>JARGYA010000142.1:0-346532 GCA_029204335.1 Mycena vulgaris
CGCGTGTCTCCCTTATCCGGCGGCTCCCCACCTATAATCTACACCCCCAGATGGCACACAATTCTCATTCACGCCGAATGCACAAGTCAGCATCTCTTCTTCCATCCTCGCGCACATACTGATTCTCCCCTAGATTTGGCCGAGATCCTTAAACACGGCCATAGGCGGCCAGTGCTGCAAGATATACCTCGTCATAGCTGACCTAGGAACTGCCAGCGGTGTGGGCCTGGACTTTATTCTCGGTGAAGCATTTCAACATTCGTGCGTCCCAGGTGCTGATATCGTGATGTCCACTAGGAATCACATTTTTGCAGCGCTTTTACAGTGTGTACGACTACACAAATGCGCTGTTCGGGCTTGCTGTTACCCCGTTCACAAATGCCACGTCGAATTAGTGTCTAAGTCGCTGAGACGAGCGAATGAGATTTGGGCGACCTTGGACCCTGACCGTACCCAGTTCTTCCCATATTGTCTGAAATAGATTATCCTTGCGGGTCTGGTAGTTAAAATCTCCATCCCGCCGAGCTCCAGGAACTCGCGTTGACTCCTCCAATCTAGTCACTCGTTTATTCTCTCGATGGTCAAAGATCAACCAGAGGCAACATATTGCAACAGAACCTTCTGCACATCTATTTGGTTGATTATAACCGCAGACAAACCCACACACACTGCGCAAGGAAAGGAAAAATAGTGATAGTATGCCGGCTCTCGGAATAGTGGAAAAAAACAATTCTCCCACAATTTTCGGACGATGAGCTATGCAGATGTAGATCTTGGATTTATCTGGTACGCAGAGAAAAAGAGTCAGACCATGAGGGCTCATACACCGGCGCCTCAGAATAGTCAGGAGATGGCACAACCTGAAGCAGCGCAGGCACGCTCTCGTACCCAGGTGGCGCGCGTTCCAGTGATTCTCAAACGCCAACGCGCCACCGGCGCTGGGGAACCAGCATCCCACTCTCATCCATCCTGCCGACCGTGATCTGCTTCCCATCAGCCGTGCCGGGCATGCTGTCGAGGATCGCGCGGACGAGGCTCGGGCCGTCATCTTCCCATTCGGTCGGTCTGAGTATCAGGTCCACTGTGGCAGATTCTTCGTATAGGGGCAGCACAGAGGAGAGTTCAGCCTCGGTCTCGACCTCAACTGCGAATGTCTCGCTGGCGATAGCCTGATCCGGCAGTCCTGGGTCTGCGCGTGTCAGAACCAACCAAGTTGCGCCACAGGGAATCTTTACCCTTCTCGCTGGGGTTTCCTCGTCGGAGACGAAGCGCTGGTGGGAAATTAAATGGGTCATCTTCAAGCGCATCTATATCTCCTTGAATACAGTGGACGGAAGGATCAGCACTGCTCACCAGCTCCTTCCTGGCTCGAACGCGGAATTCAATCGCATGGTTGAGGCAGCGGCGGTGCTTCACAATGTTCATAGGATTAAATCTGTTGAGCAATTCGGAATCCCTCTGCAGGGCGGCGAGTTCATCGTTGATTCTGACGCAGCACAGTTGTAGGTGTCTCCACGCGAGCAAAAATGCATGTCGACTCACTTTGTCGCCTCCATACAGAACTGCCCGACGGAATCGTGCGACAGAGCATCCCCGGTCGCAATAAGAGCCAAGGTTATCGTCGAGGATTTCCCGGGCCTGAGTAAGTGCCTTCGACCGCAGGACTGCCTTGAACTTCATATCCATGGATGAGGCTCCTACGACGATGAAGGTGGCGCGTTCCATTGGGTATCTTGAGTGGTGGAAACTAGTGACAGTCCTTGCAACAAAAATGCCCCCCGGTTTATAGCCAGGGGCAGCATTAGAACATTGTTTCCGCGGCGGGAGAGAACAATGAATGCAGCTCTTCCGGGATAAAAGACGGACAATGAGCTGACAGCGGAACAGCTGCGACACCGTATATCTTTGGCTAGAAGAACTTAGACAGCGCGCGGGGATCAAGCAGAACGCGGTGGGCCTTGTTACCGCGCGCGCGCGATGCTCCTGCAGCCGCTCGTGAGCTTGCTGGGGTCATCCTCGTATTGGTACGGGTCCGCCGCGGCCGCAGGCTCATTCCAATTCCACTCCCCATATCCGTCCCGCCGCTGCTCGCGCTGTACGCCGAGCTCAACGGGCGCGGGTAGCTGTTGTTTCTTATCTGTGTATGCACGTACCACATCGATCATGAATTCCATTTTCTATGTTCAATATGGCTGGGTGATATTTTCGAAGAGTTTCTTTTGGCGTCTCAAAATTATCATAAAAACCTCTGAAAAAGGTCTGCCAGAATGTTTGCATAAAGGTATGTCACCGAAGCATTGAGGGATCTGACGTTTTTTATTTTGGCGACGTCGTAGACAACATTTGGTGATGGTTGGAAAACTATTTATGGACCTCACACCGAAAACATGTGGTAAACATTACTGCCAAATGGCGGTGTATGTAGGGAGAAATCTGAGGTTCTTGGAATCTTTGGGAGTGCTTACAGACACGAACTGCAGATCGTATTTCATTTGTTGGCAGTGCCCTAATATACACATGTCATAGCAAGAGAACAAATTCACTTGGATTGAGACATCAAATCATGTAGCCCAAGTTGACGTGGACGCCCTTGACTTGAGTGTACCTAGAGAAAGAGAAATTCAACAAGCGGTTGAAGGCCGCGCAGTAACATGTACTCACGTCGCCAGGGCATACTCGCCGAGCTCGCGGCCAATTCCGGACTGCTTGTATCCTCCGAATGGAATAGCCGAGTCGACCAACTGGGCGCTATTGATGAAGGCGGAACCAGCCTCGAGCGCGTGGGCGACACGAAGCGCCCGGGAGATATTTTCCGAAAATATACAGCAGGACAGGCCGTACGTCGTAGCGTTGGCAGCTTCGATGACCTCTGGAAGTCTTCTCAGAACCTGCCCTGATAGTATCGATGTCGGCGAGACGACGAACCTTCCTCGGTCTTGAACTTCATGACCGCCGCGACGGGGCCGAAGATCTCCTCCTTGATGATCTTCATGTCGGGTGTGCAATCGGTGAAGATCGTGGGTTGGATGAAGTATCCCTCCGTGCCGTGGCGATCTCCGCCGATGTGCACCTTTGCACCGCTCTCCTTGCCCGACGAGATGTAACCCATGATTCGCTAATTTTGCCCTCAGATGACGGCATCCGGGAGACGGAAGTAAAAGGACTGACGTCGAACTGAATTTGCGACACCTGTGGGAAGGGATAAACTATAAAGCGTCGACGGGCATGGGGAGGCACACCTGGGGTCCGTGCTGGGTTGTGTGGCTGAAGGGGTCGCCCGTAGCGCTCCCGAGGCCCTTCGCCAGCGCCGTGAACTTCTCCATGAACTGTGGGTAGATGGCCTCCTGGACGAAAATACGTGATCCCGCAACACATGACTGGCCTGCGAAAGATTAGTGAGCAGAGAACCGCGGCGGCGCCCGAAAGAACGTATTACCCATGTTGCCGCTAATCATACGCCCACATTAGACAGATGGACGCCACAGGAGACGAATACGCACTAAATGGCCATGGTGGCCCATTTGACCGTTTGTTCAAGGTTGCAATCGTCGAATATGACGGTTGGGCTCTTTCCTCCAAGTTCGAGTGTGACGACTTTCAGGTTGGTCCTCGAAGCGGCTTCCAGAATTTTCCGCCCGACCAACGTGCTTCCTGTGAATGCGACCTTGGCGATGTCCATGTGCTCGGAGATGGCCTGGCCGACAGTCATGCCTGGGTGGAATGTACGTGAATAAACCAAGATATGTAATGAGCGAATGAGTTCTCACCTAAGCCGTTGACGATATTGATAACGCCAGGGGGGACTCCGGCCTCCACGGCGAGGTCTGCGAACTTGAGGGCAGACAGTGGAGTCATCTCGGACGGCTGACGACGAGTTAATACATAGGATTCTGGAAAAAGTTGAGTATACCTTCAAGACAGTACAGTTACCGGTAGCCAGCGCTGGTCCGATCTTCCAGGCTAACATCAACACTGGAGAATACGGGTTAGCATCAAGCAGAATCGAGAGCACGTCTCCTACGAACTGGGGGCGTTCCCTATTGGCCGCGGCATTTATTAAGAGTGCGCAAGCAGAACGTAGTAGAGACACACATGGGATTATTTGGCCCTGAAATCAAGATGCATAAGTGTGGAGACACAGGGAAGACAAAAACGGCACGCACGACGACGCCGTACGGTTCGTGTCTGGTGTATGCGAGCTTCATCTCATTCGTTTCGATCGTATTTCCCTGAACCTTGTCCGCCCAGCCTCCGAAGTAGCGGAGACACTTGACCACTCCGGCCATATCTTGTCCCTTCGCGATGTGGAAGGGCTTGCCTACCCGACGTTCAGTAACTGGGTTGGCATCCACCTACATTGCAAAGGGACTGACCGACATTGATTGTCTCGAGAGCGGCAAATTCGTCGATGTCCCTCTCGATGAGGTCCGCGAGACGATTGAGAAGCTTTCCGCGCTCGCTGCCCGGGCAATGGAGACCCCATGTGGTTTTGTAGGCCTGTAAATGGTGGTTTGTATGAGGACCTGTAGAATTGGATGTGACGTACCTTGTGCGCGGCCTTGACTGCGATATCCACATCCTTGCTCGAACCGAGTGAAACGACAGCAATCTTCTTCCCGGTACCTGATCAATCTGATGAGTGATGCTAAATCTCGGTTGGAATAAAGCGCACTTGGGTTTATCACACTAGGAGAGGGCCATTCAGACGAGGTCTTCCTCCACACTAACGATCCACTTACTCGCCCGTTTCATTGGAATCCACCGGGTCACACCACTTGCCGTCGATGAAGAGGCCGGTTTTCAGCTTGATGGTGCCCTTGTACGACTGGTTGGAGATTTCGATAACGCAGTTTGCAGGCATGATGGGTGTGAGTGGGGTGGAAGATTGAAAGCAGGTTACATCACCACCGCCTTATATACGCTCCCTTGACGGCCTTCCATTGACGCCTTTACTAATAGATTCTGTGGGCAACGTTCTCACTAGAGAGCTCCGACTCCGGCGGAAGGGATCTTGTTTGATGATGATTTTCTTTTTTCGTTCTTTTGGGAGTCGCCAGCTCCTGCTCGCGCTCCCCACGGGAATTTGAGCCTGCAGCTGCAGCCGATGTATGTAAGCGACATCATCTATATAAGAAACGAAGGCGTTGTCTTGGTCAACTGACCAATCAGCTCTCTCTCTTTATAAAATTAAGCCCGTCAAAGCTTTAGGCTAATCGGCTCCAGATCTTCGGAAGTTGAGGCGCCCAATCATTGAATCAAGCGCTCAATCGCCAGCACCGCGCTGACTAATCAGCGTTCGTCTAGGGATCACTCCAATGATGTCATGGACCCACAGCTAACACTGGTACTGCCACTTGGCTCCCGACTCCCACCCGCTCCACAATCCTCCGTTCCGCTCCACGGTGGAATCCGTAATTAGGAGCTCCGAAGCATGAATATATCGATTCCACTTATTCCGTCCCCGCAACTCAACAAACTTGGCAGAAAACAGTATCTGCACACCGTACTACCTTTGAAACCAATGTGCGTACAATCCGTCCACTCCGACCAATCCAGGTGTCTGACCGTAGCAGGAACCTTCCAACTCCTTTCGACTATACCCCAGCGACACCAGCAACGCATCCACCGGTCTCAGCGGGAGCTCCCAAGCGTTACAAGAGGGTAGTCCGGGCCGTCGGCACATTCGGATACTTCCGGTACTGTTCGACCCAGTAACAACCGCGCGAGCTCCAGTGCCGGAAGGCATCATATCATATTCACAACCACAACGAGAATGAGAACATGCTTCCAGATTCCAACTTCTGTGCGCGATCACAGGGTCAACTCAGAATCTATCTATATCTATACAAGAATCGAACACTTCCTGTGTGGGCGAGACAAGACCATTTGACTCACCGGCTTCACAGTTCCACCGAACATCGTCGAGATGTCGAGGTTTCCACAGTCGCTCCACTTGACTGTTGTAGTTCTATTTATAAAATGTCAAGATGTTGAAAACTGACTTTTTTGGTGAAAACCCATCCAACTGGCCGCATGGACGCGGCATCCGGATACTTTTCCCGACCGCGAGCAATTGATTTGCATATATGATCTTTGGGCATAAGAGTCATTAGTGAAATGAAGGCAGGAGAGTGCAGGTTGTCAACGAGTCCTCACATACTTCGTCACTTCGTAGGATTGCGAGACTTCGTCACCTGGTATGCAAGTTAGTGATGGCCGGGTCGGGCTTCAAGCCCAAGCCCAGACTTGGGTCGGGCTTTCAAGCCCGACCCAGGCCCGACCCGAGGTAGGGCTCAAGTCGGGCTCAGGGTCGGGCTTGAGATTTTGATGGGCCCGCGACCCGGGCTCAGGCCCGGGCTTCAACATGGTGTAGCTAGCTAAGATTGTGTGTCGTATGGCGGGAGCAATAAAAATATTCTTGAGGCTCTCAATTGATATGATGGAGAGCTTGGGCTAACTGCGGGTGTTCATGGGAGCTCTGCATCAACATATATAGGTGGTTCTGTGGAGCAAACCAAAGAACTGGTCCGCAAAAGCGAGATCAGGACCCCGGCTTATGCTGCAAGAGGTCCGATCAGAAAATCGAGATTCCGGCCGTTTCCGTACATCCATTTTTGGCTCGAATATGTACGCATGACGATCGGGTGCCCAAAATTTTGCCTCACTTCGTACGCCAAAGTGAACGGACCTCTGAGCGACGCACTGTCGTCAGCATGTGTGATCGGACCCGCTTGAAAGACACTTCCGTCCGCATTAAGTGTATATACTGTAAGTACGCCCTGTAAAGCACTAGAATCGTCCAGCCATCTCTGCGTCCTCCTGCTCCTCGACCTCCTCAACCTGGTCATCCATACCCGCCGGCGGACCATCATTGTTCTTCATCAGTTGCGCGAGGTGGAGAACAGCGGCAACTAGAGCCGTTTGGGACTGCCGCAACTTTTGCAGCAACTCCAGGGAACTGGGACAAAGAGTGGCGAGCATGTGTGGATACCCCTCCGCCGTGGGGACAGCCTGCCGAGTGATCTTCGTGAAGGATGCAAGTGAAAACAATATATGGGTCCGTGGGATCTGAAGCACTGTCGGACAAGACAGTATCCCACAGGCCATCGAGCTGAATATCGCGCCTGCGAACTGACGATAAACGGAAACATAAATGTAGGAAGGTGTGCCGACACTTGTGGCGGTCGGAATCCAGTCATGATTCGTGTTTTTTGTATACATCGTCATTACTGTCAAATATTTTAGTTGTCAAGGAGGAGGTAAGTGGGGGAAAATACGGACCTGCAGCGAGAAGGACTTGAGGAACGGCGCCGTTCTTTAAGACAATCACAAAGTCGTCGGGCTTGAGAGGGTTGTAGTCCGTGATATTTGCAAGATGCATGTTCTCGTGTATCCACTGGACGGCCGCAAAAGCCTTCGCTCGGGCCGTCGTGAATTTCTGGGGTGAAATGAGAACAAGATCTGGACCCGACCAACGGAGGACTCACCGACGCGGCAACACTCTTGACCGTTGCCTTGTTTTGAACCCGCATATTTGCTGGGACTCCTGAGCCTCCATATGTACCTGTATGTCGAACATATCGGTCGACCCCTGTCGTCTTGCTACCGGTTTCGGCTCTAGAAACTGTCGCAGCCAGCCGCGCCAGCAAAGATTCGCGCAGAGATGGACCCACTGGGACGGCAGCTGCATTGCGTCTCATCATGCTGACGGAGACTCGGCCGTGCTGACGAACTGCCTTGGCCGACGATTTGGGTTGATGACGCATTCGCTCTGCGACGAGGATTAGGTTGTTCAGGGAATTTCCCAGAGTCAATGGGAGGGCATAATCTGCTGGCGACGGGGGCAGAGGACCGGGGGATGCCTATTTGTATCAGCAACACTTTTTATACTGTGTGTCGGCACTGCTGACCTTAGACAGGGATTCCAAGGTTATCTCGATGTTCAAGCGGAGTTCTTCCAAGGAGTCCTCTGTGGAGTCTGGAAGAGCAGCACTGATGAATGGACCATCACTTAGATATATGTGTTAACAATTATTGGAACCACATACATAGCGAGCGACTTGGCGAGATCCTCGGCGACGAGGGCCAGTTCACATGCCTCTAAGGCCTCCTCGTCTTTGGATGATTTCAATGGAACCGACTCGTACAGAGCCAAAAGTTCCATGATTGTCTGCGGCGGTCGTGACGTGGGCTGGGCACTAGCTGGGGCGGGCCGTCTCGCAACGGGTTCCGGAGCGCGATACTTGCGAAGCATCAGGTCGGCTGGGATTCCGAGAACCTTCAGAAGCTGCGAAGCTTCATCAAAGGCGTATTTGGAAGCATTCACAAACTCCTCGTCAGTTGGGTACTGCATGAGGACTGCCGTATCGAGGTCGTCCGCATTGAAGTATGTATGATGATATCCTCCCGCCGTTTCATTTGCTTGTTCGTCGGAGGATAGATTCCCAAATGCGCCCATCATCAGAACACGAAGCTTGCGCTCGAGGTAGAGGACATCGGCATAATTGAAGTCTTTTTTGAGTTGACGGAGCATACCAAAGAAATGCTCGCAGACTTCCGTCGAATGCAGCCACGGCAGCAGAGGATAAGTGGGGAAGTATTTGCGATAGGCGACTATGAGGGCAAGAAGGCCATCGCAGATCGTGAGGAAGATGTCGTAGGACTCGCGAGAGATGAATTGCGTCTTGACATCGTGATCGGGGTGAGACTCGGTGTGTGAGCGCCAAGCCATGAGGAAGAAGCGCGCTCGGAGGACCATCTTGGTGCGGTCGCGATGGGAAATGCTCCGATTTTGCCAGGCGTCAACAAGTTCCCCGAGTACAAACAGGTAGATCGAAACACCATGCTGACCAGGATAGGTATTCAGCTGAAACTCCAATGTATTGCCGGAGAACAACCGGGCTGCAGCCCGATCATCCTGCTTATCCACCTTTTCCACATCGCGCCTGTACAAGGGACCAGCTGCATTCATGGCGAGATCCCGGATGTACGTGTACAGGACCATGAAAAAACCGATGATGAGGACCCGAGCACCCGTTAGGATCTGATTGCGGGCCGTTTTTAAAGCGTGCTTGGAGTCCTGCAGGATGATCGTCGGATGGTATCCATAGTACAATGGGATCTTCAATGTGA
Source organism: Mycena vulgaris (assembly GCA_029204335.1). Classification (NCBI taxonomy): domain Eukaryota; kingdom Fungi; phylum Basidiomycota; class Agaricomycetes; order Agaricales; family Mycenaceae; genus Mycena; species Mycena vulgaris. Next base: position 9,133 of record JARGYA010000142.1, read on the forward strand.
TTTCGCAGCCCGGAGTCGGATTGGGAATGACGTAGATGTGGTAGCTCGGAGCAGATTCAGCGATCATACGCTGTGCAGCGCGCTCGACTTCGGCCCCATCTGATGAAAGGGAGATGGGATGGATGTCGTGCTCGTGAAGGAGTTCCGCAAGTTTGAAGTGCATTTGGGAAAGGTCTTCAGCTTTGGTCGATGACCCGCGGGCGACAGCAGCGACAAGAATTGGAGGTATCTTTGGAAGAGGGATAGACAACATCCAAACACGGAGCTAGTTAACGAGAACAAGAAAGATTAGACAGGACTCGGGGGAGTCGAATGATCGAATGCATACCTTATCAGCTTTCTTGCGATTTGCCGATTCGAAGAGAGCATCGAAGTCGTCACCTGCGTCACCCTCGGTGACACGGATCGCACCGTCCGCGCCACCGAGGATGAGACATACGTCCTTGGACTCCTGGTAGACAGAAATGCAAGCTTCGAGGGAGGTATCATCCCACGAAAGCGCAACGGGTCCGTCATATTTGAGCTTCTGGATGATTTCCGCGGCAGTGGCCACATTGAAGGCGGACAGGTCTGGCTGGAAGCGCGGTAGTTTTGCCCGTTTGGCACTATAAATTGGAATAAAAATCTACCGAACTCTTCAAGTACGCTTTGCAAAGGACATACCGCATTGCACGAAGACCCGGCCCACCGAAAGTCTTCTGAAATTTGGTGTACGCATGAGGTGAAGCAGAAGCAAGGGTGTTGCAGAACTGGTCGAACTCCGGCGAGTATTTTAGGTTCTTCATACATTTGCCCTGTTTAACACGCGCGGATTTCAAAACCAGAGCTTTGACCATTCCAGTAAGCGTATCTGAGCTGTATGATCCATCAACACATCCCTGCGCAAATTTCAGCCACGGAGAACGGCCGTCGTCCTGGAGAATGCATGAATGAGATGATTGTGAGTATTTGAAGAAAGAGAGAGACGTACCAATTCAATCAAATCGCGAACACCCTGATAGCGGAGATACAGCGTGCCAAGTTCTTTATCACGGTATGCCACGGGTACATATTTCATCGCAATTTCTGCGGGCATTGGGCGATGAATGGCGACCTTGAAGCCATGCAGTTTATACAGGTTTTGGCATTCCGTGCACGGCTGCGGCTCAGCACCGTCGGGAGTCGGCACATCGCGAAGACAAGATGCTGAAAAAACGGCGCCAACAGACCGTCCGATCTTCCACTTCTGCAGGGTGACTTCCCTCCGCAAAATCATGCGCTGCTGCGATGCCTCGAGGTCGCTATATTTCACCGCAAACAAGTCCATTGCCAACCGAACACGAGATGGTGCACCGCCGCCCGTAACCGATGTTCGAGCAATATAGGTGGCAATCTCTGTGTCCGATTCACGGGTGAGGCCAGGGCACGGGAGGGGGATGGTGCAGCGAGGAGGAGGGATGGACACAGTGGTAGAACTAGAAGTAGTGGTGGGTAACTTCGTGAAGCCAAGCGAAAACAAGGATTGTGTCGACGATCCAGCACATTTCTTGCATTTCGCGGTGTCCCTGTGCTGCCGCCAACGAACCAAATCATACAAGACTCGCATAACGATCCACGTGGTGCAGCGAGAGCAGCGAACACGACGGACATCGCTATCATCAAACTCGGCCAGTTGGTCATCCAGTAGGACTTGATTGCGGAACGTTCCTAGGCGAGTGGTATTTGCTTTGAATTCAGGATCCTTGGCAAGCGTTTTGAGTTCCTTCTGGCGTGCCCAAGACGACCCTGCTTTCGGCCCATCATCATTGCGCACGCGACGGCGACGGCGACGCCTGGTCTTTGATGCAGGCGAGTCAGAGTCAGAATCATCGCCGTCTGACACGTAGTAGTCGCCGGATGATACCCAATCATCATCTGAACGTGCCGGAGCATCGTATCTTCCATCTACGTTAACGTTACGGTCGATCTCGATTGTCCAATCTTCAGAAGTTACAGGGGCAGGGCCGGGGCCGGCGGAATTGGATGGAGAATTGGATGGAGAAACAGGGAAGATGGAATCAGAAGGGAGAGGGACAGCAGAATCAGGAGGGAGAGGGTCGAGGAAGAAGTCGACGTCATCCAGCTGCAACACCTCAGCTGGGAAACGGATTGGACTGTCGCAAATAATGGGTGATGCCGGCGATGACTGGATTGCTTCCGATGGTTCAGATGGTTCGGACGCAATGGTAAATGTATCTTCAAAGTCCGATGGCTCTGGAGTTGTTGCGTTCTCGATGATGTCGAATTCGGAGCCAAAGTCAGAGCTCAATCCGGAACCAGCGATCTTCTCGATGATGTCGAAGCCGGAGTCAAATTCGGAGCCATCGTCAGATCCCTGCATAGAACAATAATACTGAGTACAGCCAGAGATCAGAATGGGGAAAGGCATACAGTTTCACCGGGAGAAGCCAGTGTCTCGGAAAGGTTAAGGAACCACTGTAAACGATGGCATTCCGCGTGGTCCGGACTCCATGCATCATAGTCTAGAAGGATCATCGCAAGTGTGCTTAAGACGATAATGCCACACGAGTGTCCATCTGTCTGACGTGGATAGGGGAAATCGGGCGGGACGAGTGAAAAGGAAGGAGAGTCGGGAAGGAGTGATTTAAGCCACCATCTAACGAGCGCAAGCTCTTCTGCGGGAGGAGAACGACCTAATGCACCTAAAGAATCGGCGTATGAAATGGTTTTTGCGACTAGGTCAATCTTGAGAAGGGTCCAATGGTTCCCCGATACGTGCAAAGGGAAGTAGAGGTTGTCGACAATGCCCGCCAGGATAGCCTTGTCAATCGGGGAAAACTGTGCAGGGTTGTAACTGCCACCGCCAGCGGCAGTGCGAGCGTTGGCGAGGGACTGGATGAAGAGGCAGTTGATAATACGGACACGGCTCCAGGGCTCTAGACGCCGCAATATCCAATCTGCGCCAGCATTGATCATCTCATCGTTGAGCCAATCAGTGCCCAGGAAAGACGCAAGGTCTGGCATCGTAAGATGTACGGCACAACTGAGTCCCGGTACGACCCCGTCCCAGGGCAAGCGTCCCAGCACACGCCAAGCCCTGTTCAAGAGAGAGGTATGCGGCTCATCCTGGGACAGTTGCAGGCCCTTGAGCCATTCGGTTGCGGACTGCCATCGACTCCGCTTGCTGACAAAAGACTTGATTTCCGATAGAAAGTTCTCGGTCCAGAGTGGATAGAATTTTCCAGGAAGGTGAGGAAAGCAAATAGATTTGGATCCAGAAATCCAGGCATCATTAAAGGATCCACGGAGAGTGGGTAGGAAAGGGATGGCGGTGAAGAGAGTATAACACCAATGATGTGTTGTAGATTCAACAATGTTCGCTGGCTCGGTGGAGAATGATGCTGGTCGGGTATCGGTCGAAGGGTTAGGCAGGGCCTCAAATAGCATATCCGACACTGGCATTTTGTCATCTGGGATGACCGCCAAACGGGCATTATGAGGAACGCAACGTGCAGTGTTGCGGGCCCGCTTCACAGCCGATGGAAGACTGTTTGACCACGTCTTCCCCGCCCCAATCCAATCGGTCGGGTTGTAGTGGGCGCTACCTCCATCGGAATTGAAGGAATCTTCATCGTCGGTGGTCGTGACATCAATGGGCGCCGGTGAGTCCGTACCTCCGCCGTAAGAGCGCAGATAATTTAAGCAGCGACGGGGATGAGGGGGGTCGATAACGAATATGGGACGATTGAATCGGAAGGGGGATGGAGTTGGACTGGATGGAACGTCCTCCGCAGTGATGATCTCGTCGTCGGACTCGGACTCGGCCAGCCCATAATCATCATCTTCCTCCTCGTCTTCGTCCTCAACAACTTGAAGCTCCGGCATGCTATCAGAGACATTCTCCGACATATTTGGGTCAGGATCAATGTCTTCGGTGTCTGGAGGAGTGTTGGTGGCAGTGTCGGTGACGGTGGCGGCATTGTGGGTGAGCCCGTGAGGCAGTAAGCACCCAAGGTCCTCCCAGTCGAACCATGAACTACACGCAAGCGTATCCGGCACAGCTTTTGGCGGGAAAAGGCCGTATTTTGCTGCGCGATCCATGCGCAGGTGGGATATGTGTGTGCGGTGGTACCTCACTGGTACCGAAGGGTGGAGGCGGAGCGAATTAGGAACCCATTTGGGACGTCCCAGGAAGACTGTGAAAAAGTGTCTCAGTACAACGTATGATTAAAATTCCGAGAATAACCCTACCGGTGCAGAAGAACAGAATAGAGAGCTCCGAAATGATCAGGGAAAAAGCAAGGGTAACCGCGTGGAGGGTACTGTTTGATTCAACTGCCACAAGTCTCGCTGCAGTGAACACATGCGAGACAAGAGTTGTCGGTGTATAGAAGAAGATGATAGCAAGCCCGATAAAAAATTGGCGGAAGAGCTGAAGGAGGGGTGAAAAATTTCGCTTCCTAGCGGATGGCATTAAAGTCGGCTTGTGTGGACGGATATCTGGGTTGGTAGTGAACAGGAGGTAGAGTACGAGTACAGCACAAGATCCACCTTTTTTCCGCATTTTTGGAGGGATCTGGAGAAGGAAAATAGAGGGTGGATAGAGAGTGGATGTAGAGGATGTGGACGAGAGGGAAAATTTGCTTCACTCCGGAATACGCGGTGAAATTGGAAAACTCGGCTAAGCACAACATCAACGCTATCTCTGCCTATCTCTGCACGGTCAGCAATCACAACGAGCAAATGACGGGGGCCGCACCATAAAGACCCCGAATCCCATGGTAATCGCTCCATTGGGAGTGAACAAGGGAGCACTGATGTTTCGGGCACTAAAACAGCCAGGTCAGCGTCGCTTCGCTAATATTTCTTCAGGGTCCAGGAGGACCTCTATTCATAGCCTGTCTATCCAAGATAACACAGTCATCATACTTGAGTGTAAAGGGAAGCCAGAGGCAGAAGGCTCCCAACCCTGCTGAGGCAAGTAAAGACGAGAAGTTAGGGAGAAGCAAGAAAGTCACACTTGTGACCATACGCGCCTGGCATTTGAAGTTGTTGGCCTAACTTTCGAGGGGTGCTTAACGGCTGTTCTACAAAACCCAAGAGTGTTTAATCACTCAAACAATTTCATTTGAAGGCATCCCTAAGAACAGCGAGCCTGCACTACGAGCCCAGATATTCAAGCACGTCATTGTCATTTACAAGTCATTTACACATTATTTGGTCAACGAGGCGAATAGGTCTTGTCTCAACCTTAAATTGCAGCCCTATTTGCGATGATTCGAATGAACTACGCGTCTGACATCGCGTTCCAAAAAACCCAAAAAGATGAGACGCGTCCTTGCTTAACGCGTCGCACATGTACGCCGGATGGATCGGACATCGGATCCGACCGGCCATCTCCGTCCACAGCGTTGATCGGACGTATTGTTTTTTTTGGGTCCGTTTGTACGCATTGTGATGAGACATTGGGGCCATTTTGGGGCCGTTTCCGTCCGCCTGCTGATCGGACCTCTTGCAGCATAAGCCGGGGTCCTGCGAGATCAGGGAGGAGTGAAAAATAAATCGATGGCTGACTCAGCCAAGACTCAGCGGCGCGCGACTTACCGGAAGTCACAGGCCTAGGCTGATGAAAGAATCTGATAACCGCAGCGTACGCCCGATGAGGCGGAGAGGAATTAGGGACAGTCAGAGTAGACGATTCGGAAGCGATTGAGGCGAGTGATTCAAAAGGGATTCTCGAATTTATTTTTGTCTTGAATCGTCCGTGAATCGCCGTCAGCTCTGACCGTCCCTGTTCAACACACGATTCAGATGTGATTCTAATGTGATTCTCGCACGCGTCAAGCCTCATCAATTGATCCTGATATTAATCGTGTCTGAATCGTCGTCCTGAATCGCTTTTGAATCGCCTGAAGCGCCTCTGGAGGCACTTCGGCGATTCAGATGTGATTCTGCATCTCGGTGATTATCCCACCCTTTAATAAATCGAGAATCACATTCGAAGCGTGCACCTTAATCGCTTCTAAAGTGCCTACTCTGACCGTCCCTATTGAATCACCCACAATTCCCAAATCTCAAATGTGTATAACACCGTACCGTTTCAACTGAGCAGTGCGCACCAAAATTAGTTGTATTCGACGTGCATAATCCATCTTATATTAGAGCCAGACAAACTTCGGCTGAGTTCGAGCTTGTTCAATTAGGTCAGGCTAGACCTATATAAAGAGTACCCCGTAAGTTGAGATTTTGCGACGTAAAGCAGGACCAGCCGTGTGTAGGATCGGCACTGCCGCGTGGACTTCAACCAAGTGTGGTGCCTGAACCAGTGAACAGGAGTTTCCTCCGTCGGACCAGTGTCTCGCCCAGCAGACCTGAGACTCTGAGAGCAACTGGTGAATAATTTGGTGAATTTGATGCACCGCAATTTACTGCGATCGATGGACAATCTGCTGCCAGGAGAGAGCACGGCCTGTTCGCGATGGTATTCAAGCTGGATCCCTGCGTCTGACTAGCTTCAGGCGGGCTTGAACTTCGGACTGCACTCCACTTCATTGGCAGTAAGTAGTAAATGCTTGCATCAAAGGACGGAAGGAATGGATCAAACGCCCGGCGGCTGCACCAATCGACCAGAATCGACCCACACTGAAGGTACGGTACGATGGTCTGAGCACTCAGATTTCCCTTACCCATGGGGTTGTGATATCCGACGGTGCCTGTGCCGTTGTGATCTCTTCTATCCATTCATTTGCTACATAGGCATCCGGAGTTCTGCGCAACTTGTATGGGGTTTAGCAGAGCGCCACTGAGAAAAAACCTTATCAGTGAGCTAGAGCGTTTTGTCGTGCACAGAGACGTCAATGGTAAGCCGTTGGAGTGCACTTTCTTTGATTGTATGTGTCTGAGATTCTGTGAGCTGAGTAGGGGACATGAAATATCGTAAAAGAAAATACCATCTACAAGTAGTGTTCAAGTCTACACCATCACCGTCAATGCCCGTACATCGCCATGTCCCCATGCATCATCTGCTGCCCCTGCGTAATCTCATTAAAATTACTCAAGTAATTGCCCCAGTCGTCGGCCCTAAATCACACCATGAGCCAAGAAAAAACACGCGAAGCAGGCTACGTGACGTACTCGATCCCCGTAGGCGCATTCGTCCACATCGCAATCGTATCGTTATCAATCAGGCTCATCATCTCATCCAGCTCCTGGCTCGGCTCCCCGGTCATCCCCGCGAAGGGGTCCTCGGGCGGGAACCACGTATCGGGCGGGGGCGCCGGCGCGAATGCGCTCGGCTCCATCGGCGTGACGCCCAGCGAGCCCCCACCCCCGGCACTGGCGCCGACCACACCCGCGAAGGACCCGTTGTGCTGCTTTTGCTGCGGCGGCGGCGGCGTGTACGGCGCGCGGAACTGCGGGTCGTGGATGGGGCGGTCGAACGTCTGGCGGAGGCCGCGCGCGCCGAGCATGATGCGCGACGCGTCCTCGGGTGGGATGGGCTCGACGCGGCAGCGCGGGTAGCGCGCGCCGGGCGGGAGCGGCGGGCTGGTCTGCGCGCGCTGTATATTGCTCGCGACGGCCTGCTGGTGGTGCTCGTAATCGTGTCCGACCATGCCTGGTGCAGCCGCATTCGGGAGCGGCAGCTGACCGACGGAAGCGAGTTCGTAGAGGATGTCCCTGCGCAATCAGTTAATTTTCCCATTACATAATTTATTTGGCCTGAAAAACGCACCATAGAAGACCGGCGGATTGCCATCTGTCCCGATCAAATCAGCTATCAAAGAAAAACATCAACAACTGCTAGGCGCACCGATCCTCGCACAGGCGGATAACCTCCATACACTTGTGCACATTCGCGATCTCGCGACTCGGGTCCGGAACCAATCCCGTGCGTTTCCCGCTCCACACGTTCAGGAGCAGTACAATGCCCGACGTGAAGACCGCCGCCTGGGAACCGAAGTCAGCTACCCAACTACAACCAGAGTCCAAGAACAGGACGCACCCCATTGATGCTGACGGGCACCTTCCCCTTCCGGCGCCGTTGGACATCCACCATGTTGGCGCACGTGCGGGCTGCGCTCGTGCAGATCGCCAACGAAGGCAGCGCCTGCGACGAAAGGTCGTGTCAGTATTGGTCTCCATGTAAACCACCCGATTAAAAGCGGAACGTGTATATAACGTGTTGCCGAGACATAAATCAAAAGCCCACGCACCGTCGGTGCCGACTTGCGCATCATCGGGATAAACGGCCGATGGATGAGGATCTGCAAGTGCGAGTACCCACAGTGTAGCGCGACCGACTGGTCAAAAAACACCGGGTCTTCCCTCACGGGATCCCAGCGCACTGCCCACAATCAGCTCGGACGCAAAAATAAACACAGTTAATGAGCGTCAACGCACGATGCTCCGGCACCTCGTCGCGCCAGCGGTTGAGCGCCGAATCGAGCTCCGCGACGACGTGCTCCTCCCACGAGTCGTCGATGGCGAACACGACGCGCGTCTTCGTCAGCGAGTACTACACCCGGGCAATCAGGGATAAGCGCGATGGGTGGGGGCAAGACGCACCAGGATTCTAAGGCTGAACGCGAGGATGTGGTTGAGGCGCAACAGTGCGTTGAAGAACGCGACGCGCGAGGGCACGCCCGGCGGCTGCTGGAACGGGTGCGTCGGATGCTCCCAGTACTCGTCGTCGCACTCGATCGGCGGGTCCAGGTCGAAGCTGCGGCCATGCCACGGCATCAATAATGGAAACAGAATACAGAGACAGAGAGGGGACACACTCGTCGTGCTGGATGGCGCAGGTGCGGCCCATGCCAGACGAGATGAAGCGGTCCATGTAGACGAGGACCCAGAACGCGCGCTTCCACAGCTCGCGCTCGACGGAGGGCTTCTCGACGCGCGAGTTGCGGCGGTGCGCGCCGACGTCCTTTATTCCATCAGCACGAGTAGTAAGCTCAGGGGAGAGAGGCACGCACCTGCGCGAGCCGGAGGCCGACGCCGACGAGCGTCCAACACGCCTGTGGCGCCGAAGACCCCTCAAGAAACTGCACCGCTAGCTACGAACACTGCGCGTCAGTGGAGTGTGCACTTATTCGAAAGCGAACTACACACGCAATAATACTGCAAATCATACAGCTTTGCCTGCCCAAACAGATGGTTTCCCACCAGCGGGACCTGTCACACCTTACGTCAGCGTCTGCCAGTCGGGAAGCGGAATGTGCCGCACCTGATCGAACCAGCCCCACCCGCACGCGAGGCGGCCACCAACCGGCTTCGGCACGCCCACGCCTTCCGTTCCCCCAGGCGCTACCACGCGCGGGTCGTCGCTCCACCGCGACGCGACCGCGCACACCAGCAGCAGAATCGCCGCGAACCCGTCGTCACTGCCCAACGACGCAATCAGCACAATCCTTCACCAAGGAGAAGGAGAATGAAGCGCGCATACCGATGATGCAGCCCCTCCGCGACGCCGCGCTCGAACGTCGGGCGGTGCAGCAGCGGCAGGTACACGTTCACGTGGTTAAAATAAAGGCCTATCAGGTGCGCTGCGAGGTCGGGTGGCGGAAACGAGTACGCGTGCGTGCGCGGCGCGGTGATCTCCCAAGGCTTGAACGTCCAGTACTGCAGCCGCCGCGACGTCCACGGCGCGCCGGGTCCGCTGTCCACGTCGCCGTCCTCGTCCGTGTTATCGCTCCCGCTGTCCGCGCTGTTGTCCGTGGCGAGTGAGCGCGGGCTGGCGAGGGAGGCGGGGCTGGCGTCCTCGCTGCCCGCACGGCGCTCGCCGCGGCGCACGTCCGCCTTGAGGTCGATGGCGGCTTTGATGAGGACGGCGCCGCTGCTCTTGCCGATGAAGTGCCGCTTGGGGGGGTCCCCCACGGAGAGCTTCTCGAGCTGGAGAGAGGGATTTAGAATGCACGCAGGCCAACACAGAAAGGAACCAAGGACATAGGGAAATGGTAAACGCACGTTCTTTAAGATCTCGAGGTGCAGAAGGTCTTCCTCTTGCGGCGGGGGCTGCGGCGCTGATAGACTGTGCAACGCGGTGCGCATAATGTGCAGCGATGCCATGCGCCTGTCGATGGCCGTCGGAACACCGCCCTCCATCTTCCCATTTATATGGCCCGACTTGGCGGATGTAACGCTAGCGAGCTCGGCGCGGAGCTGTCTTACCAGTGCCTCGGAGTGCTCCAGTCGGGCTTCGAGCGACTCGACGTAGCTGCTGAGGACCGGGCGTCAGCGTCTCTCATCGCACACACATCTAATATGAGCGCACCTTTTCGCCGGGGCGCGGCGCTTTGTCGTTCATGTTCAGTTTTAACACGGCATCCAAGAGGGAATGGGACGCACCGTAGCCCCTTCTATATAAGTGCATTCGAGATTCGCGTCAATACATGTGGAGCACTTGTCACCTGGCACCTGCGAGCCATCGCCTATACCACACAAGTTAATCTCTATCCCACCGGAGAATCTAGCGCTGTTAAATACGCACATCGACCTGCCAACCCATCGGTATTATTTTAAGGGAAAGAGAGGATGCCACGTACTCTTCCGCCGACGACATACATCACAGGCGCGCATTATACGTCTCTTCTTCCCCCGCTGAAACTCGTGCGAGTAGTCCTCGTCATTCGACGACATCTGATGGGCGTTGAAGCAAGGCTCCTGGTATTCAACAACCGTGAAGTATAGCAAGTCGTTTGTTGCCCGGATAAGCGCCACGCCAGTCTCTATTTGAAGCCCCAGATGAGGCCTACAGAGAAACCACCGAGTCTAAGAGTCCAGAGGAATGGTTGGTGGCGAAAGAGGGATCTAGCAAAGGGATTCTCCCGGGGATTCGAGGGAGGATGGTGGTGGACGAAAGCAAGAGCTGAGAAATCCAGATCGGCTCGGCTGGCGTCATGCGTGCCGAGATCATTCCCCGATCAAATCAAATCAAAAAACATCCCAATGCGGCCCACAGAAGCCCACAGATTCATAATCAACGTCAAATCAGCGCCCATTCCCATGCACCGGGTGGTCCGCCGGGTCACCCAATTGCTGGCTCAAACTCAAGGAAAACTTGCCAAAAATTGCGGTGGCATGCAGCGGGGAAGGGGGGAAAATCAAAGTAGCGAGGTATTTTTTTGGGTCATCTCTCTGAGCCTCTCACGCCTGTCAAACCCTCTTTAGCGGCTTTTCTCAATCCGCAGAACATCATGTGCCATTCAACAGCATTCAACTCAAACGAGGTAAATGCATGTCTGTATACAATCAGTATGTATAAAAAACCTTTGAATGGCGGGAACAACGGAGCAGAACGGACGCGTATGCCACTGACTCATACCTAGACTCGTGAACCAGTCGATGCTAGCAGATTGATCTCAGTCCGAATGCGGAACATCATGCAAACAGAGACAACAATCACGCAAACAGATACATCAATCAGACAAATAGAGTGCAACAGGGAGATCAACTGCTAGCGGACTGGGCCCCCATGGCGCTGGTTTGGCGGAAAGAATTTTCCCCCGCCATTTCAGACCTCGGGACTTAGAAAAATCGAGCGTTTGGGGGGTCTGGACGCTCTAGAAAAGTGTAAAAATTTCCTATATCAAAATGGAATAACTTTTGATTCTAAGCAGAATGAGCCTAACATGTTTCGGGCTATTACACCAACTCGAGCTCATCGTCAGCGCACGGACCACCTGTTTGTGCCAGTGCATTCCAATTCTCCTTCCCAGCGACGAGAACATACTTCAAAGTACATAAATTTACCACAGCATATTCCCTGGCATGTACTCAATACATCCCTTGCATTGAATAGGCCCCAAACTCATATCTGTCGGCGGCGGCGTCGTCGCCGACGACGATGACCTCAAAATTTGATCGGAAAACAAGTTAGGCTCATTCGATAGAGAATTTAATTCTACACTACCGCAACCTAACATGTCCGAGGTCGATTTTTCAAGTTTTTCGACCAAGGCCCGAGGTCTGAAATGGCGGGGAGAAAATCCTCCTGCCAAACTGTCGCCAAGGGGGCCCAGCCGGCTACGCCTGATGCGAGTTCCACGAGTGTTGTGTATACATCTGTTTGTGCGTAGCCGGATGGGGACGAGCCTAACTCATACCTAGTGCCGAGCCACGTCACGGAAGGCCCCCGGTCACTCGGCCCTAACTAGGTCCGCCGGAGGCCCGAAAATTTCATTGATTTACCTTACGATTTTAGGCCTCCAGGGCGTTGATTTACCTTATGTCGGACCTAGTTCCAGGTGGTAAAATGACCCAAAATTCCGATTTTCCCTCCATGATCTGAAACTTTAGTAGCTTTCGTCCGTATGAGTTGTGGGTCGCATTCAGGATGAAATTCCGCACAAGACTCATCGTTTCTGGTGGCTGGCCATGCACCAAGGCCGCAAAAAAAATTCGCGCTGCGCGCGATTTACTTTACAACGGACCTAGTGGCCTGGCTTTCGGGTTGATTTACCTTACGATGCGGACGCGCGAAGGCCAAATTTTGGGCGTTGATTTACTTTACAGTGGACCTAGTTAACTCTGAGTGACCGTGGGCCTGTCACGGATATCCAGCCGGGATTACCACATCCCCATGAGATACTAGTGCGCAGCGGACGGACATCGTTTCATATCGAAGGTGGTTCGATTGTGGCAGCCGTCGGACGTTCGGGCTTTGCGAATACACTTAACTGGCCTGAGCCTGGCAGCTGATTCTTTTCTGCGACGATCACTCTCGATAAATTGCGGTGCTGCGCAGAGAAGGATAACGATATCGCCGACGGAGACAAAAATCATGTCGTAACTGTTCTGGCACCGGCAGAGAATCGAAGCCCCGCTCACCGGATCCCTCGAGGACCACATACTTATGGGGCGCGTATGTGTCCACATACGAGTCTGTTAATCCTGAGTCTTTTGAGGTAGGCCACTGTCGAGTTGCACAGGAAGAAATACTTGGAGAATGAGCACCCTGTTTTCGAGAACCAAGCCTCTAAATACCGCGGGAGAACCCACATTGACACCCATCACGATATATCAGTCTATGGAGGATTCATCCGGCGGATCCGGCGGAATTATCCATCATGGATGGCACTTTGATGGACTTCGCACATATTCATTTTTTAACTGTGGAGCTTCGGGTTGTGCGAGAAGTACTTCTAGCATGTGAATACGAGGATTCAAAGTGCCTTGTTTTTAAAGCACAATTGAGGTCGCGGAGAAGTCCCCGAGACGAGATGGGCTTATGCAAAGGTTTCCATCCGAATTTGGCGCATCAATTTGCTTCAAAATCCGACCGTTGTTTTTTCAGAGCTCAAAACCCGACCATTAATAATAGAGAGTTTGCGCAGAGCCATCCAAGCCACTGGATGGCTTTTTTTCTCGGCCCAGGCGACAGTTCGGCCCAAGATCTTAATGAAGAGGCTCTATAACTTCAGTTTGACACTCGCAAAGTTGCAGAGGTATCGGAAGAAGTTGAGATAAATTATACCCAAAGAAGCCATCAGTCACACAGTGGCTGCAGCGCAAACTCGCTAATAGAGAGGTTGCGCACCTAATGGCTGATGAATGGCCGACCAACTGAACTCAATAACAATGCTTTTAGTGGTAATGGGGACTAATTCAGTGCCCATGCATTCGTGGCACAATAAATAATCCCCCGACTTCATCCGGACACCAATTCGGGCAAAATAAATATTTGAGGCTCCTTGGAAGTGTGGAAGGGACTGCGTCCAAATCAACAAGCAGCTCAGGTATCCCAGCCATCCGAGACATCAGTCATCAGTTTACGCACCGCAAAAAAGGCATCAGATGGCCTGAATGGCTGGTGCGCAACCTCTCTAATATAAAAAGAGGAGTACCTATCTAAATTTTCTTGAATGCCTGAACCTTTTTCCCGAGGCTATTGGCCTAGAAATGAGACCGGAAAAGTGAAATCTTGCTTAAGACCGCGATCGATAGTACAAGTACAGAGACTCTTCGGATATTTGTAATTCTGAACCGCCAGCTTATATCTCTCGCGTGGGGATTTATGCTCGACATCCTCTTCGTGGGAGGATTAAATATTCATCAGGCCACTTTAGCCCACACACCATCACACCATCGGCAGCACCTCGGGTTCTATCCTCGAAATCAACCCAATTTTCTCAGCGTACATGAGTCCGATGAACCATGTCCTGACAGACGACCTGGCGACTATATACTTTTGTTCGCGCGCACGGACCTCAAATTCACAAACAGAAACTTCAGTTTCGGTTTTGTGCTCTGTGTACCAAAAATGTCGCCAAAATGAACACGTGAATTGCTGACCTGCTTACGCCATCTCTGTTCACAAAATGGCTTCTATAATCGGACACTTAGTCATCCTTGTCTTATAACTCAGGGGCTCTCACCCTTCTCACTCGCACTTTACTCGCTGCGCTGGCAGTCTCCAAGCTTGCGCTCTGTCCGACACTTTCAAATCACTAATCCATCCTGGTCTGTAGTCAAACCATCTTTCAAACCACTCCTCAATTTACTTCCCGTCATGGAAACGGAAAACCAACCAGTACTTACCTCTTGCATTTAAAAATTCTTCATCGACCATGTATGGAATACCCATTCTCCTCAGCTTTCTCTCTCTTCGTACTCTCTTCCCGAGCACGTCAAATGACGCTGTGCAAATAAAACAACACTTCCGGCCGAGACTCGGATGCACACTTGAACCTCAATGTAATCTGCAATATATCTCGTCTGTTATCTTTGTTTTCACCATGCCTACAATTCTCTCTGCACTAAATCTACCCCTCCGGTGCTCTGTATAATTCATTCAGGCAGCTGAGGGTTTATTTATTCTTATTGGCAACCTTTTCCCTGGCTTCTCCCTTCCGGGACTGATGGGCTTCGTGCTTCCCCCTGTCTCAGTTCACGATGTTTTCGCGCTGCACGAACACCTTGATAACCTCTAACTTTGCAGTCCAGTCCTCTACATACTGCCGTTTGTATTTACTATCAAGTTCGCGGCTGATCTCTCCGCGCGATCGGGCATCTCGGGGAGGGCCGCGTGAGGGTGATTTTCTTTTTGGTACGCGTCTATTCTCAATGTTGCTTTCGAAGCACACACACTCCATCAATCCAACATCAATCTACCTGTTTCCCAAACAAAACGTTAGTTCTGATTGTGCTCAGTGTACCTAAAAACGACAATACGTCCTGTCGGGGTTTGGCCGGTGATGATCGGGATCCAGTGATCATGGCGGGAATTCGGCGGTCGCGGGAGGTCTAAAATTCGAATGAGAAATGTCGCGGATATCGAGCTCGTGGGAACTCCATCCGTCGTGTCGAAGCTTGACGGCCGCGCAGCAAAGAAAGAGTTCTGAAGATTAACTGAGCGGAACGAAAGTACACGTGTATGACTCACAGAAAGCAACTCTGGTGCGCTCCTGGGGCGGTAAATGGCACGCTCGCGGGGGTTCGACACTTGAT
Source organism: Mycena vulgaris (assembly GCA_029204335.1). Lineage (NCBI taxonomy): Eukaryota > Fungi > Basidiomycota > Agaricomycetes > Agaricales > Mycenaceae > Mycena > Mycena vulgaris. The sequence goes on from JARGYA010000142.1 coordinate 24,559, forward strand.
GTCGCGAGTTGGGAGTTGGGCGCTCGGCGGGAGTCGGTGGGGATACCGTGCAGCGGAGATTTGGGCGATTTGAAGGGCGGAGAGGGGGGGATGGTCGTTTGCGGGACGGCAATACATTGTCTCGGGAGTTGGTAGCCATGCGGCGGAGATTTCCGCAATTTTGAAGGGCGGAGAAGGTGGGAATTTTGGCGCTCGGCGGTACGTCGTGTCGGGGTTCGGCGGTGATTTTGGCGGGTGTCGGGTTTAAATGAAACTGAATTGAAGGGCTCACCTCGCGCACTGCAGGCAGATAATTGGAAAAATAGAGGGCATAAACACACCGACAAAGACTGGAAACTAACGCTCTAGACATGGTCATGAGACACTGCAGGCCGAGGAAAAAATCTACTTGAAACTGCGTTAAAATTGGAGCACGGAGGGAACTCACCAGATGTCGTGGGTTGTGGAAGTTCCACACCGGGGGAAGAGCTTCAAAAGTGCGCCACAGGGGAGGAAAACAGGATATCTGGGTGTTAAATGGGTCAGAAATTGAGGAAAGAAATCGTGGGCTGAACGGAACTCACCTCAAGATTGAGCCGCGTGTGGGGGGACGAATTATATAGTGAATCGATTTCGCCGCCTCGGAGGGCGGATTCGCAGCTGTCCGAGCTCGCGGGCATGTGATGTGCCTCCCGGCGGCTTTTTTTCCAGGACAACAGGCTGATTTGAACGCCAGAATGGCATCAAAATCTCCTTGAAGATGGGACCTCACCTCAAGTTTTCATGCCGCTTGCGGGGACGCAATACATTGTGAAATCAATGTCGGCGCCGCTGTGCGGCGGCTCCGCGACCGAGGGTACTCTTAACGACGTCGGGTTTCACCAGAGAGTGGAGTGTGCCTGCCGGCGGCTTATTTTCTGGAGAAGAAAAAGGCTGATTTGGTCGTCAGAATACTATCAATGCACGTTCGAGAAAGGAACCTCACCCGCAATTGTACGCCGCTCGCGGGAACACGGTACGTCGTTGAACGGATGTCGGCACCGCTTCGCGGCATTTCCGCGACCGAGGGTACCCTCGACGACGTCTAATTTCACTGGGGGTGGGGTTTGCCTGCCGGCGGGATTTTTTTCCAAACAAAAAAAAATACGCCGCTCGCGGGAACGCGATACGTGGTGGAATCGGGATTCTGGCAGGATTTGGAGGTAAGAAGCTGGCATGGTGAGAGTACGGGAGCCAGCGCGGTTGCGCTATGTGACTGCAGAGGAACACGCTGCGACCCGCAATTCTGGGTAACTACGCGGAGGAGGGGGCACCAGACAAATTACTTGGGGAACCGAATCTGGGGCTGCGGCGCTGTTTACCGAGAATTAACACGTGCAAGCCCGGGGAATTCTCGTGCCAGCTGAGCGACAGTGGAAGCGACCTGTGAGCACAGTCTCACTGGAAAGCGAAGTAACCTATCCAGGGGCATTGATACGTGTCTTTGATGCCGCAGTGTAATTGTGAATCCTGTGAAAAAGGAGGAAGCGCGACAAACTTGATCCTACATCGCGAGTTTCTGTGCCTGATTGGTGTTAATGTTCAGCTTTTAATTAAGGTCGTTCACGGTTCCATTTTTCCTCCCATTTTTTGTTCCATTTTTCGTTCCTTTTGCAAAATAAACACAGGGATGTAAACCTAAGTGAAACGAAAAAGGAGTGCAAAAAGGGAGAGAAAAAGGGAGCTTTCGTGGGGGGTTTCACAGTTCACTTTTTCCGGCCATTTTTCTTCCCTTTTCTCTTCCCTCTTTTCTGCCGTTTCATGAATTCTGCACCTAGACACTTCGTTCCTTCCATTTTCAACTCTTTTTACATCACTGAACTGAAAAGGGAAAAAATCTCGAGCAAAAACCGAGTAAAACCAATGATCCAGTAAAAAGTGGTAGAAAAAATGGGAGAAAAAAGTGAACTGTGAACGACACTATTGTCGCAGGCAGTGCACAGGTACAGAGTTAATTGGCTAGAACATTTGCAGAACATCCTAAGAGATCCCAACCAGATCCCCGATCGGCGCGTAGCTACGCGACTTTTTCACGGAAAAAGCCGCCGACAGCGGGGAAAGATTTCAGCAACAAGATATATCCGAGGCAATTACCATGAGTCCCGATCCAGTGCCGTAAATGGACGCGCCGGATGCGATGACGGAGTTGAGGGCGAGATGAAAAAGAGGTGACGCGACGGAGTCACGTGATCATGTTCGTTTTGACCAATACGCGCAAAGTTCACTCGTCCGGAGGCCGCGACCCACAATCCTATTTAGCAACTCGCGAAAAGGCGAAATATGGACTTTTTTCTCCATCAGCGCCGCTGCACGGCACCTCCACACGCGGGAGCATATTCGATGACGATGCAGCTCACATTTCACTCGAGGGCTGGGTGTGCCTGCCGGCGGCTTTTTTTCCGGAAAAAAAGAAATAGAAAAAGTGTCAGAGTAGGGGTAAAATGGATCAGTTCACGATCCTCTTTAGTGGTAGGTGGGAACGCGAAATATATACTTTTCATCAGCACCACTGTGCCGCGAATCAGATTTGATGGGGACCGCCTACATGGGTGGAGTGTGCCTATCGGCGCCTTTTCTTGCCAAGAAAAAACGCTTGAACGAGTGTCAGAATGGTAGTAAAATGGATCAGCTCACGATCCTATTTAGAAGTTCGGGGGAACGCGAAATATAGCCTTTTCATCGGCGCCGCTGCGTGGCGCCTCCGTGCGGAATAAGATTTGATGGGCCGCTCAAATTTCAGTTGGGGGTGGGGCGTACTTGCCGGCAGTCTTTTTCGGGTGACCAAAAGCGCCGAAAGTGCATCAGAATGGCATCAAGCGGGATTTGATCACTTACCCCCGGATCCGTATAAGATAGCTGCGGCGGGATTTGCAGGAAAGCAGCCACGGAATTAAAGGAAATCTGTCCTGGCCTGTGCATCTTAGAGGCGGCCTCAGTCAATGAGGAGGGAGGAGAATGGTTGGGATCAAAATGTAAATATTCATCAGCAACGCGCGGGGAGCTCGAAGCGACTGCATGTACGGCGATCGCATGCATTCAAACGCATGAGTAATCGCGTCTAAAAATGTGCTGCACCGCGCCTAGGACAGGACAGCGCCGTCAACGCAGGTGAAATGTGTTGAGAATTAGGCAGCGCTTAGGTTTAGGTCCCGCATGCCTGTGGGCGCTGAGCAAGATGGTTAATATAGTGTAGGGTTGTCGTGCGTTCTTCTCGGCACCTTACACGCCACAGGTTCGCACCCAGCACTGACAGCTTTTTATTTGGCGAGAAATTCGATTATTCTTTTTTGCTGAAATTTCACGGAGATCTCCTGGATTGACGTAAGGTAATTTAGCCCGTGAGAGGTGGTCATCAGCGCCCAATTCTCAATTTTTTGGCTCAAAAAATCGAGATTCAAAACCGAAATTTCTCCCCGGACCGGGGCCCCCGAGCCGCTACGCCCGCATCCCAATATGGTAATTACTCATTTTTCGCGCTCGACATCTTAATATTCACAGATTCGGGTCATCTCGAGGGCCAAAAACGTTTTCCATGGCTTCTAACTCCATTTAGAATCGTCGCCGCGGCAGGCGGGGGCCCACAGGAGCAGCCCATGATTTTCGATGCATTTACTCGCCAGAATCACTTGCTCAGTGGATATACAGTGGCGCTCGAATGTTCTGCACGCGTCAGTTTGAGCCCAATTCTGGGTCGATTTTCTTCAAATAAAATTGTGGCATCAATTTTGAGTGATTTCAAGGTCTTACGTGCGATTAAAACCATACTGTACCTGTTTGGATGGCTCAGAATAAAATAATTTGGTGTATTCTGGAAACTCGACTTTGCGGGATCACATGCTATTGAAAAATGGTCATCCTAGCATGAAAGTACTCAGAAAATGAAGGATATTCACATTTTATTTCATTGGAATCCATTGGGATTTGAGCTCACGATGCCCCTCGCAAGTTGACCATTTTGACCATTTTTTGCTATTTTTTGCTGATTTTCACTCAAAATGGCCGACTTGTAACGGGCATTGTGAGCTCAAATCCCAACGGATTTGAATGAACTAGAATGTGAATATCCTTCATTTTCGGAGTACTTTCATGCTAGGATGACCCTTTTTCGATAGCACGTGATTCCACAAAGTCGAGTTTTCAGAATACACCAAATTATTTTATTCTGAGCCATCCAAACAGGTGCGGTATGGTTTTAATTGCATGTACGACCTTGAAATCACTCAACATTGATGCCACAATTTTATTTGAAGAAAATTGACCCAGAATTGGGCTCAAACTGATGCGTGCAGAACATTTGAGCGCCACTGTATGTGCACTGCGGGCGTTTCGACGCCCAGTAAATTACGTACGCCCTCCAGTGATATTTTGCAACAGATTTAACCCACCGATATCAGGATAAGGCACGTACACAATGCCTCACTAATTGATTCATATTTGGAACCTGTTCCTTATAGTCCGATACTCGTTTGACGAATCCCGCCAGAGTAATATGCAGCCATGTCACATAAATTTAAAACGTCCCCTGGCAAATTCTCAAGCAATTGGGTGGCTCTTTCATCTCCTTATCTGCGAAATGACCCGCACGGCCAATTCCGCTCCCAAGGTCGCCGTGACGGCAACGTGCGTATTTCTATCCCATAAAATGTTTTTCATCGGGAGATAAATCACCGGACATCTTGGTGGTGCCTTGGCTACGTGCACTAGCTCCTTCTAAATATTTCTTCATGTTCGGCTTTTTCAATTTGGATGTATATGTTATTCCTTGCGCCGGAATATCAACCGGGGAGTATTTTGATAGTTTTAAGACAAACCGTGAAAACACACGATGCTTTTCGCCCACGCTAGAGGCGTTTTATTATGATCAACCTCAAGTGTCCGCATTCGGACATTGCGACCACCAATCCTCGGCGCCGTGGGCCATGCACGGGGATATTTTTACGTATGATGTATGCGACCACTCCTCGCTACTCAGGTATATAAACACGCTCGACTTGCAGCAAATACAGCATTCCTTCCTTTTCACCCACTTTTCGTCTCTCACACGTTCTTCGTGCCTTCGGCCTCGGTGGCCCAGCCGGCATCGATGGAGTCTGGAGCTAAAGTGGCTCGGCATACCCTGCTGTCCACTGCGACTCTTCCTTTCCCCTCGATGTCGACCCCGACCTTCGCCGGCAGTCTCCGGCACCATGGACCCGATTCGGAACTCGGTTCCCACGCCGTCTCTTTCCCATCAACCTCGACCACCACCTTCGCGCACGGTAAGCGCGGAGGTTCTATGCTTTTATACTTCAATTCCTAATTCTCCTAGCTCTTTTAGCGTCTTGTGTGGTTCCGTGAGCTCACTGGACAACGCGCTGAGTACTAGGTGATCCGATGAGTCCAATTGACTCTTCCGCTGGAACTGTTTGAGTGCTTTCCCATCCCAGATGAACTTATTGTATTTAACCCTTTGTTGCTCAGTGTTACTCCTGCATGTAACCATTCATCATTTGCAAGTTCTGCCTCGTCACGATCAATTTGATTGTAAGTGCAAGTTTTCCTCGACATATATCGTGTCTCTGAGCACGCACGCATGCTTATATTTACTTGTTTTGCGTCTAATGCCCATTTCATACCTGGTTTACTCACGCCTTCTCAGATCGTCTTTGAAACCTCTCTTTGCCCATGTCTTTTCGATCTCGTACCGATCTCAGTTATTCGGGGCCTCGAGCACGTTCGTGACTTTCTGTTGCACATCTAGAGTTTACCATCCACAGCTCACAATCTCCTTGAGCACTGCTCCGCACGTCCTTCAAAACTCTACTCGACTCTGCGCGGACTCGGATCGTTCTCTCAAAGCCTCCCGCGGCCTCAATCCCACTTCAATCCCTCTTGCGAACATGCCCCGGATAAGTCAACGCTCAACTCGCAACCCTTACTGACTGCTCTCGCTCACTTAACTCGTCTATGTACATGTGTTTCGGTATGTCTTTCCATTGCATTCCAGATCCGCGCTGACTCAGCGTGCAATACACAATACATTTCAGCTGTCTTGTCCAGCGCTCAGTTTCTCTAATGGTCCCGATCGACCTTGTGCACAATTGGTACGTTCTGACTCCAACAGGTGCTTGAATTTGAGAACTTATGTATTCGACTTGCGTCTGCACTATTGATATTGATTATTGACGTGACTTTGGTTCTCGACTCTGCACTCTCAGAGGTAAGAATATTTCCCTTGCATGTCATTTCCACTGTTCTTACTTGTACCCTTGTGCCCTCAGGTCTTAGGTCCGCGTCGTTCTACCTGATTCATGGCAAGCTAGCCACGTAGTCGAATCCAGGCAAGTCCTCATTCATTTACCATCAGCCGCGCCGGGCATGCTGTCGAGGATCGCGCGGACGAGGCTCGGGCCGTCATCTCCCCATTCGGTCGGTCCGAGTATCAGGCCCACTGTGGCAGATTCTTCGTATAGGGCCGGTGCTCTCCACATTTGTGTCCCGCGTGATGCGTATTCGTTCACTCAGTGTGCCGCCCGTGGATCAGGCAGCTTTTGTACATCTAGCGCAGCTCCCAGACCTGAGGTCCTTGGAGCTTCACCGGTCATTTTCTCTGCTGCATCTTCCACAGTCTCCGATGGCTTTCGAGCCCTGTCGTCTATGTCCATGCCCACTATGTAATGTACCGCTGCACTATTGACCGCCTCGACACAAGCCGCATTGACGCAAGTCACGGTCTCTGGAAATGCCGCCTATACTCCGACGAAGATTGTCGCTCGCGATTTCTATGCCGCTATGGCAGCACACTGCGCCCATTCCTCTCTCCATGGAATCCGAATCGGTGGGGAATACGGCGATGTCACATCAGCAGGCGCAGAAGAGATCGAGCTATATTCCGTGGGAGCCGACATCCTCCAACCGCTATTCTCCTTCGCCAACCTTCGGACTGTCTCCCTCGAACACCCAGTGGGATTCGATCTGGATGTCGCTGCAGTTGTCCAAATGGCTCGTTCATGGCCCCGGCTCGAGCATCTCTCCCCCAAGGCTAAGCCATTTCACGATAGACCCTCGCGCGTAACGCTCGAGGGGATCTCTGCGTTTGCAGAACATTGCCTCAGTTTGCATACACTGGCAATCATGTTCGAGCGCCACGTCCGTTCCGAAACTTCGCCCGACCACAACGACGCGTCGAGTGGCTCAGGACCAGCTGCGCACTCTTGACGTCCTTCTCTCCCTGGACGTGTCGCCGTATTCCTCTCTGCGATCTTTCCAGGATTGAGGTGGTTAGTAACTTTTCACGACAAGTTGCTTGAACAGCATGAAGACGCTGAGGAAGACGAGCTCGTCGTGGACATTGAGGTCTTGGAATCGCACAAGCAATGGAACACAGTCGCAGACGCGTTGCAACAAGACTGAGCTCGTCCCAGTAAGGATCCTCTCCTCCTGCCTCCGATTCCACGTTTATTCTGCTCCCAGGCCGAGGATTGAGTCTTGGGTTGATTTGGCACGTCGGCGGGCTTTACTCTTCCCTTTGTCTGACAATGTTTATATTTTCGCTGTATATCTGCCAGTTCTTGGTTCACTTCTCAAGGGATGCGGATGGTCAAGATGAGGCAGGGAGAAGGGCCAGGGAGGGTACGCGGGGGATGCGTGAGAATGTGCTATGGGGGATTATGAATTTTGTACATATGCAAAACTAATAAGGCAGGGTGCATAGATGAGATATGAATAAGTAAAAATAACTATCATAAAATAAAAAATAAAAAAGAGTAGGGGCTGGGGCTACAAAGAGCACACCACCGCAAGGTGCGCAACATGGGAGCAACATGGGAGGCTCCAACGTCGGATCACACCTATTTCCGGCATTGAATTTTTGAGATCGGACCAACAAATTTCGGCGTTGCAACACTTTGATGATGGCCCAACGTCGAGAGTCCCAGGGGCCAGACCTCCCATAATAATTTCAATACACGGCATGGGTGGTCAGGGTGGATCATTTGCACGACAGTAATGCTTCATATTATGGTATCACAAGGTATCTCAAGGCACTAGAGCGGAAAGCCTATTACAGAAGGAGAAAAAAAGATGTACAGAAATTTCAGACGCGACCGTGGCCGACTTTCTTCCAGTCCCCTGCATTCCCCCTGTATGACACGGGCGGAGCAGTAGAAGGGTAGAAGCTGGAATGTGGTGCTGTGTCTCGGAGTCACATTGTGGAGAAGTGGAACAGGAGGCTAATCCTGAGGATCGCAAGATGGAAGGGAGAAGAGAGGATGATTTGGTGTCGTCGGGGTTTGAAATTGACTGATCAACTGTGCAGCCCAATCAAACGGACTTGGAAGAAATTTGGATTCGTGATTCTGATGAACGACGAGGGCCAGATATGGATTCCGATGTCGAATCGACGTTGAAACAATTCGTTGGCTCCAGCATTCGTTATTGGACAGTCCAGCCGGGATGTCTTGCCGACGGCAGCCAAATCGGCCGACATGTGTGCCATCATCCGGTCAAGGCAAAATCGTGCCGTTTGATTCCACGTCTATCCGACCTCGGATCTACCTGATTTTTGGACCGAAAATGGCTGAGAATTATGCCGGTCGGTTTCTCTAGAATCAACACGGGAAGTCAAACGGTGGTGTAGCGAGGGAACCGCGCCGTGTCGCGGACGAACTCCAAAACCGGTTTGACGTCGTATTTCGCTGAGAGCACTAGCTTCAGCGAGAGACGCGCGGTACCGAGGCGTTGGATGAGTCGGAGGGTACGGCGGCGGTGCGCTGGGGATGTGAGGAGAAAATGGGGGACGGACTCGGGGACGAAGCAGAGGGCGCAGGGAGCGAGGTGGAAGCGGTAGAGGTACGTATTGAGGCCTATGTGCCCGGTGCACAACTGAGTGATGATACTACACTGTGGGCGCGTCAGATCGTCGTACAACTTGGCGACAGCGGCGCGTGGGGTCGCGTTGTCGAATGACGACAGCCGCGTGAAGCGCGGGGACGTCGTCCACTCCGCAACCCAGCGCACTTGGAACACTTGGCCTTGAGTGAACAAGAGTTTTCTCAGACGGAACACTGTCTCGCCCAGCAGACCTGAGACTCTGAGAGCAACTGGTGAGTAATTTGGTGAATTTGATGCACCACAATTTACTGCGATCGATCGACAATCCGCTACCAAGAGAGAGCACGGCCTGTTCGCGATGGTATTCCAGCTGGACGCCGGCGTCTGACTAGCTTCAGGCGAGCCTGATCTTCGGACTGCTTTCCACTTCATTGGCGGCAGGTAGTAAATACTTGCATCAAGGGACGGAAGGAATGGACCAGACGCCCGGCGGCTGCACCAATCTGCATCAATCGACCAGAATCGACCCACACTGAAGGTATGGTACGATGTTGTTCTGCGCACTCGGATTTCCCTTACCCATGACGTTGTGATATCCGACGGTGCCTGTGCCATTGTGATCTCTTCTATCTATTCATCTGCTAAGGTAGGCGCCATCCGCATCCACCGAGTCACGTGGATGTGACTGATGGGTGACAGTAAACGTGGGAAAGTGCGAAATCTCAGGACGACGAAAAAAAATTGCTATATTTCACCGGTGTCAGACATGCCAGAGCCAAGAAAAATGGTTAAAGACCCCCAAACACTCCTCACACTTGATATGGTTCGGATAATTGCTAATTTTCGTAGTTAGACTGATTTGCGCACCACTTGCAAGGTCCCTCCCTATCCCTGGCTCCAGTCAATTTTTTTCTGAGAGGTTCCTAGACACACAGAGTAGTCCAGATGTATATGCTACTAAAGCTTGACGGGTTTCAGCGTGTATACACTACAGTGACTGTCCGGTTGAACACTTGTCAGGGGTGGGAATTGCCTTATTAGGCGTGGGAATTTCCTTTTTAGGAAGCGCGAAAGTTTTCGAATAAAAAATGATGTCCCTGCCAGGATGACCAGAATCTCATTTGGAGTGTTTTCAGTAAAACATGGATAAAGCTATTTTTTGAAGAGGGATATGGAAAATCTGGAACCATAGGATTGTTCCTAGACTCAAAGAACACCTTTCTATGGTTTTACTTTATTTTATTTGTTGATGTCGCCAGCGCTTATAGCGATACAGTGCGTGTCACGCTGGGCAGGCACGTGACTCGATGGATGCGGATGGCGCCTACCTTAGGCATCCGGAGTTTTGCGCAACTTATATGGGGTTTAGCAGAGCGCCACTGGAAAAAAACCTCGTCAATGGGCTGGAGCCTTTTGTCATGCACACAGACGTCAATGGTAAGCCGTTGGCGTGCACTTTCTTTGATTGTACGTGTCTGAGATTCTGTGAGCTGAGTAGGGGACATGAAATATCGTACAAAAAATACCATCTACAAGTAGCGTTCAAGTCTACACCATCACCGTCAATGCCCGTACATCGCCATGTCCCCATGCATCTGCTGCCCCTGCGTAATCTCATTAAAATTACTCAAGTAATTGCCCCAGTCGTCGGCCCTAAATCACACCATGAGCCAAGAAAAAACACGCGAAGCAGGCTACGTGACGTACTCGATCCCCGTAGGCGCATTCGTCCACATCGCAATCGTATCGTTATCAATCAGGCTCATCATCTCATCCAGCTCCTGGCTCGGCTCCCCGGTCATCCCCGCGAAGGGATCCTCGGGCGGGAACCACGTATCGGGCGGGGGCGCCGGCGCGAATGCGCTCGGCTCCATCGGCGTGACGCCCAGCGAGCCCCCACCCCCGGCACTGGTGCCGACCACACCCGCGAAGGACCCGTTGTGCTGCTTTTGCTGCTGCGGCGGCGGCGTGTACGGCGCGCGGAATTGCGGGTCGTGGATGGGGCGGTCGAACGTCTGGCGGAGGCCGCGCGCGCCGAGCATGATGCGCGACGCGTCCTCGGGCGGGATGGGCTCGACGCGGCAGCGCGGGTAGCGTACGCCGGGCGGGAGCGGCGGGCTGGTCTGCGCGCGCTGTATATTGCTCGCGACGGCCTGCTGGTGGTGCTCATAATCGGTTCCGACCATGCCAGGTGCAGCCCCATTCGGAAGGGGCAGCTGACCGACGGAAGCGAGTTCGTAGAGGATGTCCCTGCGCAATCAGTTAATTTTCCCATCACAGAATTTATTTGGCCTGAAAAACGCACCATAGAAGACCGGCGGATTGCCATCTGTCCCGATCAAATCAGCTATCAAAGAAAAAACATCAACAACTGCCAGGCGTACCGATCCTCGCACAGGCGGATAACCTCCATACATTTGTGCACATTCGCGATCTCGCGACTCGGGTCCGGAACCAATCCCGTGCGTTTCCCGCTCCACACGTTCAGGAGCAGTACAATGCCCGACGTGAACACCGCCGCCTGGGAACCGAAGTCAGCTACCCAACTACAACCAGAGTCCAAGAGCAGGACGCACCCCATTGATGATGACGGGCACCTTCCCCTTCCGGCGCCGTTGGACATCCACCATGTTGGCGCACGTGCGGGCTGCGCTCGTGCAGATCGCCAGCGAAGGCAGCGCCTGCGACGAAAGGTCATATCAGTATCGGTCTCCCATATAAACTACCCGATTAAAAGCCGAACGTGTATATAACGTATTGCCGAGACATAAATCAAAAGCTCACGCACCGTCGGCGCAGACTTGCGCATCATCGGGATAAACGGCCGATGGATGAGGATCTGCAGGTGCGAGTACCCACAGTGTAACGCGACCGACTGGTCGAAAAACACCGGGTCTTCCCTTGCGGGATCCCAGCGCACTGCCCGTCATCAGCTCGGACGTAAAAATAAACAGAGTTAATGAGCGTCAACGCACGATGCTCCGGCACCTCGTCGCGCCAGCGGTTGAGCGCCGAATCGAGCTCCGCGACGACGTGCTCCTCCCACGAGTCGTCGATGGCGAACACTACGCGCATCTTCGTCAGCGAGTACTACACCCCAAGCAATCAGTGATGAGCGGCGGCGAGCTGCGTGGAGGCAGGACGCACCAGGATTTTAAGGCTGAACGCGAGGATGTGGTTGAGGCGCAACAGCGCGTTGAAGAACGCGACGCGCGAGGGCACGCCTGGCGGCTGTTGGAACGGGTGCGTCGGGTGCTCCCAGTACTCGTCGTCGCACTCGATCGGCGGGTCTAAGTCGAAGCTGCGGCCATACCACCCCATCAATAAAGGGAAAGAATGAGGGGGAAGACGCACTCGTCGTGATGGATGGCGCAGGTGCGGCCCATGCCAGCGGAGATGAAGCGGTCCATGTAGACAAGGACCCAGAACGCGCGCTTCCACAGCTCGCGCTCGACGGACGGCTTCTCGACGCGCGAGTTGCGGCGGTGCGCGCCGACGTCCTGCGTTCCGTCAGCTCAGCGCGTTGGCCGAGGGGAGAAAGGGACATACCTGCGCAAGTCGGAGACCAACGCCGACGAGCGTCCAGCACGCCTGTGGTGCCGAAGAGCCCTCGAGGAACTGCACCGCCAGCTACGAAACACGGCGCTTCAGTGGATTGTGCACCCATTTGAAAGCGAACCACGTACGCAATAATACTGCAAATCATACAGCTTCGCCTGCCCAAACAGATGGTTCCCCACAAGCGGGACCTGTTACCCTCGTGTCAGCGCCTGCCGCACTCCGGAGCGGAACGCCTCGCACCTGATCGAACCAGCCCCATCCGCACGCGAGGCGCCCGCCAACCGGCTTCGGTACGCCCACGCCCTCGGTCCCCCCGGGCGCTACCACGCGCGGGTCATCGCTCCACCGCGACGCGACCGCACACACCAGTAGCAGGATAGCTGCAAACCCGTCGTCCCTGTCATCGATGACGTAATCAGCACAATGCTACACCAAAGAGGAGAATGAAGCGCGCATACCGATGATGCAGCCCCTCCGCGACGCCGCGCTCGAACGTCGGGCGGTGCAACAGCGGCAGGTACACGTTCACGTGCTCAAAATACAGGCCGATCAGGTGCGCTGCGAGGTCGGGCGGCGGGAACGAGTACGCGCGCGTGCGCGGCGCGGTGATCTCCCAGGGCTTGAACGTCCAGTACTGCAGCCGCCGCGACGTCCACGGCGCGCCGGGTCCGCTGTCCACGTCGCCGTCCTCGTCGGTGTCGTCGCTCCCGCTGTCCGCGCTGTTGTCCGTGGCGAGCGAGCGCGGGCTGGCGAGCGAGCCGGGGCTGGCGTCCTCGCTGCCCGCGCGCCGCTCGCCACGGCGCACGTCCGCCTTGAGGTCGATGGCGGCTTTGATGAGGACGGCGCCGCTGCTCTTGCCGATGAAGTGCAGCTTGGGCGGGGCCCCCACGGAGAGCTTCTCGAACTGGAGAAAGGGATTTAGAACGCACGCAGGCCAACACAGAAAGGAACCAAGGACATAGGGAAATGGTAACCTACCTGATTTGCGATCTCGAGATGCAGAAGGTCTTCCTCTTGCGGCGGGGGCTGCGGCGCTGATAGACTGTGCAGCGCGGTGCGCATAATGTGCAGCGATGCCATGCGACTGTCGATGGCCGTCGGATCACCGCCCTCCATCTTCCCATTTGCATGGCCCGACTTGGCGGATGTGACGCTAGCGAGCTCGGCGCGGAGCTGTCTGACCAGTGCCTCGGAGTGCTCCAGTCGGGCTTCGAGCGACTCGACGTAGCTGCTGAGGATCGGGCGTCATGGTCTCTCATCGCACTCACATCTAATATGAGCGCACCTTTTCGCCGGGGCACGGCGCTATTTCATTCATGTTCAGTTTTGACACGGCATCCAAAAAGGGAAAGGGACGCACCGTAGCCCCTTCTATATAAGTGCATTCGAGATTCGCGTCAATACATGTGGAGCACTTGTCCCCTGGCACCTGCGAGCCATCGCCTATACCACACAAGTTAATCTCTATCCCACCGGAGAATCTAGCGCTGTTAAATACGCACATCGACCTGCCAACCCATCGGTATTATTTTAAGGGAAAGAGAGGATGCCACGTACTCTTCCGCCGACGACATACATCACAGGCCCGCATTATGCGTCTCTTCTTCCCCCGCTGAAACTCGTGCGAGTAGTCCTCGTCATTCGACGACATCTGATGGGCGTTGAAGCAAGGCTCCTCTTATTCTACAACCGCGAAGTAAAGCTAGTCGTCTGCTGCTCGGATCAGCGCCACGCTAGCCTCTATTTGAAGCCCCAGATGAGGCCTACAGAGAAGTCACCGAGTCTAAGAGTCCAGAGGAATGGTTGGTGGCGAAAGAGGGATCTAGTAAAGGGATTCTCCCGGGGATTCGAGGGAGGATGGTGGTGGACGAAAGCAAGAGCTGAGAAATCCAGATCGGCTCGGCTGGCGTCATGCGTGCCGAGATCATTCCCCGATCAAATCAAAAAAACATCCCAATGCGGCTCAAGAAGCCCACAGATTCATAATCAGCGTCAAATCAGCGCCCATTCCCATACACCGGGTGGTCCGCCGGGTCACCCGATTGCTGGCTCAAACTCAAGGAAAACTTGCCAAAAATTGCGGTGGCATGCAGCGGGGAAGGGGGGAAAATCAAAGTAGCGGGGCATTTTTCGGGTCATCTCTCTGAGCCTCTCACGCCTGCCAAACCCTCTTTAGCAGCTTTTTTCAATCCGTAGAGCATCATGTGCCATCCGACAGCATTCAACTCAAACGAGGCAAATGCATGTCAGTATACAATCAGTATGTATAAAAAACCTTTGAATAGGAACAACGGAGCAGAACGGACGCGTATGACATGACTCAGACCTATTGCCGGGCCACGTCACGGATATCCAGCCGGGATTACCACATCCCCATGAGATACTAGTGCGCAGCGGACGGACATCGCTTCATATCGAAGGTGGTTCGATTGTGGCAGCCGTCGGACGTTTGGGCTTCGCGAATACACTTAACTGGCCTCAGCCTGGCAGCTGATTCTTTTCTGCGACGATCAATCTCGATAAATTGCGGTGCTGCGCAGAGAAGGATACCAATATCGCCTACGGAGACAAAAATCATGTCGTAACTGTTCTGGCACCGGCGGGGAATCGAAGCCTCGCTCACCGGATCCCTCGAGGACCACGTACTTATGGGGCGTGTATGTGTCCATACACGAGTCTGTTCATCCTGAGACTTTTGAGGTAGGCCACTGTTGAGTTGCACGGGGTGAGCACCATGTACTCGAGAACCAAACCTCTAAATACTGCGGGAGAACCCACATTGACACCCATCAAGATATATCGGTGGAGGATTCATCCGCCGGATCCGTCGGATCCGGCGGAATTATCCGTCACAACCTCTCTATACGGGAACGACCTGTGCATTGAAAGGTAAGAAATCGTTACACAGCAGGAAATCTCTATAAGAGATTCACAACCACAAAACAAAATCTTGATCTTTAGTTGTGTTCGAGGGTTCGCGTGGCAGGAGACCACGAGTGCGAATTTGGAATAGTGGGGTTGTGGGATGGTAGATTTTTAAATGGTTTGTGAAGTGGTTGGGTCAAAAATCTGATAAAGTCGAAAATCTGTTAGTTCCGTTAGTGTTCCTTGTTTACGTCCGTAGTTCCATTTTCTGTATAAGCGAGGTCCAGCGAAATAAAAGCGAGTTCCAGCGAGGTTAAAGCGAGAGAGAGAGAGAGAGAGAGAGAGAGAGATGTGCCCGGGGGCGTTAGATTGCTCTTCTACCACAATTTGAGCTCCTTATATACCCCTCTTGTTTATACTAACCAAATAAACTCCTACAAGAGCAAAGCAGGCTGCGAGGCCTGCTTAAACCCCGTTTCAACCCCTCCAGACGCGACCTATCCAGGTTAAACGCGTCCCAACTGTACTGAAACGCGTCGGAACCTTTCCAAAACGCCTCGCACCTCGCTCCCTGGCCCCTACTATTGGTTCTCTGGTATCCTTGTGCCATCCTCCATTGTTCTGACGCGTTAAAACGCGTAGAACACCCCTGCCCGGTGTGTGGTCGCGACGTGTTTCGATCTCAATCATGTTTCTAGTTTGGTTCACGTGACCGGGCACTGCCTCCTTTTGGCAGGTTTTGATCCCCGTACGCGCCACTGCCAACCCATTACTCTAGTGTTTCTGACTTCCCATTGTTCTCTGCCTTCTCGTTTCACAACCCCTGGATTACTCAACCAGGTTCTTTAATTTATTTGACCAACCCGTGTCTTGCAATCCAGGCCTAAAACTCTTCACTTTTGGATATGTTGGTCAATTCCTTGAGCGCAAAATCCACCCGTCCATCAGCATACTGAACGACACCTGGTGAAGTGAAGGAATATGGTGCGGCAGACCCGGTTGGCCGGTGTGCGGAAACTCAACCACACGCTGGTTTCGGCTTTGGTCCATTTTATTATCCTTTTGCTTACATGATTTCTTTGGCTTGTAAACAGGGCTTCAACCTACTTCAACCCGTCCCCATTCTTGATGGGTCGAAGGGCGGGACGGACGGGTTTGGACACGCCCTTTCTGAGCTTGACCCGAAGACCTAGACGGGACGGGTGCGGGACGGGTTGACCCATCGACGGGGTACCCGTCCCCGCCCGTTTGACGGGTTGGACGGGTCTACCCGGGATCGACGCAATTTTGGACAAGACCGCTCAAATCTGGTCGGATTTGGATGACTCTATGGTGAAATCTGCATGATCCATCACCTTTCCACATGAACTCACTGCTTGGGGCAAAAATCGAGTCGAAAGCAAGGTGATTAGGGTCATTCACAGCTCACTTTTTTCTCCCATTTTGACCACCATTTTTTACTGGATCATTGGTTTTACTTGGTTTTTGCTCGGGATTTTTTCCCTTTTCAATTCAGTGATGTAAAAAGGGTCGAAAATGGAAGAAATGAAGTGTTTAGGTGCAGAGTTCATGAAACGGCAGAAAAGAGGGAAGAGAAAAGGGAAAAAAAATGGCCGGAAAAAGTGAACTGTGAAACCCCCCGACGAAAGCTCACTTTTTCTCTCCCTTTTCGCACTCCTTTTTCGTTTCACTTAGGTTTACATCCCTGTGTAGTTCAGATCCCTACAGGACATCTCAGGAGTCCTCATGCATGCATGCGTGGCATAACAAGAGCCTGTCCCCCACCCTGTTTGATGTGGATACATTTATTTGACAAGAGGAACGAAAAATGGAACGAAAAATGGAACGAAAAATGGGAGGAAAAATGGAACCATGAACAACCTTATTGATAAGGTTAATGCGATCAATTTTGACCATCCAGACGAACTCAAAAAGCTTCTTTCCATCGTCTGGAGGCCACTAATATCGCTGCGAGGAGCAAAGAACTTGAGTTGGGTTATGAATACCCTCACACAGTATTGTATTTACTCACCACTATGATGCCGCCAGAAGTCTCATTGAACCCAATTGAACCTGTCGAAACGGCCGTCACGGGCGGGACGGGCTGGACCCGCCCGTCCCTGAGAAGCCCAGACTCAAGAGGACGGGACGGGCTGACCCGTCGCCTCAAAAAAGACGACCGTTCCGTTTGACAGGCGGGTTGAAGCCCTACTTGTAAATACGCGCCCACACACAGCAGGCAAAATCTCGAGCATGTGCACATTACATGCCTTACAGGCATGTGGCGAGGATGCACCCAGGCAGTTGAATGGCATGTGTTCGGGCATTACTGATAGCACAACGACGAGCACCGCGAATGACGGCAGGGTCAAATACCTCTTTGTTGTCTTTGTGAGCAGTGAGTGTCCCCTACACAACCGGTGCTGCTCTATGTTAAGATGACCCCGAAGTCCCAATATCTAATGCGAGCGGACTTTCTGCTCCTGCTCGATCATGTCGAGCATTCCACGATCCGGCACTGAGCGCCCTTTGGTGTTACCAAGAAAACCTGGTGCACATCCTTCGGTATATGCCCGACGATCTCTGAAAAAGCCCCCCTTCCATTGCGACCGTCGATTCCCTAGTGAGTACTTCCCGGTTGCTCCTGGTCCGCCGATATACATCCGTAAAGGCGTAGCGCCCTTGTCAGTACAATTGCTATGCTCAGCGACGATGGAAGACCTGAAGCTCCGAGCAAAACAGGATGAGATATATTTCAAACCGCGAGACTTATCAAGTGCGTCCTCTTCTATTAATCGTGGTCGACGGTCTTACAACCTAGCTTTGAGTTCCTTTAACAGCTACGCGACCGTGGCCTTTGCACTGGTCCTTGTGCTTGACTTCTTCTCTCCACTGGCCTTCTTCTCTGCGGTCTTCGCACACAATTAAATATTGATTCCTCGTCTAGGTCACATGCCACCAACCACCCCTGCGGTCCCCCTCTCGCCGAGTCGCCCGGAGCCAGGAGCTGGCAACTATATACCTTTGCTCGTGCGCACGGACCTCGAGAGGCAAACAGACCATGCTCGGTCACGGGAATTTGGTCGTTCGAGAGGCCGTTTTCCCGTCTATCTAAGGGCTACTACCACCAGTACTCTAATCTAATGAAGTCAGTGCGAATCTAATAGATGTCGCCGTCTAAATGTCAAATGAGTCGTCGAGAGATTTTGAAGTTCAAGGACAAACCTCGCGAGCGCAAGTCAAAGTGAGAGGCTGTTGGACGCCGAAATAAATCAGATTCGAGAGAATACATAAGGTAACATGCGACTCACCAAGACCACTTCGCAATCGAAAGAATTCGGAATTGGGTGCTTAACCTTGGGCTGACTGTGCTTAGAACTGTGCCGTGCAGCGGAAGAAAAAATTGAAGGCTGTTTACAATGCGGTCGGACTCGCCTAGGAGGTGAAACCGCCTAGACTTGCTTGAGCGCCGACTGAGAAAGGTGCTGGGGCGAGCTGAGGTGAATGTAGCGTGTAACGACGCCCCTCAAGCCCGTGCAGCGGAATTTTGGGGATTTTGATGCGCGTGAGGGCGGTAATTGAATATTGAGGCGGAAATTGATGCACAGAATTTTGATGCGCGGAGAAGACGGGAAGTCGGCGCTCGCGGGAAGTCAATACGTCATCTCCGGGATCAGGGGATTGGGCAGCCGCGCAGCAGGATTTTCATGATTTTGCTGCGCGGCAAGGGCGAGAAATGGCGCGTCCGCGGGAAGTCGATATGTGGTGTCGGGGGTTGGCGGCAGTACGGAGCGGCATGGTGGTGTGTTGGAGGTGCGAGGGAGGCTCGCGAGCTTTGGTCCGCAACTTGCCGTGGATCGAGAGCGAGGGCCGCCGATACACGCGGGAGGGGAGAGCGCGGTGGGTGTAGAGAAAGAACGGATGTAACACAGCCTACGTTAGCGTGAGATAATAAAGGAAATGCAGGGTGGCGCACCTTGAGCTCCGCGTTGCTCTCCGTTCCCGAGTCGGGTGCATCAGAAATGCCCACCATCGCGGCGTCGAGGACGATATCCATGCTGGCAGGATGCGCACCGGCTCGGCTAGCAAGAATGAGAATCCGGGGAGCCAAAGAGGAAAGGCCACGCAGCTGCACCACGACCCACTCCACCGGCGCAGCTAGCGTGCAGAGTGGCTGAAGTTTCGAGGACCGGTGAGCGGAGGTGTGGAACGGCGGATAGAAGAGCAGTGCGTGTCCCTGGGCGGCCGTCGCCGCAGCGGGAGTGCTCCTCGCGGGAGGAGACGAGGCGCCGCAGATGGCGGGCGGGATCGAGCGCAGACGACGCGGAGGTGTAGCGCGGGCCAGAGCGGCGGGGCGCGCGTACGTCGATGAGGTCGATCGAGTCCAAGAGTCCAGCGGAATGGTTGGTGGCGAAAGAGGGATCTAGTAAAGGGATTCTCCCGGGGATTCGAGGGAGGATGGTGGTGGACGAAGCAAGAGCTAAGAAATCCAGATCGGCGAGTTCATTCCCCGATCAAATCAAATCAAAAAACATCCCAATGCGACAGATTCGCGATCAGCGTCAAATCAGTGGCCGGTTCACCCGAGTGCTGGCTCAAACTCAAGGAAAACGTGCCTAAAATTGCGGTGGCATGCAGAGGAGGGAGGTGGGGGAAGATCAAGGTAGCAAGGTATTTTTTGGGGCCATCTCTCTAAGCCTCTCACACCTGCCAACCCTGTTTTAGCAGCTTTTTTCGATCCACAAAACATCATGTGCCACTCGACAGCATTCAGCTCAAACGAGGCAAATACATATCAGTATACAGCAGCTTTTTCAAACGAGGCAAATGCTTGTCAGTATACAATCAGTATGTATAGAAAACCTTTGAATGACAGGAACAACGGAGCAGAACGGACGCGTATGCCACTGACTCATACCTAGTGCCACTGCCGTGGCCGATGGCTTTTTCGGACCGAAACACAACGTCCAAACATGTCTTCCTGTTTGGAAAGATTTTCCCAACCATAGTAAAAATCAAACCCAAAAGATTGTGTCTTACGCGGATGTTCTGGTCCAAAATATCTGCAAAACATGATACACTTTCGGTTATGAAACATCCATCCAAAAATGCTGATTTTTTAATCCCTTTCGCGAAGCGGAACAGACTCCTTTTTGAGGTCGAAACATAGGAAGAACAAAGGAAGCTCCTTTGTTCCTTCTCTTTGTGGGTCCCAAACAGAGTTCTTTTCTGGTATAGAAAACTTTACAAAGATACTCAATTTTCGTGGAAGCTTTTGAAGGCCAAACAGACGGCTTTTTCAGCGTACGTTTGGTAGATGAAAATGCACCAAAAAGACATGGTTTTTGTGTCTGTGTTCCGAAGGCCAGTGAAAATATACTCGAAAAACAAGACATGTTTGGACGTGATTTTTAGGTCCCAAAAATCCATCGGCCACGGCAGTGTGCCGAACTAGTGCGCAGCAGACGGACATCGTTTCATACCGAAGGTGGTTCGATTGTTGCAGCCGTCGGACGTTGGGCTTCACGGTTTCCTCCGTCCCTGGCCGATCGCGATGTGTTCCCCGCGGAAACTCAAACCAAGCCGCGGATACATTTGACAGGCCTGAGCCTCTCATTCTTTGGCAGCTGATTCTTTTCTGCGACGATCAATCTCGATAAATTGCGGGGCTGCGCAGAGAAGGATAATAATATCGCCGGAGACAAAGATCATCTCGTAACTGTTCTGGCACCGGTGTAGCGGTAGGATCGGGTTGGGCGCCCGGGCCAGGCTGCGTGTACGCATGTATGGTTGCGAGCCTTGTCCGCGACCTTCGCAATCGGATTCCCTGTGCAGCGACACCGCGGGATCTTAGGTCTTGGGTCGACATCACGCCAACCTGTCCGTGTCCACAGGCGGGGAATCGAAGCCCCGCTCACGGGATCCCTCGAGGACTACATACGTATGGGGCGCGTATGTGTCCATACACGAGTCTGTTCATGCTGAGTTTTTTGAGGTAGCTTGCACGGGAAGAATACTTGAAGAATGAGCACCCTGTATTCGAGAACCAAACTCTAAATACCGTGGGAGAACCCACATTGACACCCATCACAATATATCAGTCTATGGAGGATTCATCCGCCGGATCCGTCGGATCCGGCGGAATTATGCTTCGCGATCACTCTATACTTGAACGACCTGCGCATACCTGAACGAGACCTGGTGAAATGGAGGAATATGGTGCTCTTGCACGTAAATTTACCCACCTTCACGGCTCATATATGGAGAATATTCCAAAGTCTCGCGAAGAGTGTTATAGATGGGTTTCAGATGAATTCGAAGCGAAGGCTTTGGAGGTTAGTGGGACCCCAAAGTTCCTATTGACCGAGGGGTGTGCCAAATGCTTTCTCATTTCGCTTAGTTTAAATACCCTCAACACACATGTGCTAATGAGAGCGGGTTGGGGAGGGCTTGACAGCCTCCTCGTCGCGACTGGTGATTACGCGCCCGCGTTCGATCAAAGTACGTGTTCGTGCACCGCGTCGCGCGTTTCCAACAGTTGGAGGAGATTCCGATGCAGGAGGATATCAAGTGGTCCCTCGCTATTCCTCATCATTTCTGTCTACACACAAGATCGATAACATTTGCCCTGGCCGTCGGCAGCTCGGTCATCATCGCTAGTTCAGAACCGAGATCTCAAAATGTCCAAATTCAATCTCGACCATCCCGCCTACCGTATATATAAGTATGCCACACCCGTATCCTGACCCTCGCTTTTTCGGTTACATCCAGGGCCTTATGCACGGACCCCGTCGTCTCCTCTCCCCGCTCGCATCGGAACCGCAGTCGTCGCGCAAGCCCCCATCCGTGGGTGCCGCTGTATCAGCAAGTGCGATGGGTTACACTGTGTGGTCCGTGCCCGTCCTTATTCCGTCTTCCAACCCTGAATCTTAACCCTAGCTCCATCCTGAGTACAGACCCCTGGGCGCCCCACTCAAGCCGCTCCTTGCAAATCAAGCTACAAACGGGATGCCGCAGTGCGTCCCTCTATCCGTTGTATGCCTTCCGCTGCTAGCGGCCTTGAAAGTGGCTCGTGGGAGTCCCTATACTCGCATACGGGCAAATTTCCGCGGGGTCGTACCCGTCCTCTCGCGCTGCGTACGAGGAAGTCGACGAATGTCTGCGTGCGTGGAGACCCAGCGGCGCTGAACGTACGACCGGAAGATCTGGTTCATCCTGTCGCGTCCGTGTGCGGCACTTTACGGTAGACACGCGTAAACATCGCCCCGGGGCGTGACTGAATACGACCCACCTTTTGACTACAAGTACAGAGACTCTTCCGATATTTGTAATTCTGAACCGCCAGCTTATATCTCTCGCGTGGGATTTATGGAATCGTTCACGGGATCAATTTACGGACGGGAGATACAGATCAGAGCAGTGAGTGTCCCGTACACGACCGGTGCTGCTCCATGTCCATTGTAAGCCGTGTGAGATGTGCGGTTTCGATGCCAAACAGAACTATTCTCTTGACAAATTCCCGGTCTCATGGCCTGTCCCCACCTGGCGAGTGTGATATTTGGTCCGAGCCAGGATTCAACCAAGCGAGATCGAATCTAGGCTACTACATAGATCTTCCAGAAGCCTAAAATAAACTATGCAGCTCGGACACCCCTCATTCTCGCGCGCAGGATAGACCGGTGACTCTGTCGTATCAGAAGTGATAGTAGACCGGATATATTGGCGTATGAGCACTCGGGCACATCACCGAGGCTCGGGGATATCTCGGGCAAGTACGCGACTCACCGTGACTCAATGTGAATCATGCAGAACGAGAGAGAATGCTCAAGAACAGTACAGAACAGTATGGAATATTTATTCTATGACTCAGAGTGATTCGGATAGACAGTATAAATAGAGTAGGAAAAGCCACATAACCTTACGAGCTTGTACCATCCGCCCTCACGGGCATCGTGTAAATCTTATTCTGATTGAACCGAATATTGCGTGAACTTAAAGATTGAACTCCTCCAAGCATAAACTCCATCAGGATACTGACGATATAGGCAGAACTGGCTAGTTGAAGTGGTCTAGACAGCGCGGTTCACGTCACTTTTGAATTGAGACTTAGGAACTCATTATGGTTCTCAAAGATATTTACTTCCCTTCACTTCCCCGTTATCCTCCGCCTTTTATGCCACTCCGACTCGCCACCTGGCTTCAACGGCCCGTGACTTGCGGCAACTTGCGGACCGCTGAGTCAGCCATCAATTACGATTTCCTCTTCGCTCCCTCATCTTGCCCTCATCTCGCTTTTTCTTGGGCAGAACTGAGCGTCTTTACCTGGAGAGTTACCACCCTGGTTACTATGAGCTCCTTCTACTTCCTCGGAGCCCAACCACACAGCTCGCGTCGTCCACCTCCGAGTGCCACCATGCACAGAGGTCTACAAATCGTGGAAATCGTAGAAAGCATATGCTCTCATCTAGGCTCCCGGGACCTGGATGGCCCCGAAGTCCCAATATCTAATGCGAGCGGACTTTCTGCTCTTGCTTGATCATGTCGAGCATTCCACGATCCGGCCCTGAACGCCCTTTGGTTTTACCAAGAAAACCTGGTGCACATCCTTCGGTGTATGCCCGACGATCTCTGGAAAAGCTCCCTTTCAATTTCGACCATTAACTCCCTAGTGACTACCTTGCGGACCGAGGAAGCCAATTGCAACTCAAATTATTCCTAGCTTCTGGCTCGACCCATGATGCCCTCGGATTGGGAGCGCCCGATGGTGTATTTACACCGCATCAAGGTCCTCGTGTATCGCTTTGACTCACACTTCTACCGCACTCTTCGAATGTTCTTCCCCCACGATTTTCTATGCCCAAACCTTCCGGCCCTGACATGGGACCCCGAGTCGAGCGAGGCGTTTCCCCTTATTTTTATGTTTCTTGGACCCCAAATTACGCGGATCACTGTGGGGATGGACGGATCGCTCTCTTGCCTGTCGATCCTCCCTACACTCGGAGTCATATACCCGCATTTACTCCATGTGACCGTATACACTAACGACTGGGAGGGCCACGACTGGGAGGGCGACGAGCAACAACTCGTGCAATGCATCGCTGCATTCGTCACGAAATTAACCCGACTCACGTCCCTCTCATTGCCGAATCTTAACCGCGAGACGTTCGAGCACATCGCACGGCTTCCCGACTTGACCTCACTCGTCCTAGAGAAGCCTATCGGGTTTATCCCGGGCCGCCCATCCGACGATGTGGACGATGAGCTCGGGTTCCCGCGCCTAAAGTATCTCCGCATCAACGCGGCGTCCACCGAATTCACCATTGCGCTCATTCGCACTATGAAACGCACCCCATTATCCTCACTCTCCATCACATTCACACCCCTACCCAATACGACCTACCTTCCGGAGTTCTACTCCGCGCTGGCCGCCCACTGTCACATTTGGCGCTCCAGACTCTTCATGTCAAGTCTGACGCTGGCGGGCACGGTACCGACGCGCATGTACATATCATAACCGGCCCGATCCTTCGGCGCCTGTTTTGCTTCACCAACCTCACGAAAGTATAAGTCGCGTATCCAGGACCTTGAATTAGTGGCGCCCTCGTACCGCGATCGGCTTCCCAAGGCTCGAGTTACGCTTACCGCCCTCTCTGCATTTGCCGTGAATTGTCTCCATCTCAAATTTCTGCACATTATCCTCGACGCCTCCGCCATTCCCGCCACAGAAACACACCTACCGTCGCCGCAGAACAGCCTCACCTACTTGGACGTAGGCTACTCCCCCATCTCCCCCGCACCTGCCGTCGCGAACTTCCTGCGCCGTTTGTTTTCCAGGCTAACAAAGATCTATACCGACCACGACGCTGGTCGGTATCCGAAACCCAGCGTCCGAAGCCTTCGGCACTCAGAGGCGGACCATTGCATATGGAAAGAGGTGAAAGCGATCCTCGCGACGAATGCCCACGACACCGGCGACTGGGAATCGTCGGACGATTAGTATCAGCGATCACTTGGATCCCGATGTAGTATACTATACCCGTTCACTAGCACCATGATTACAGTACGAGCCAAATGATTTATGTTATGTTCCGACAGTACGCGAACAGTGGGACGACACCAGTATGGAAGTTGACACTTCAATAGAGTCCATCAAGCCCTGGGAAACGACTATGTGGCAAAACTGTGAACATTGTCAGAAGCTAGGGAGACAGTGAAGCCCGAACGACGTACAAAATCAGACAAGTGCTTAAATTCTTCAGCCTGCGAATAGAATCAATGTGGGATTAGGATGCAGAGGCAGGAAATCCTTACTAAGACGATCTCAATCTTGTTGCAAGGCGTCTGCGACGGCGCTCCACCGGTTGTGCAATTCCAGGACATTGGCATCCACGAACAGCTCCTCTTCTGCCCCCTCATCTTCATACCGCTCACGCAACTCGTCGTAAAAAGTCTCGATCCACCGCAATTTTGGGAAGATCACAGATAGGAAAACGGCGACACGTGCGGGGTTATTAATGGGGGAGAGACCGACGTTGAAAGTGCGCAGCCGGGACGGAGCCGCTCGACGCGTCGTTGTGGTCGGGCGAAGTTTTGGACCGGACGTGGCGTCGAATACGATTGCCAGTGTGTGCAGACTGGGGCAATGTTCTGCAAACGCAGAGACCCCCTCGAGCGTTACGCGAGAAGGTATATGGGAAAACAGGTTCGCCCTGAGGGATAGCTCTTCAAGGCGAGGCCATGAACGAGCCATTTGAACAACAGTAGCGTTGTCTAGATCGAATCCCACTGGGTGTTCGAGGGAGACTGTCCGAAGGTTTGCGAAGGCGAATAGCGGCTGGAGGATGTCGCCTCCGACACTGTAGCTCTCTATCTCTCCGGCGGTTGCTGTGGTGAGATCGGCATAGGTCCCAGCGATGTGCATCTCTTGGAGAGAAGAATGGGAGCAATGCGCTGCCATAGCGGCATAGAACTGGCCAGCGAAAGTGGCCATCGGAGGGTCGGCGGCACTTCCGGTGACCATAAGGTGTGTCAATGCGAGAATTGCCGAGGAGGTAAACAGCATAGCGGCACATTGCATTGTAGGCATGGAGATTGTCACCAGGGCTGGAAACCACTCAGATGATGCGGAAGGCGCAGCGGAGAACACAGGTGGTGGAGGTCGTTGGATCCACAAAGACTTCAGCCCCGGGAGTTGTGCTAAATGCGCCAGAGCCGCCTGATCCAGCCGCGGCACGTTGAGCGAACGAATTCCCGTCAAGCGCCGCACAAATGTGGAGACGGCCAGAACCATCAAGGATTCAGGCATCTGGGTATATATTTCGACGTCGTTCAAATACGGACGGTTGAGGGAGAGGTTCGAGAGGATGGATAGGTGTATGGACGACGTGATAGAGCTGAGAACGAGCCGGTTTAGCCTGGGCGTAAGAAACAAGCGGATATGGTGGAATAATTCCGGGGGTGGAAACGAATGGAAGCTTTGGAGACTGGGAAAGAGGTACTGTCCCGCAAGCGACAACCCGAGAGCCTCAAAGGCATCCGAGGATTCAGGTGAGAATGTGTGACGCATGTAGAAAGTCCTAACTCGATGGGAATAGAGCAGGGGACGTTCCCAGTCGGTGGAGGTTATTACTCGTCGTAGACGCTGAAATTTATGAGGACTTAGAGGAGGACGTCGGAGACACTGAGGCAAGTCCTTACAATGTGTGTGATATATGGATTGTAATCTGTCCTGGATATATCCCATAGGTCATTCGGCATGCACCGGAGCAGATTCAGAATCGTGCTCTGTTCCGCCCAGAGGACGTTAAGTGCAGGATTTTGGAATATTATGGACGTCCTGGCGAGCACAGATAAATCGCGTCCGCGGTCAGACGCCTGTTGGCAGATGAGCTCCACAATTTCGAGGATCGATAACGCATGATGCATCGTATCCACTCCGTGAGTGTCTGGATGCGCTGGAATCCCAGCAGAGACGACACAGGATGAAGACGCCCTGGAAGAGAAGCAAAAAGAGATCGTCACGCCCGACGTCACATCCAGATCCGCGCCATTCGGATCAGTTTTCAGGACAACGGTGATCGATAATGCTGGGGCAATGCTGGGGCGCGAAGACAGGCGCTGCCCACTTCGAATCAAACCATGACCGGAGTCTCATCATCATGTTACATCACCAAATATCTCGAAGACATCAAAGGCCCCCGTGACCTCGGCAAGCGCCGACAAGGCTTGGACGCGACGCGCAAGCCCCTTAAAAGGCTCTTTAATATTAAGGACCGGCATGGCGCTGTTTTGGTACTGATCGGCGCCGCTTACTTCCTGCCCGCCCGCCTGCCCCCGCCTCGCCGCCACTGCCCGCCGCTCCACTGCGCTCCACCCAGCCCCTCCCAGCGCATAGCGTAGCCGCTCTACCCACAGATAATTATTTCCGTTGCCTCCGCTGAGGCAGACGTTCTAGTCGCTACCATACCGCTAAATATCAAGCACATTCGCTGTTCGCTTCGCACCGCTTTTAACTACGCGCGCAGCCGTAACTCGCGCGGCTCGCACCCGCGGTTTGAGATCAGGCACATCAAAGATTAAACAGTGTTTTATTAGGTAGACTAGCACTTGCGCCAACATAACCTATTTTCGCTTGGCGGTGTGTCCTCCTGGAATCGCCGTGCCCCTCTGTCCTAAATCCCTCCCTATTGACGGACGCGTGATGCGAGCATAATAGAAGAAACAGACCGTGTGTGCGCCCTGCACATTGAACACAGCCCAGCATTGTTGCTGGCGTAAGGAGGGATGAGAAAGCGAGTGTAAAGACGGGTCCCGGCAGCATCGAGATATGGGCCTCTGAGTACAGCCGCGCCGGGTCGCAGAAGCAGTGTCCGCCGTTTCGGAATGTGCACAGTGACGCTGTGTCTCGTCCTTGCATGGTACCAACAATGTGAGGGATTGAGTGGAGTGGGGAAGCGATCACTGTGAAACCCGGAGTTGGTGAAATTCACCCTAATTTTCACTAGGAAAATGGGAGAAATTCACCCTGAGAGTGCGTGAATTTCACGGTCAAAAAGCGATTTTCACGTTAAAAGAGGGCCAAATTTTTTCACGTACGATATGGCGCTTTTCACCCTGCCTTGAAGAGCGAAATTCACGGTATCCTGAGGTGAATTTTAACAAAAGGCTTACTGTCCTCCATTGTCCTGCAAGTGATGCTAGATTTCCTTCAGGTGGTATCTCCATGTAATTGGGGATATATTTAATTAGCTGACTTGGGTATGCTACTAGAAGACATGCTACTTAATGTGTTGAGACTTCTTGAGTAGTAGTGTACACAACTAGTACTGATCAACAGAGTTATGTACCTGGCTCCGGTCGCCGGGAATGTGTACGTGAAAAATCGCATTCACGCTCTTCTGGGGTGAAAGTAAAATTTCACGTACTTTATTTTTCAAGGACGTAAGTTCACTACATCTTCACCGTATATGGTGAATTCTGATTTCGCGGCTTTTGGGGGTGAAGGGTGAAATTCACGAGGTGGTAGGGTGAATTTCGCGAGGTTCCTTTTTCACAGTGGATGACGCACCTGGTAGAAATGTTTTCGTTCATGACCTCTAGAGTCCTCCACGTTTCTATCCCACTCCTGTTGTCATCGCCTGTGATTTTGTGCGCGAGGTAAATGTGGTCCCATCCAGGTCAGAGAAAAGGCCAGAGAATCGGCAACGAACGACAGCAACAAGAGGCGTGCTTCGACGACGGGGACCCATTGAATATGGCTTGACTTAGAGCCTTTTTTTGAGGCGAAGGACACGCATTTCCGGGCGGTGCACAGTGTGATGGCTGGTCGGCGCGGCCAGTGTTGCAGCTTAAGGGGTTAATAAGGGTAAATATCTTGGTTAAGGCTTAAGGACTTAATGACCCTTAATAAGGGTAGGGGTTAATAACGGCTTAAAAACGAAATTTCCCAAAATGGTCGGGACAAGGTATGTAGCGGCAACTACATCTCGCAATCATCCCCGGACCCAGAGAGGGCACCATCATCCAGCTCTTCATCGCTTCCTCTGCTGCGAGCAGCTCCATCATCGGTACCTCTTCCGTGAACTGTGTTGCGCGTGCTTTGCAACGGGGTTTTCCGTGTTACCGCCAAATAGAAGTGCCTGAGAACGGGGAAATTTTTACTGTGCGGGAATTTCCCTTTGGCAGGAGGCATAGCGGGCCGCCGAGGCGCGACGGGCGGCGAGAGAGTGGAGCGTGAAAAAAAGGAGATGTCACGTGAACTATATAGCACGTGGCTTTCTTAAGGGGTAATTAAGCCTTCCTTTCCCACTCGTCCATCTTAGGCCTTAATATTAAGGGGTTATTAAGCCTTGGGCTTAATTAAGGCTTAACACTTAACTGCAACACTGGGCGCGGCGGGTACAGCGAGTACGACGGGTGTGGTGGGCGATAGACGGGGCTTCTTCGGGTAGATGGAGGAGGGCCAAAGGAGGGCGCGCGCAGCCCACAGAAATGCACGGGCAGTCCGAGCACGGGAAGCGAACAAGCCACGGAATACATCTGCCATCCGTGCTAATCCGTGGGAATCCATCCACATCCGATCCACATCTGTGCGAAACGTCATCCACAGATGGATGATCATCATCCGGATGAGGCCGATCCATGCCGGTCCTTACGCCGCACGCGGCGGCGCTCCCCGACGCGTTTTCGACCTAGTCAATGGGTTTTGGAGCCTATCCTGGCTTCCTCCCCCCGCCATATACTCATTTGGCGCGTCTTGTGCGTCAAATTTAATATTTCCCTCTGCACGAATGTCCACTGGCAGCGCCGTTTCCACCAAGCTTCCACGCCCCGATCCCCATCTATTGTAATAGTAGTTATAGTACCAGTACTGAGGACTGTCGTCTATTGGAATGTCCTTGCCATTGTGATAAACTGCCCTGCAAACCTTAGTTTCACTTTATATTGAGACTTAGTGCGACCTTCGACTTCGTGCCACTGTCAGAGTGCGGAGTCTGAAAACACAGGACTGCCGGATGTGCCGTTCCCGAAAAGCGACTGCTTTTTAAGGAAACACAAGGGAGAAAAGTGGCCATCTGTCATTCAACGGCCCGTGACGTGCGGCAACTTGCGGATCGCTGAGTCAGCCATCAATTTCGATTTCCTTTTTCCCTCATCTTGCCCTCATCTCGCTTTTTCTTGCGCAGAACTGAGCGTGTTGAGGTCGGATCCCACAGCGCACCGTCGTGGTCGGTAACAAGCAGCAAGCCCCTGTATCAAACAACAAACAACTGTCTAAATACCCGGATCACCCGACCCGTAATTCCTCCTTAACAGAACGTCTTTACCTGGAGAGGCACCACTGGTTACTCTTAGTTCCTTCTACTTCCTCGGAGCCCAATCATACAGCTCGTACCGTCCACCTCCGAGTGCCACCATGCACAGAGATCTACAAATCACGGAAATCGTAGAAAGCATCTCATCTAGGCCCCCGGAACCTAGATGACCCCGAAGTCCCAATATCTCATGCGAGTGGACTTTCTGCTCTTGCTCGATCATGTCGAGCATTCCACGATCCGGCACTGAACGCCCTTTGGTTTTACCAAGAAAACCTGGTGCACATCCTTGCGTGTATGCCCGACGATCTCTGGAAAAGCCCCCTTTCCATTTCGACCATTGATTCACGAGTGAGTATCTTGCGGACCAAGGAAGCTAATTGCAACTTAAATTATCACTAGCTTCTGGCTCGACCCATGATGCCCTCGGACTGGGAGCGCCCGATGGTGTATTTGCACCGCATCAAGGTCCTCGTGTGTGGCTTTGACTTAGACTTCTACCGCACTTTTCGAATGTCCTTCCCCCGCGATCTCCTATGCCCAAATCTTCAGGCCCTGACATGAGACCCCGAGTCGAGCGAGGCGTTTCCCCTTATTTTTATGTTTCTTGGACCCCAAATTATGCGGATCACTGTAGGGATGGACGGATCGCTCTCTTGCC
Organism: Mycena vulgaris; assembly: GCA_029204335.1. Lineage (NCBI taxonomy): Eukaryota > Fungi > Basidiomycota > Agaricomycetes > Agaricales > Mycenaceae > Mycena > Mycena vulgaris. The sequence continues at coordinate 55,789 of JARGYA010000142.1, forward strand.
TGTCGATCCTCCCCACACTCGGAGTCATATACCCGCATTTATTCCATGTGACCGTATACACTAACGAGTGGGAGGGCCACGACTGGGAGGGCGACGAGCAACAACTCGTGCAATGCATCGCTGCATTCGTCACGAAATTAACCCGACTCACGTCCCTCTCATTGCCGAATCTTAACCGCGAGACGTTCGAGCACATCGCACAGCTTCCCGCCTTGACCTCACTCATCTTAGGGGAGCCTGTCGGGTTTATCCCGGGCCGCCCATCCGACGACGTGGACCATGAGCTCGAGTTCCCGCGCCTAAAGTACCTCCACATTGACGCGGCGTCCGCCGAATTTAAATTCACCATCGTGATCATCCGCACCATGAGACGCACCCCATTGTCCTCGCTCTCCGTCACATTCAGACCCCTGCCCAATACGACCTACCTTCCGGATTTCTACTCCGCGCTGACCGCCCACTGTTCGCATTTGGCGCTCCAGACTCTCGATTCCAACTCTGACGCTGGCGGGGACGACGCCGACCTGCGTGTACATATCACAACCGGCCTCATCCTTCGACGCCTGTTTTGCTTCACCAACCTCACGGAAGCGCGTCTAGAGCCACCGGGGGGTTTCGACCTGGACGACGCCACCGTGATTGAAATGGCTCGGGCATGGTCTTGCATTCAGCGCCTCATTACTCCAACATATTGCCACTGTGCGCCTCTCGGCGTACTCTCCTCAGGGCCCAGTGGACGTCCCACTCTTGCAGACCATCGTTATCCACGGTGGCTCCCCAGATTACTTCACCTTCGCCCAGGGAAGTGTATAAGGCATATCCTTATTTAATTCGCATCCAAGGATTCAAGTCCATATGCCACAGAGTCAGATTCATCGTCTATCACTTCTTGGTCTCCCGGTGTTGAAGGAAGCGCTCGAAATATCGCGGCAAATCCCGCAGCTGGAGACAGCTCTCTCGCCAGCAACAACGGCAGCGCCATCGCCTGCAAGTTGTTCTCCCTTCTCACCGCCGCGCCCGCCAATTTCCCCGCGACCATCTGCCCCTATCTTCAGCGCATCACCTGCCTGGGTGTGGACGGCGGTTCCGATCAAGAACTCCTCGCCTTGGTCCAGGCACGGCGTCCCAGCGGACCTCCCATCCAGACCGTACACATCGCCTTCACTCGCGCATAGCAGGTGGATGTTGCGCCAGAGGCATCCTGCGCTACCCATTATGGAAGAATGCCACTTTCCACACGAGCACTAGCGATGCGGCTCAGCGTGCAGGACAGCAGGACGACCGTGATCCCGACTGGGGACCGATTTCGAGCGGATGGGTAGGAGAAGATGCGGGATTGGGGTTGCCAGGCGTCCGGCGGACGAAGCAGCGAAAAATTGTGACGAGTATTGGTCGAGTAACCTTGCTACAGTATACTCGCTCAAGGAGCAGGAACCCAGGTTGATGCTAGCACGAGTTCACGTACGATTCTTCATGTGTGGAGAAGTAACAATTAACTTCAAATATTATATAGTTTACATTTTCGTTCATGATGGGTATATGATACAACAACGCTTTCCAAATCTTCCTCCTTCTCTAGGCTTGCGCCGCCTCTTGCTTCGCTTGGCGTGATTTTCTCCTCGCATACACAACCGCAGGTTTGGTGCGCTCCATCAGCCTGCGGATGTAAAGCATAGCGACGACGGTAACGACGATTGTCACTGCGAGCATGATGTGTTGGATTTTGTTGCTCTTGGAGTCGTCTTCAAGAAGAAAGTCAGTCAGCCTGATAAATTCTGCGGCGGGGGATGTAGGTGGTGGACTTACCGCTTGCTAAGGCAACGCCGATGTACACCAACACGAGCTGTTTCGGGAGCGATACCACCGCAGCGACGAGGAAGACCCAGAAGGCCATCCCACACGTGGAGAAAACGGCGGTGGTAACTAAATTTCCACGAGTCAGTGGTGAATTATTGCATAGTGGAAGAAGGCATGCGTACAGTGTGCTGGGAACGAGCTGTACCGCACGATAATTGCTATAGGAAGCCCGCCCTCGCGCACGACGTGTGCGAGCGTCCCGTAGGGTATGTTGCTGAGCTCCAGCCGCTTGCCGCGCGCGCCGCAGCAGTATTTGAAGAAGCTTGCACTCGGGTCAGCGCCGTGAGGACATTGAAACGGATTCATAGCTCACTAGTATGTGCAGATCTCCCCGATAAGGGTGCCGGCTGAGTTAGGATATAAGAGTGGGAATAGATTGGAGAGACGAAGCGGCTTACCGGCGACGATCCCAAAGCCCGCACCGAGTCCCCAAACTAGTCCACATAGCATTGCAACTAGTTCGTGTCCGAATAGCTGGGGAAAAAAATGAGTGAGATTAAAGGGAAATTCACCAACGAAGCGTCTCACAGGAGGGAATGAAAGAGCGATGAGAACAACTATCGGGATTACCCAGCCTCCGCGCGTACTGAAAGAAATGGCGAAATTAGTGGGCCGAACGTCGGGCATGGCAGAAAATCTTACTTGTGCAGCCACCGCGTTACGGGTATCAACGCGTTCACAATTTTGTCGTGAAAGACCTCGATGAGTATGATGACCAGTATCACAATGAGGAGGACAACGACGAATCCTGGGGTAAGTGTTAGCACGGAGAAACCATCCAACCGAATGAAAAACGTCTCACGGATTTTCGTCTTCCAGCTCCTTGGCTTCCTCACGCCGTTCAGCAGATCAACCTCGCTAGAGGTTGGGCTTGGAGTACGCGAAATCTCCCGCCCATTGAATTCGGGTTTTGGTTCGGAGGGATTTGGGCTGTAGTTGGGCACGGGTGCGTAGACTGTTGCTGGCGGGCGTGAATCGTGGGCGTAGGCTGGTTGAGGCATGGCGACAGACATCGAGGTAAGAGGGACGGGAATAAAGGTTCTCGTTCTCAGGCGGCCTGGGTCGGATTTATGTATCGTGGGGGTAGTGCGGCAGTACTTGGAGCATCTTGGAGCTTCTTGAAGTGCCGCATTTTCGGCACTGCATTTGCGCAGTGAACGCATCGACGATGACGCCATGCGAGGTGGGGCGGTGCACACGTGATCGCGTTCACAGTCCGACAGTCCAATAGTCTAACCACGTCGCTGACGACGCGAACCAAAACGCGACCTCGACTTGCCGAGTGCACTTCAAGTTGGATCTACGGATGAGAAATATTGTGTCCCAAAATCTAGAGGTAATGGTCCACGCTGGATGCGCGCCATTGCCCCGCAGCGGCGCAGCGTACCGCCTCGTCGTGGGGTTAATTACTGCAATGAAAATCACCTCCATCGGATGGGTTCCTCCACCGCTGGAGCAGTGCCTTCCCGCACTGATGCGCCGGCGCCCGACCATTGCGTCTGTATATCATTTCAAATGTCAATAATACCACACTCTTGAAGCACATGCCGCCGCATTTCACGATATACGCCCCTCAGCCGCCGCTAACACGTAGTTAAAATGTGTCCATGAAAACAGTCCAGTATGGGCCAGCTTGCGAAGCAAATAGTCTGTAGTTTTGGTCGGAATCTCTTCATTTACGAGTAGACAGAGTACAGGGCGTCGACGGAACAACATACTAGTAATCAAAGAGTCTGCCAAAAGGTGAGAATAGCACTCGAGTTCAGTTTCCATGCGGCACTACCAAAGATAAATTGCATTCTGGCAAATTCTGGCCGACGTTAAAGCAATCATGAAAGATCATCTCGGCCGGTCCGTCAGCCCAGGGGGAAATGCTAGATGATTTACACACACCGCTGGTCGTGTATAAGTGCCGCAAACCAGAGCATCTCAAACAAATGAGAGGATGCCCGGATGATACAGGCTGAGAGGAGCACACACGAGTTCAAAGCAGTTGAATAGCGTCATCCAGGATGACTGCATTCTACGGGAATGATAATACTAAACGCGATCGCAGAATATCTATACAGCCTCGTCCGTCAGCCCAGACCGAAATGCTAGATGATGTACACACACCTCTTGTCGTGTACAAATGCCGCAAACCAGAATATCTCAAACAAATGAGAGGGGTGTCCAAAAATTGACCAGCAGACACAGAGTAGTCTGAATCGAGTTTCACGACAGCTGTCGTGTGCTGCGAAGTGAGCTGAAGCACAGCGCCCCACCCAAGCTAAGATGCCTGCGACTGCAGAATCCCCTCGTACACGCGGAAAGCCACGCCCGTTCCAATCGCGACAGCCCCCCGGCTTTGAAACAACAAAGTTTCAGCCCGCGCCGCCCTCCACACCAAGGGAAACCGCGCAGGGCCCGAAGTGAACATCGTAAAACGCTGTACAGTCCGCAGCGCGGGCGACACACGGTCGAGGACGGGGCACACCGACCGAAGAATCGGGGCGCACCGCCCCGCCGGAAGGTGTCACTCTCGATCGCCCGCCACGCTGCTCTCCGCACACGCAAACGAACGACCCGGGCGCTGGCCGGCCACACATTGACTACCCCAAGGGGCAGTGTGTGTTATACTGCAAGAGACATGCTCTACGAGCAGCCTTTTCGAGGGAGAGCTTCCACCAGGCCGCGTCAATATCCGGCGTCCAGGCTGACAATTACGTGCGATGGGGTGCAGTAGATACAGGCATTCAGTGGGTGAAAATGACGCCGAGCGGTCGCCACGAGAGTTCCATGCCAGCGTCGGAGGGGTAATTCCACACGCGCCACCCGTTGGAGGCGGTCCCTGAGGATGGTGACCTGGCGGATTTCTGTTTCTCGTTCCCCCTTAGAGGGTGGTCCCGCTAGGACCAATCTAGGGCGACTAGAATGCTCAGACCTTGGTCCGCTCGCTAGAAAGGACGAAGAGTCCTGTGCGGAACGAGCATCGCAGCCTGGGTCTGCCGGTGGTGACGAAAAAATCCTTTGCTTGTTCGGAGCAAATACAGCAAATTAACCGCAAAGCACTGATGCCGAAAGTTCGCCGAGGTTGGTTTTTATTGAACGTCAAAAAGATGTAAGAAAATCGGAGCGTCGACCACAGTCTTTTTTACGCACATATTTTCAGCAAGGACACTTCGATTCGTATTAGGAACGAGTACGAAACGAGAGTTGAACGAGAGGAATAGAAATTCAACGACAAATTTATCCCCACGCAGAGATCAACAGGAGACAGATTACGCTCGGATTTGGAACAAGAAAAATTATTAGGAACGAGACGATAAATAATTCAACGACAAAAGTCATCACCACGCAGAAATCAACAGGAGACAGAAGAAAGAAAAATGGAGAAGGTTTCATAGGATGGTTCATTCATGGCCTCTCTGGCTCAGCGAAGGAAGACAGAACGGTGCTGAATAAATGTGGTCTCAGCAACACGAGACAGACAATTGAGAATGGCCATACCACTTTTTGCACGACGGCGTTGAAGAAGGTCGTCGAATAGGCCTGGACATTAGGTGTGATGAAGCACTGGAAATTAGGATTGAATCAGTATCTCAAGTTGCGATTTCGAGGAGAACATACGGCGGAACGAAAGTGTTGTCTTACACAACAGGCAGGTTGGACCACACATCTAAAGGTTCTTAGTTAGCAGTTAACACGTCTGAACGTCGCGCTACTCACTGCTATTGGGATCCCCTGTATATTTGTTTAGTGAAAGAACCACAATGCGGACAGTGAGCACTCACTCCACTGAGGCTGAAGCACCTGTCGCCCAACGGCATTGTCTAGAGCAAAGGTCATGCACTCGCCGCAGAACGTTTTAAGGTTGTGATAGTCGCCTTGAAGAGTCGTCCTGGTCGTTCCTGGGGTAGTGAATGAACCGTCTGAAAAATGCGCATGTTGAATATAGGGTACACCGCAGCGACGAAAAACTCACGGGGAAATCCGTCCGCGGCCGCGATAGCGGCCCATGGCGCAGGCCCCGTGAAGGCCGCACTCGGGCAGTCGATGACCCCGGCAATCAAGTACACGAAGTTCGCGGAAGTATCGACGGGACTAACAATCCAGAAAAATGGCTGGTTAGATGAAGATATTTTAACGTTGGAAGGGCTTACAGAGCTGCCTGATCCAGCCGCGGCACGCTGAGAAAACGAATTCCCGTCAAGCGCCGCACAAATGTGGAGACGGCCAGAACCGTCAAGGATTCAGGCATTTGGGTATATATATTTCGACGTCGTTCAAACACGGACAGTTGAGGGAGAGGTTCGAGAGGATGGATAGGTGTATGGACGACGTGATAGAGCTGAGAACGAGCCGGTTTAGCCTGGGCGTAAGAAACAAGCGGATATGGGGGAATAATTCCAGGGGTGGGAACCAATGGAAGCTTTGGAGACTGGGAAAGAGATACTGTCCCGCAAGCGACAACCTGAGAGCCTCGAAGGCATCCGAGGATTCAGGTGAGCATGTGCGACGCATGTAGAAAGTCCTAACTCGATGGGAATAGAGCAAGGGACGTTCCCAGTCGGTGGAGGTTATTACTCGTCGTAGACGCTGAAATTTATGAGGACTTAGAGGAGGACGTCGGAGAAACTGAGGCAATTCCTTACAATGTGTGTGATATATGGATTGTAATCTGTCCTGGATATATCCCATAGGTCATTCGGCATGCACCGGAGCAGATTCAGAATCGTGCTCTGCTCCGCCCAGAGGACGTTAAGTGCAGGATTTTGGAATATCATGGACGTCCTGGCGAGCACAGATAAATCGCGTCCGCGGTCAGACGCCTGTTGGCAGATGAGTTCCACAATTTCGAGGATTGATAACGATGATGCATCGTATCCGCTCCACGAGTGTCTAGATGTGCTGGAATCCCAGGGGAGAAAGCACAAGTTGAGGATGAAGAAGCTCAAGAAGAGAAGCAAAAAAACAGCGTCACGCGTGACACGGTGACGCCAAATCATCAATTTGATTCAATCGTCCGAGTCCTTCCACCATCTCCGGCCTCTGCGCTCCGGTCGCTGGGACGCAACGGCAGATACCCTGTAGGTCGTTTGAGCCTGTAACACCGGCAGACTGTCTTCGCCGCCGTCTGCTTTCCTCGTGGATACATCACTGGTTTCCCCGGTGCATGTGTTCTGTCGCGCAGTTCAGGGTTACGGGTCCCTAGCTTCGAAGACAGAATCAACAGTACCGTGTCTCAGAAGAATTCGGTCCTCCGTTCCTTCAAAGCTTCACTATTGCTCGACGGTCTCGCTGGTGTACCATGAATTTCTTTCGCCAGCGTCATCACGACTTTCAGCACCACGTCGAACGACCGCCCGCAACCCATCCACACGGTTGCAACAGCCTCAACATAGCTTTGGTATTCTGATTGACGGCCATTCAACTGTCTTGGCCTGTCTGTCAATGCATCAAGAGCGCGTCGTTCGTGATTGATCTGCCACCTCGATGAACGTTCCGCATTGGACGCCTTTTCTGCATCCTCGTTATTTCCTGCAGAACGCATTGACCCTCGCCGGACTCATGGCCTACACACCATCGGCAGCACCTCGGGTTCTATCCTCGAAATCGACCCAATTTTCTCAGCGTACATAAGTCCGATGCACCATGTCCTGACAGAGATCTGGGATACGTACGGTTGCGGTTTGGAACCGATGGGGATGGCGCCTGGACCTGCCTTGGAGCTGCCAAGACATTAAATGCGCGATATAAATGTGTCGCATGCCTCACTCCTCTCCCTAACACCATTTTTCTGGCCGGCCTTTTGCCTCATTTTCTTTTTTCTCCTCCCTTCTCGGGCCAGCTCATTCTTTCCTTCCACCCTTAGTTTTCCCTGCCCAGGCCGGCTTTCCGTTCGCTGCTCCCTTTCGTTCCGACATCATGACCTACTCCACCCTCTTAATTCTCTCTTTCCTTGCCGCAACGCAGGCGGCTAATGACTGGACCAAGGTCAGGATCACATATTTGTCCTGGGGCCCAGAGTATTGACGAGGATTCCGAAAAGCCATGCATCTCTGGTGTTTGCTCCTATGATCTTCCATCGGCGGATGGATCATCCTCGTCGGGTAGTATCAAGATCGTGAGTCTTTCCTACCGAAACTCTTCCATCCGTTCTCCCGTTTCCTTACCCTGAATTTTCCAGTGGGGCTCTCAGACTGCCATCGGCGACATCACGGAGGCTGCGGGCTGGAAGATCCTGGGCTGCTCCCCCGACGCTCTGTCGCAGGACATCCGGCTCGTATGCATGGGGGACAGTGACAGCTCCATGTGCCAGCATCTGTATCAGGGACATGGCGCTGTCGACACAATTGTTCGGCTGCCCGAGAGTGTACGTAATTCTTTGTGCGTCTACCTCAACGCGCTTATCCCCAGCAGTGCGGGAAGGGCCCGTTCGCACGCGTCGCGAAGACATGGGTCCCCGCAGACCAGTCCATACCTGCGTCACTCTCCGCACGGATCGTCCGCCGGGATGGATCGCAGGCACAGGTTCAGGCTATCACCCTCGACACCAACTTTGCTTCCGCGGACAACACCAAGTGCGGGTCGTGTCCTATATCTTGCCGGTCACACAGCTCATAGAATGCCAGGACCGGAGCCGTGAATCTGGCCATCAAGGGTGCCAACGTCCCGGGGGTAAACGATATCCTGGATAGCGACACCTCCGCTTCTCAACGCCGTAGCCGACTGAACAAGCGCCAACTCAGCAACTTCGTCTCCGACGCCGCCGACTGTGCGTCAACATCTATCTTCCTGCGGATGGTACTAACTTCTTCCAGCGATATCCAACACTATTTCAGGCGTGAACACTATCGATATCAACAAATCGAAGGCCCTCCCCGCCGCGGACTTCAGCAAGAAGGTTTCGCTATTTGACCAGAGCTTGTCCTGCCCCCCGATTTGTGCGTTCATCGTGCTCTAAGAAATGTGTCTACTGATCAGGGTTCGTTCAGCCGCCTCGGCGTCTGTGGATGTGGACGCTACGGCACATGCCGTTGTCACGCTCGGAGTCGCGGCCACCGGGACCATCGTACCCCCCAAGGTGCGCACCTCACTGTGATACCGCTATGAAGAGCTCTCACGGATCACGGCGTTCAGATTACAGATTTCTCTATCATCGCCAGTGAGGCCCCGCCACTCGAACCTATCCGCCCCTAAATGCTTATCTGACCCGATAGGCCTCACCGCTGATTTGACCGGGACTCTTGACCTCAAAGCCGATTTATCCGTCCGTGGTCCCTGTCCTTCTGTATTCTTACTCGCTGATTTCGCAATAGGGAACCCTCGATTCCGGCTCTATCAAACTCTTCGAGACCGGGATCCCCGGCCTGGATTTTCCTGGTCAGTGGAACCACCCAGCATCCCTGCTCACGCTAATTTTCTCCCAGGAATCCTATCCATTGGTCCCACGTTCGAAGTTAACGCCAATGTCAAAGCGACATTGAACCTCAACGTCGACGCCTCGATTGGCATCAACTACCACGTAGACAAGGCCCAGCTCTTCTTCCCGCCCAACGGGAAACAATCTGGAGGGTCTTTCGTGCTCGGAGACACTCGTACGTTATCGCGCCTTTACTCACGCATCTTAATTTCTCATATTTCCTCAGCGTTGAAGCTGTCCGCGGACACGAAGGCCGCAGCAACCGGTACGGTCGAGGGGCACGTCATTCCGTCCATCAATCTTGGCATCTCTGCGCTCGGCGTCGTGGATGCTAGCGTGTTCCTGGACTTGGACGCATCGGCGAAGATGACGCTCAAAGTGGATGCGAAAGCGGTGCGTGGGGAGTCTTCCGATGGGTTTAGGTGATTAACGAAAATTTTAGGGTGCGAGCGCGACTATCCAGCAGGCGAATAGGAAGAGGCAAGCTGACGAGGATACTGAGAATGACTCTGGGAGCTTTGATCTCGACGACGGGTCCTCAGACGATTCTGGCGACGACTCTTCGGATGATTCTGCGGACGACTTTTCGGGTGACTCTGCCGACGACACGAGCTCCGCCGTTGACGATGGAAGTGATGATTTCGACTCGGGATCCACAGATCCTTCGGAGGACACCGAGTAGGCGATGTCTTCAGCTCCCCGTACTCCAGAGCTGATTGATCGACAAAGCGATTCCGAGGCTCTCGACCCGTCGGCGGACGACCAGGATGCGACCGCCGATGATTCAGACTTCACAGACAACGGCGACTTCGATCCGACAGCGGATTCATCGGAGGACACTAGGTGAGTACTGGCTAGCGCGTGGTAGACCATATTTAACTCTGCTCTGCAGTGCTACAGACGATTCCGACCCGTCAGCAGATGACCAGGATTTCAGCGGCGATGATTCAGACTCAACCGCAGACTTCGATCCCGAATCGGCGGATTCGGAGGACACTGAGTGAGCGCAGTATATTCTATGGCACAGCCCGATCTAATTCCTTGCGGTAGTTCCTCAGACGACCAGGATATTAGCCCCGATGATTCAGACTCTACCGCCGGAAGTGATGACTTCGATCCGGCAGCGGATCCATCGGAGGACACTGAGTGAGTGCTGGTTCCCGGACACCATGGCAAAGTCAGATCTCATTCTGTGACGTAGCGCTGTAGATGATACCGATCTGGCGGCAGATGACCAGGATATTACCGCTGATGATTTAGACGACCAAACGTGAGTGTATTCATTGCCTCATGTCAAGCTGTCCGCTAACTCTGCAGTAGCGATCCCAGTGCCGAGGAGTAAGCTCCTCTCTTACTGGATTATCCGAGCTTAGGCTAAACTTACACATAGCTCCTCATCTGAGGACTCCGCTGATACCGACTCGTACGTCTTCCATCGCATACTGTATCCGTATATTCTTATAATTTCCAGATCTACCACCGACCCTACTGCTGATACGCCGACTGATGCTACGGCGACGTTAGTTTTCTGTTCATTTTCTAGGCGGCGCTGACAACACAGTATCCATCATAGTGATACGACTGCGGAGTCTGACAACGCTGCTGAAACCTCGACCGCTGCTGATACCGCCGCCACTGACACCCCGACTGCTGATGATACCCCGGCCGATGACGCCGATAGCTCCACGGCTACCGCCACTTCCAGCGCTCCCCTTGCCTCAGTGACCACAACTGCTGATGCTAGCTTTGGAGGATCCTTCGTCATCTCCGCCGGCCTGGACGTCAATGCAGGTTAGTTTCTCCGCCAAACAATGCATCGGCAGTTCTAACCGTTTGAAATCCAGGTGCTACAGGATCCTTCTTCGGATTGTTTGACAAGTCGACCAAAGTATCTCTCTTCAAGAAGGACTTCGAGCTTTTGAGCGTACGCCCGGATTGATCTGCGTGGAGTTCAACCGCCCTCACGTTTATTCAATTTGGCAGAAAACCTTCGGAGACAGCGGCGATGCCCGGCGTTCGTTCCCTGTGCGTCGCATTTCCCGTGCTCGGCGTTTTGCTCTGCAGAGCCGGGCTCTGTCGTGTCTGAGCAGCACGAGCGACCCTGTTTCTTTGGCGGATGAATCGGTTTCGGGAAAGAGGTGAGCATCTTAACTGTGCTCTTATTCTGCACACTTACCCTGTTTCAGCCTTTGAGTTCAGGACTGTAAGCCCTCAGCTCGATCGTAGTTTTGTTAGACACCTGGTACAGTGCTTTAGTTCCCAGCACATACAATCCACATATCCCAGTCTTACATGTACGGGGCTCTACCCGGGGATTCCACCCTACTGGTAATCGTCTCCTACACCTCATCACTTTACGGCTCCTGGTCATCATTCGCAAGCAAATAATGTTTGAGAGGTTTTAGAGTCGCCGCATCAAATTGAGGCCCGTGCGTGAGAACTGATGGGATCGTACTTCTGATGTCGGATAACGTGGTCGGGATGGACGACTCGCCTCTCCCTCTTGAAATAGGGCGCGAAATCTTCGAACTCGCAGCTCGAGCGACGCCAGAACGGATCCCTCTACTCCTGGTAGTTTCCCACCCCGTGAAAACATGGTGAGCACATCTTCCTGCAACAACGGAGTCTTACGACTAACCGAGGCTACCTATTCCCCGGCGGACTCGACTTCAACGACGCGCTATTCTCAACGATCACTCACCTCGAGATATCTGAGCCTACCCCAAGTGATTGGGGAACTTGGTTGGGCCTTGCACACATGCCGAAGCTCACCCACCTCGCGTTGGAACATGTCGGCTCGGACGTGTATATGGGGGCCCTGCGTAATTGCAAATCGCTTGCTGTGCTGCTTTGCATTTCCTGTGGTTCAGCCGAGTTTGGAAGCGATAATTTCCTCGATCCTAGATTCGTTGCCCTATCTCAAAGATCGAATATATTTATGTCAAGGGACCTCTGGATAGCAGGTGCGGACGGCGGTCGAGATCGTTGGGTGGAGGCGGAGGAAATTGTTCCCAAGCAGCGCGCGGTGATGGCCCAAGGTCAGATGTAATCTTACGCCCCTCATGGCGGTTCCCTGCCCAGTCTCGGAAATACAGTCAACAGCGGCACTCAATAATGCAAGGATCGTCGTGCAATGACTATCATCGCCCGAAGAATATGTAGTAGGACCTGATTTCAATCGTTGTACATTTGTCCGTTGGTCGCAGCTTGTGTGTTTATGTACCAGACGAACGCACCCTGACAACAACGTTTCAACACCAACTGTTACATAAAGTCTCAGGACTACAGCACGAACGATACGGGAGGAGAAGAAAAAAAAGCACACCTGTATCTCTTATTCCCCTTCAGGCAGGTATGGATTTCAACAAACCGAGGTACGAGGTGGAAATTGTTGAAGCGTCAGTCTAGGAGAGACTAGGTATGGATGTTGTCGGCAGATATCGCTCGGGAAGACGATCGCATCACAGCGTGGGGGATAAACTGTTGTGGTCTGGCATAGAAGGATAAAGGGGGATTTCTGAATATCCTGGGAGTCTTCGGACTGCGAGGTTGAATAAGATTGCGAACTGCAGAGAAGAGCGTTTCTCATGCCCACCCCGATACCGAAAAATTCAACAAGATGCTAAACGGTGGGTTTCAGATCCAGACTGCTGGAGGGTAACTGGTCGACGGACCATTTAGAAAACGCAGCACACAAACAAGTGGAGAGTAAGACATAGGGGGACGCTGTTTAGTCTTAACAATCGCTGTGCAAGGCGCTTTCCACCTCCATCCACAAATTATGGGAGCGCATGACGTCGGGAGGTATATCTTCTTCATCAGTGTCGGTTAATCTGTCCTCGTAGAAAGTGTCGATACAGCTCAATTTTGGGAATATCACAGAGAGGAAGACAGCTACGCGTCCTGGTTGACTGACGAGGGAGATGGAGACGGCGAGGGTCTGAAGGGTGGGTTGGGACGTCCTCGCTTTCGTGGGGTCCCATATTTTCGGGACCAAAGTAGCGTCGAACGAGATTGCCAGTGTGGAAAGCCTGCGACAGTATTTTGCCAGCGCAGACAGGCCTTCGAGCGTGACGCGGGGACGCACATGACGAAACGGTCCCGCTCGGAGTGATAGATATTCAACGCGAGGCCAAGCGTGGGCCATGGTGAGGACTGTGGCGTCATCGAGATCAAACCCTACCGGGTGCACGAGGCTCACATGGACGAGATGAGCGAAAGAGAACAAGGGAAGGAGAATATTGGCGGCCACGGAATACATGCCAATCTAATCAGCGTTCAGGGGCTCAGTGCTGGGTTCGTCTTCGCCGATATACAAAACAGCTAGGAATGGAGAGACGAATGGGAACAACGCGCCGCTAAAGCGGAGTAGAATCGCCGAGCGGTATGGGTACAATGAAGGAAAGTTTCACCGATCGAGAACCTGAGGAAAGGCCGATTTGGTAACATGGTGAGGAGAGCGGTGGCATAGTCACACCGGCGACTGCCAAATTTCGGCACAGCCGAGGTGTAACTCGAAATGTAAAGCTAGGGTTAGGGTTAACCTTATATAGTATATCTAATCTTATCTATTTCCTTATAAGGCTAACCCTAACCCTAGTATTACGTTTCGAGTTTCACCTCGGCTGTGCCGAAATTTGGCAATCACCGCTGTGAGTCCATCGTGAGTGTGTCGAGGTGAGTGAGGGATGTGAACTCAGCAGAGTATCCAAATGGCTGGGCAAAGAAATCGGGGATCTTCGCGCAACGAAACTTCAACGAGCGCAGCCCTGGGAGTCGAGCCAAAGAAATGATTGCTGACTGATCCAGTCCGGATATCACAAGCGATTCGGCACACACCAAACTGCGCACGAATGTGGATATGATCGGAATAACCAAGCCGTGCATGCCATGAGTTACGATGCTGACATGTGTGAGAGACGGACATTTGAGCGCGAGGTGGACAGGTCTCGATACTGCCGAGGCGAAGATCCCTGATCCCGCTTGCGAAGAACAAGCGAGCATGATGGAATGATTCGGAGGGCTGGGGATACCAATCGGACTTTCGGAGGTTGGGAAACCGGAACTCTCCAGGAAGGCACAGACTGAGGGTCTCGAGAAAATCGGGGTCCTCCAGGAAGCTGTGCATGTCCATATCCAGAGCCCTGACACGATAGCAGTAGAGCAGCGGCCGATCCCAGCCTGCAGCGACTATCGTTCGCCGTAGATGCTACAAGAATCTCATTGTAGCCCGCCAAGAAAAATGAAAACGTCCTGCTCACAATATTTATTGCATCTTCTGTCTTGGTGATACACCATAGATCCTGTGGCATGCACTTGAGTATGTTCAGAATCGTATCTTGGTGCCTCCACAAGATATTAAGCGCCGGATTGAGGAAGATCGCGGATGTCCTGGCGAGTACAGACAGATCGCGTGCAGCAGCTGGAGTCAGTGGCTGGAGAGGCTCTGTGGTCAACTGAGTGCATATCAGCTCAACAACTTCGAGGATTTCAAGCCTGCGATGCATTGTAATCGCTCGGCGTCGAGGGATAGAGCGCAAAGCCGCAGCAGGAGGAGTGAGGGAAGAATGAAGGAAGCCGGGCACGTGTATAATATACTAAACAATGCCAAAGAGCTCGGCAGATAGGGGTCGAAATCAGGGGCTGGAGTGCCAATTTTGAGAGGGATAACTTCATACTCCGGAATCCTGTTGATTTATTCAATTCAGCGAAATTTGACCGCTAACGAAATCTCTTCAAGTATAGTCTAAAGTCTATCGGATTCTTCCGCATAGCGCAGTGAATGCCATATTGAGGGTAGTACCCTTAGTGTGATAGTGTTGATTTAATGGTTAAATCACCTCGCAACATGGCGCCCACCACTCAGACTGTAGATCAATGCATCCCATGGCAAGTTCTTAAATTGGAGGCTCGGAGTGTTATTGCAGGAGTTTACCTTCAGATTCAAGGAGCGAGGAAATGACTGCATCTGTGTCTCTATCAGAAAGAAATGTACCCTGGATTTTCCTCCTCTTCCGGGTCTGAGTCCAGGTCGCCCTCTGAGACTCCCTGCTCCTCCTCCTTGTGATCCGCCAATCTCCCGTCCTCCTGTTCTTCCCACTCCGACGGACTGTTCTTCATGTCATTGTCCTCCTTGTTCGTTTGCCCATATGCCGGAAGTAAGTGTTTAACTTCTTGTCAACGATGATCATAAGCATTAAGCTCGGTCTCTTCGTCTCCCCATCCCGCCCACTTCCAGTAGCCGGTGTTCAATTTCGAGAGATTGGGGATTATGCCAGACAGGAAAGTCGCCACTTCAGGAGCCGGAGATGAAATGGGGACTAAGCAACGGACAGCATTGTAAGAGCATCCTGGACGATCACTGTGTCGGTCCGACCATCCACCAACGGGACAACTCTGGACGCATCGACTAGGATTTTCCAGGTCCTGAGCGGGGGCAGTGCTTCGCGAACGCATACGGACAGGTTAATGTTACGCGCAGAACAATGTGGGAGTCCGCGGCCGACAGGCGGCACAGCTCCAATGTTTCGATGCAGCGCCAGGAGGCAGCCATACCGGAGAGTAGCAGTGGGGCTTGATTGTGAACGACTGAGTGAGATGAAGGGAAGAGACCTACGCCGCGGCTTCGGGAGTTGCCTGTGAGGAGCCGAATCCCAAAGGAGAAGACGGGAGGATGGAATTGGACGCCGAAATAATCAGGAAGAGGATAGCGAGGAAATCAAGAATGGGATTCAGTCTCAATTACTGACAAAGTTGATTGAACGAGGTATCCCAGAGATTCGAGCCTGTATTTATACGAAAAGGAATGTGAAATAAAGACAAAAAGGGCATGTGAGACACATGGATCGAAATGATAAACAAGAGGATTGGAACAATAAAGACAATAAGAATTTGGAACAAGAGGATAATAAGACAATGAATATCAAAGTGAGACTTGATAAAGAATGGAGAATAAACAGGTGATCATGGGAGCGAGGGATTTCTCACATTGCCGCACAATCGAGGAGAACATTAGCGCTTTTTGAGGCGCCAGGAAAAGAAGTGAGTCTAGACCGCGGTCCCGGAAGTGCCGCACGATCGAGGAGGTGGGAGTCTGACAAGAGTCTGAGATCTCTGGGCGAACATTGGCGGGCAAGGGGGTGTCGGGATTCGAAAAACGGATATAGGGTCGAAAAGTTTTTTTCGACCCTCGGCCAGACCCCCCCCCCCACCCCCCCATATAAGGAAGGAGGTTCCCACCCCTAGCGGTGGGCCGCGCTTCCGAGTCATGTGCGGGCTCACAGCCACCACATTGACAGCATCCAAATCCAAACAAAGATGTTGCGGCCCATCTCTGTGGACTCAACTGTGACTAAAAAGACCTTTGAGGTATACATTACATTCATACCACCCCCTATATGAGTAAATTATATTTTTGGAGCTCCAACCATTCAATTTCAACATTGACTGAGGGTCTCCGGAGTGCCGCTTTGACTTTGACCACATCTCTGACCCACTCACACAGATGTTAAATGGTATATGAATCTGTTCACCCATACACTCCCATACATATTGTGAGCATGTTTTTAGCTCCTGCCCACCCTTAGAGGAAACCGGGACACATTGTTCGCGCCAATTGATGGTGTGTAAGCATGATCCGCTGTCCAAATCGGGATACCCACACCATATTTGACTTCTGAGACCCAGAATTAATCCTCCTGGCATCCTGTGGTGCTCCAGGAGGTATATATTGCAGTTTAGGAACTCCCTCATACTACATGATAAAAGTTTTTTTCAGCCCTCCTCGGGACCCCCCCCCCCCCCCCCCCTATATCCGAAATTTTAATGCCGACACCCCCTTGTTGGCGGGTTTACTGACGGATCAGCCGGGTCCATAACCTTTATGTCCCACAGCCACTGATGGCACCTAACTTCAGATCATCGTTTCTCTGCTTTTTACACCATCATAATGTCGATGACCCCTCCGCGCCGTTCTTTTTCGAACCTCCCCTCCCTGCTGCTCCCCCCCCCTCCCCCTCTACCCCTCCGTCATGAACAATACACCCACTACTTACACCGTGGACGCCCTCCGTATCCTCTCCCTTAATACACATAAATGCTATAATGTCTTAATTTCTTTACTTAATTCCACCGACCCCGCGGACTATGACATTCTTTGCATCCAAGAACCCCCTCCCGACATCAACAAGTTCCCCTCGCTCTCCTCCCCGCACTGGGTCCGCATTCTCCCTACTATACGCTCGGGCTCTCCCGATACTTTACTTTACATTAATAAAACAATCCCATCCTCCGCATATAATCAAAATAAAATAAAGTCATCTTTTATAACATCCATTACTCTTACTTTAGATACTCGTACTATACATATTTTCTCTCTATACAACCCTCCCGACTCCGACGACTTCCCTATTCGCGACGCCTCCCAATTCATCTCCTCACTCGGCCCCCTCCCACCGAACCACTGCCTCCTCCTCTATGGCGACTTCAACCGCCACCACCCCCTCTGGTCCGGCATTCTTTTTCCCCACCGTACTGCCAGAAGCGACGCCACCGCTGTCATTGACCTGATGGCCACCCACTCCCTCGCGCAACTTGTCAAGTCCGCTACCCCGACCTTCTACTCGGCCCCCCACGGCACTTGGTCCACCATCGACCTGGTCTTCGCGTCGAAAGGCGCTATGGCTGATTCGTTAATCAAGTGCTGGACGGCGCCGGGACACGGCTCGGACCACGTCGCTATTCTCACCTCTTTCGATCTGGCTGTCACCCACCACACTCCCCCCCCGCGTCGAAACTTCCGCGGCGCGGATTGGAAGGAGTATCCCACCCTCCTTGACAAGCACCTCGTCGCCCACCCTCTCCCCCCGCTCCCCCTCCGTTCCCGCGAGGACATCGACGCGTACACGGACGCGCTCACGCGCGCCATCGTCACCACGCTCGAGACCCACGTACCCCTTGCCCGCCTCTCTCCGTTCACAAACCGCTGGTGGTGCAAATTACTATCCATCCTCCGTAGCGCGTACAACCGTGCCCACCGCGCGATCGTCAAAGACGACCCGGCTCACCCGAGCTGGGCCGCCATGCGTGCTGCGAAGAATGAGTACCACAGCGGAATACGGCGCGAGAAACGCGCGCACTGGAGAACGTACCTCACGGAGCTCTCACGCGGCAACGTCTACAAGGCCGCGAAATACGCTCTGAACCCAGCCAGCTCCTCCTCCTCCTCCCGCACCCCCGACCTCGTCGATACCGACGGCACCGTCGCCTCCACGCCGCCGCAAAAGGCCGCCCTCTTCCACTCCAAGTTCTTTCCCCCCGCGCCCGACATCCCTCCTCCTCCGCAAGACGTCCTACCCGCCCCCCACCCGCCACCTACCTTCACCATTGATCACATCCTCAAGGCCATCGCCAAAATCTCCCCCTGGAAGGCGCCCGGCCCCACTGGCATTCCCAACATAGCCATTTCCTCGGCACGCGCCACGATTGCCCCCATCCTCCACACGATCCTCCTCGCTGGTCTCCGCCTGTCCTACTTTCCAGACTCGTGGCGCATCTTCATCACGGCGACCATCCGCAAGCTGGGGAAGAGCAACTATACGGTCCCGGGTGCGTACCGCCCGATCGCGGAGGAGGAAGGCCTGGGGAAAGTCATTGAGTCGGTGATCGCGGACTGGCTGTCAGGCTTTGCGGAGACGCATGGCTTGCTTTCGCCGAAGCAGTTTGGCAGCAGACCTGGCCGCAGCGCCGTGGATGCGCTCCTGTTGCTGACCCAGAGGGTAAAGGACGCGTGGAGAGTTGGCAAGGTTGCCAGCATGCTTCTGATGGACATTTCGCAGGCATTCCCATCGGTCAGCCATGCCCACCTCCTCCAACTCCTTCGGGCGAAACGGGTCCCGGATGCGATAGTTGGCTTTATTGGCAGCTTTCTTGCAGACCGCCGCACCACGCTCACATTCGACGACCACCTCTCTCCCCCCACTTCCGTCCCCAATGGTCTCCCGCAAGGCTCGCCCCTCAGCGCCCTCCTCTTCCTCATCTTCGCCGATGAGTTCCTTGACGACACCGATAACTCTGGCTACATTGACGACATCAGCCGCGTCGAGGTCTCGTACTCGCTGGAGCAGAATGCTAAAAATCTTGAGGCATACATGGAGGAGAAAGCTTGCCCGAAAGCGACGCGTATTGGGCTCAGGTTCGACCTCCCCAAATTCCAGCTCGTCCATTTCGTTCCCCCTCGGCGCCACGCTGACCACTACCGCCCTCTCCCCGTCTCCTTCGCAGGAATCACGATCCCAGCCTCGGAAAGCGCGAAGCTGCTCGGGGTCGTGCTCGACCACAAGCTCACTTTCCGTAGCCACGTCGAGCTGGCGCAAAAGCGTGGCATGAATGCGATGCTCGCCCTCTCGCGCATTTCCTCCCCCACATTCGGCCTCCCCCATTCCTACATGCGCCAACTGTTCCAGTCAGTCGTCATCCCCCGCATGGAATACGCCCTCCACATGTGGTTCAAGCCGGTCTCCGCCAACACGGACACGCGCCGAACGGGTTCGGTCTGGGTCTCGAAGGCGCTCGGGAAGGTCCAGCGCCTCGCATGCAAGGTCATCACCGGCGCGCTGCGCACCTCGGCGACCGACACCCTCGACTTCCACGCCAACCTCCTCCCCATCCACATTCGCCTCAACCGATCTGTCTTCAATGCGGGTGTTCGCCTCGCCACTCTCCCTCCTTCACACCCCCTTCACCGCGTTGTCAAACGGTGCCGTCGCGTCCCCCTTTACCATCGCTCGTCCATCCACCACCTTTTCGCGATGTTCCCGTTGCTTAACAGGGAGTTCGAGACAATTGACCCCCACCTTCCCATTGCCCCGACACCGCCGGGGTCTTTGACGACACACATCGCCCCGAACAAGGACATCGCGAAGGCCGAGATGGAGGAAGTGACGAGGAAAGGAGGGTTCTGCGTGTACACGGACGGATCAGGGTTTGAGGGGGGAGTAGGAGCGGCAGCGATTGCGTGGAGTGGGAGGGGGGAAGGAGCGTGTCGGACCAAGCACCTCGGAACGGAGAGCGAGCACACGGTGTTCGAATCGGAGGTCGTCGGCGCCATCCTCGCCCTCGACATCGTCAAAGGCACCCCGCGGCTCACCGACATCGACATCTTCACTGATTGTCAGCCAGCCATCATCGCCCTCTCCGCGCCGAAGCCCCAACCGGGACAGTATCTCCTCGCCACCTTCCACGCCCTCCATCGCCGCCTTCTCCGTGCGCGCCCCACTCTCAAAGTTCGCTTCCACTGGGTCCCAGCTCACATCGGCATCGCCGGGAACGAGGCCGTCGACGCGCGCGCGAAGGAGGCAGCCCAAGGCTCCTCATCCGCTCTTGCGTCCCGCATCACCCTCTTCGAGTCCCCCCTCCCCACGAGCAAGGCGGCAGCACTAGCGGCGGGCGCAAGGAAGTTCAAGGAGCGATGGCTGGCGGAGTGGTCCCTCTCTCCGCGCTTCAGGCGTCTCGCCCTCTTCGACAACGCCAAACCCTCCAACGCCATTGCACGCCTATACGACGACCTGAGCCGCCCGCAGTGCAGCGTGTTGACGCAGCTGCGCACCACACACCTCGCCCTCAACTCGTACCTCTACCGTTTCCACCTTGCCCCCTCTCCCGACTGCGCGCTGTGCCTCGTGCCCGAAACCGTCCCTCACTTCCTTCTGTCGTGCCCGATCTACCGCCGGCAACGCCTCGCCCTCATCACCCAGCTCGGAACCGCGCGCCTCTCCCTCCGCCTCCTCCTCGCGGCCAAATCCGACCCCAAGCCGGTGCTGGACTTCGTGCGAGGCACCGGGCGCTTCCCCCGCTACTCTCTCTAGTCGGGCGTGGCCTTTCTTTCTTTCTTTCTCTTTTTCTCTACTCTTTATCTCATCATTCACCTCGTCTATTATCTCTTACTGTCTTGTCATCCTGTCTTCGACTCATAAAACTCAGCCAACTCCCTCATAGCATCGTCATTGAACCACACTCCCGAGCTCCCCTCACTCGCTCTCTTTCCATCGCCGCTAGACTACTTCTGTGTAATATGTATAGTGCTACATGGGCCCCCAGGGGCCCGCGCGCACTCAAATTGAATTTAAATTAAATTAAATTAAATTAAAACACCATCATAATTCATGGAAATGTTCCGAGAGCATTAGGACTATGTCATCTCCGTGGGTGAGGCCGGGGAGGTCCAAAAACTGCATTACCAGGTGCGTTGAGCACCGTCAGAGCATACGAGCAGTTGATGGCTGGTCATGTGATCTGTGGCACACAACGGTTATGTGCTCAGTATGTACGAAAGTGAGAGAGGAAGTACCTCTGCATTATTCCTGTCACTTTTGGACGCATCTGATTCCATTTCAGGTCTCACGTCAAGTTGAGTGCAATTAGAATCATTACAAGAGCGCGGCCCACCACTTCGGTTAAGGATGTTGGTGCTGGTGATTGAGCGCTTGATTGGCGCCTCCAAGTTTAAAACTGATTTTCCGAAGATCTGGAGCCGATTAGCCTAAACACTGCGTTCCCACCCTACGTAGAGCCACCCCTGTCTACGTTAGATGCGGCTACATGCGGCGATGTGCGGCTATGTGCGGCTACCTGAGTGTACGCCGTGATGTAGACGGACCTTCGGCGCGCTTGACTTGAGTTACGTCCGGCTACGTCCGGCCACATAGCGTACTGAACTAATCCGACCAAGTGTTCATGGGTTGTCACCCGTGACCTAAGGTGTTCATTCTGACAAATACCATCAATAATTACCATAAAAGGCATGTCGGCGAATGCCGGCCAGATTTTGGGGACGTTTTGAGGCCTATTTGGGCCAGGAAATCCCGCCGTCACCGTCACCCACGCCCCAAGTGTTCCGTTCACAGGTCGGTGTCACCCGTCACCTGAACACTTGGTCGGATTAGTACAGTAGACACGGTCCGGCTACCCGTCGGCTACGTATGTCGACCTGCGTCTACGCTGTAGACACACCTCGGCCAACTTCATAATGCACATTCAGGGCCATTTTGATGTTCTACTGTATAGGTCAGTTCATTACCACCCTTGTGCATTTCACAATTCTGTAGGCGCATTGGTAAGCGCCATTGAACTTAGTAATTGGACTCCACATTTTAAGCTTCCGGGAACCATACCTGCGCATCAACGCCGTTCTTTGTGCGGAGGCCATGCTCTGCTCATCAGCCCTGGACGTTGCGAGGGCGCCGCGTGGCCATGGTTCTACGTACGTCTACGTCGGTCTACCTGCGTCTACGTCGCTCTACGTGCGTGACCGATGTAGACCGACACAGACAAATGTAGACATATGTGGACCAACTGCGTTCACATGAGGTAGACATACGTAGACAAAGGGTTCCGTCTACGCTTCGTCTACGGGGGTATGCGGACCCTCTGTCTACCAGGGGTGGGAACACAGTGAAAGCGGACTTGAAAAGCTTCAGACGGGCTTAATTTTATAAAGAGAGAGATTCAGCAACAACAAGCAGCCTGCGTCCATTTTAATTGTACATACGCCCGACATAGGTGGACAGCCATCACTCGGCAAGTGATAACATGACTTGTTTCAGAGCGTGGTGCTCCGGCTTTCCACAATGACGCGTATGTACCGTCACCCTTGACTCGAGTCGTCAATCTGCTGCTTGCTGCTACCTTCTCTTGACCTCCTCTCATCTTGATTCTATTCCACTGATCCAGGGGTACCTGTCGGACCAGCGTCCCAGTCAGATTTTTCCATCCGGTTGCGCCACAGTGCCAAGTGGTGGCGAAAGATTCCGGACTCCCGCTTTTCTTGTAAAACAAGACACTGTGACTCTCCTGGTTCCGCTTCTCCTAATGTGGGGTTTATCATCTATGTACTAGTGACCGTCTGCCGACGCAGGGCATCAACATATCGGCTGGTCCGGACTCCGTAATAGTGGGAGGCAGGCAAGTCTGAGACCTTGACAGCTATTAATTAATTTGCACGACGGATGCGGGGGTCATCTGAGATCATGGATGTTTCGCGCGCGCAATTCGCATCACCGCTCCCCGCGGGCGCAAGTACCTTCCGAGAGTTCTCATGGTATGCTCGAGTTCGTTAGCTCATGGCACAGACGTGAGGACGAAGATGGCAGCGGGAACATGGAGACGCCAGCCGGACCGAAATATCCGTTCCGTCAGGTAAGTGCAGTTGTCCCGCTATTACAAGCTACTTGAGTCCATAGTGCAATATTCCAACTGCCATGGCCAGGTTGACAGGTGACAGGGAAGTTTGCGCTTCTCATACGTAAAATTCAAGGAAAAATTCAGTAAAACTAAACATAAAAGAATAGCCAGGTACCGGGATGCCGCGGGACGTCGAGCGGGCCGGCGGGCCCGCCTGGCAAGGCGCGTCAAGCGGCACACGCCATCGGCCGGTCTTGACACGAGGCATCACGAATGCCGTCCTGTATCAAGACCGGCATGCCGGCGATCTCGGCATCCCATCAAATCACCAGGCAACTACGCCGCCGCCGACGTCGCCCACCGGCTCTCAACAAAGCCACTCAACAAAGCCGACGCCGCCGCCTACTTCTACGGCGCTCGACAACGCCTCTCACAGCCCGCGCCCACGCCGCCCACCGCGCTCAACGTCATCAACATCATTAACATCACTAGCTTCGCTGAACTCAACGACGCCGACGCTGACGCTCTTGTGCTCTGGGCGATACCACGCCGCCGCCTCCGCTGTCACCGCCACGGAGCCCTGGGGCGGCTTTGGCGGCGACGACGGGCAGATGCCGAATTTGATGCAATCACGGCATCGCTGATGCGCCATCAACAGCCTCCGGGGATGCATCAACGTCGAGGCCGGTGGTTGGGACGTGTTTGGCAGCTGCCAGGAAGCGGCGGGACAGATACTCGGACACAAAGGCTTCTATTAATTGCATATTACATACGGTGGCGCAAGTTGGCGGCGAGGAAGGTGGGTTGCTTCTCTTGATGGGCCATCAGTTGGAATATTGCACTTACCGCTCAAGCTACTTGGTGATGTATTAATTCACGATGGTCTGAGATTCAAGCTATTGTGCAGACTCAAACCCACCGATTGGCTCCCGGAACGGGAGGCCGTAGAGTATCAACTGACAATCTCGGAAGATATAGAATCCCCGAGACTACGTAAAGATTGCTGTAAGGCCCAGTTCGAGATCCCAAGATTTCAATTTTGGTCTGGCTATCTACGAGCGTCACATCAGGTCATTCTGTCATGACACCGATGCGAAGATCCGCCGGCAATTTGGTAACAGGTAATCCAAGTACAAGTAGCCGGACGCTCCGCCTCATGCTGCTCACCGCTGGATCATCCCACCGCCGTCAACGATGAGCAGACATATCTCAGTGATGGTGCCAAATTTGAGGGCGCGCTTTGCGCGCTTAAATTGATAACATTTTCACGTGCTCTACTCAATTCCTTGGCCATTCAGCTGGGATAAAATGAAGTCAACTTTTCGGAGGGTGGCACTAGTAACAATGGCGACGAGAACAACATTTGATCTGTATGTTATCTTCGGGGAATTCCGAAGTGTCGGGCCAGACGGGAGTGACTGATGGGTGACTGCCTTATTGAGCCTCCAAATACTAAATATATGTTTGGCAGGGAAAATTAGGATTTGGGAATGTAATTTCGGATCCCGAACAGGGCCTAAGTATGGGCTGCCCCATGCATACGCCGGTCGGCCCTATCGTGCGTTGCCAATGGCGTCTACCACCAGTCTTGTCAGGTGAGTGCAGTCATCTCCTGAGATTAAAGCTATTGTGCAGACTCAAACCCACCGATTGGCGCACGGAACGGTAGCCCGTAGGGTGTCAGCAATCTTGGAAGACATAGAATCCCTGAGACTACGTAGACGTTGCTATAAGTATCGACTGCCACATGCATACGCCGGCCGGCCTTATCGTGCATTCCCAATGGTGTCTACCGCCGATCTCTGTGCTTTCCTCCTCGCCCTTGTGTACGGTACACGACTGCTTCGGCGGCGTCTATTCTCTGTTCTGGACAACATCCCTGGTCCTCCGCGGAGGTCCTTCGTTACAGGTATACATGGAGTGCTCCTGTGATCTCTGCTCGGTCTCACATTCGTCGCGGTAGGAAATTTGATTCAATATACCGATCCCGACGGCTGGGACTTTCATAAAGAGCTCGAGGAAAATTACGGTCAGGTCGTTAAACTTCACGGCCTCTTAGGAGTGAGTCCCGCCTTCACTTACAGACTGGTGTTTTCAAGCATATGAAAGGCTCGACAACTCTATGTTTTCGACCCCGCGGCGTTGCACAGCATCCTCGTCGAAGATCAAGACCTGTATGAACAAATGCCCGAGATCACAAGGTACTGAGTAACATCTCATTGTCTACACACCTGACGCGGACAGTGTGAGCGCCCTCACTCTGGGAAAGGGGATATTCTCCACCATCCGCGACGACCATCGGAAATATCGCAAAATTATGCTGCCTGCATTTTCGACGGCCAACCTCCGCGGAATGGTCCCTCTCTTTTACGAGGTCGCAGAGAAGGCATGTTGTCCCGCACCGCAGGATACCATGTATTCACATACGATTCAGCTCCGGGATGGCCTCATCGCACCAAACGTTGGAGAGACTCCACAAGAGGCGCGTTCCATCAACATCCCACACAGCGCTCTCCGCTGATGACTGCCGTCAGCTCGACGTTTTCCCAATGTTCTCCCGCTCCGCTCTGGAGCTGATCGGGCGAGCGGGAATAGGTCGCTCGTTTGATCCAATGCTACCCGGGCACAATCAGGCCGACCGATATGGAGAGTCTCTACGGGCATTGGTGTTGGTGACCCCGCGTCATGTTCTGTACCAATGACTGAACAAATAATATTTTAGTCCTTACGAATTCAAGCTGGCACTTCTATTCCCCCTGCTCCCGCCGATCATGAAAATCCCCTTCCCCTCCTTCCGCCGCTTTATGATCAACTTCCTTCCATTGCCGCCACTCCATCATCTCCGCGACCTTGTGGATTTTACGGACGCGACTGCCGTACAGCTGGTCCGGGATCGTAAAGCCGCCATCCGGAAAGACGAGCTGCACATTAAGGATGATGCGAAGGACATCATGAGCATTCTCAGTACGGTTTTCTATAGGTCCTCGTGTGACCCCTACTCACTGCGTCTTGTAGTTAGAAGCAATATGTCAACGGAGGATGCGACACATCTCACAGACGAGGAGCTGGTGGCTGCTGTTACGTAAGTGTGTGCCATATCGCCGCCGTCAATAAATCCAGATGTTGCCACCAGAACCATCATCCTTGCCGCAACGGACACCTCGTCGACGTCGTTGAACAGAATATTCCACACGCTGGCGCTGTATCCTGAAGTGCAAGACAAGCTCCGCGAGGAGATCCTCGCTGCCCCGGAGCATCTCGACCACGACGCGCTCGTGTCGCTCCCATATCTTGATAACGTAGTCCACGAAACCCTGAGACTGTAAGCTCATCTGGATGCTTATGTGGTCCGAGCTGAGGAGGGGCACAGATTTCCGCCCGCCGTGCCATCGACGTTCCGCGAGTAAGTCTTTACGTTATTGCCTCGTGAGGGTTAATAAACGTGAGAAATGCTAGGGCATTTGAGGACACAGTGCTTCCCCTGAGCACACCGATAATTGGCGTCGATGGAACCATCATGAATTCCATTACTGTGCCCAAAGGAACGTCCATATACGTGGCAATCGCCGCCGCAAACCACAATAAGCAGATCTGGGGAGAGGATGCACTGGAATTCAGACCCGAGCGATGGACCAGCGGGAAAGCGACTTCGGTAACGAGGAGGATGTGCGGAATATATGGGAACACGATGACTTTCACTGGTGGCGGGAGAAGCTGCATGTGAGTTGATCAGCTGTAGCGCTTTGAAACGCTGATCCGAATTTTAGTTAGCGGATTCAAATTCGCGCAGCTTGAGATCAGTGGGTGTCTTCGTTCCGCTATGGACCTGAAACATTGCAAAATCTGACTTCCTCCAATCAGAGGCTGTCCTTTGCGTCCTCCTCCGCGGCTTCAAATTCTCTGAGCCGGACTCCCGGATTAAATGGAAGATGAACGGCGTCCTGGCATCCCCGAGCGTCGAGAATCAAACACGCCTCCCCATACTTGTGGAGCGCCTGGCCAGCTGACTGGCATTGATCTACACACCTGGTTTTTGCTTTGTCTCCGAATATTATGTACGCATGTCCGTCAGTACCGCCACGTATCGAATGGCACTTCATGATCGGCGAGACCCGGAGAATCCCTTTTCGAAGTTTCTCCCCCGGTCGCGGCCAAATGATCAGCACCAATGCCGCATCCCGGGGCGCTCCAGATGATCAGTAATGCCGGTAATCCGCTTATGGCCCCGTCTAACGTTCTAACAATCGCTGTACAAGATCCTGCGACGGTCTCCGATTCGGTTCTACGTGGCTCATATCGCGTCTCTCCCCTGGTCGCTGCCCCACGTTGGTGGGAGCGGAACATCGAGCGGTGGGCATCTAGTGGTGGCAAGGTTCGGTTCAGAAATCGGTTCGAACCGGAACCGGACCGAACTGAACGCGGCGTTCAGGTTCAAGGTTCGGCAAATAGCTGAACCGAACGCCAGGTTCAGGTTCGGCGTTCGCGTCCCAGAGAATTTTTCTGAACGCGTCCGAACGCGTCCGGACGCCGAACGCGCACGTGTTTTTTGGTCGAGAATATGGTCTCTTCGGCCGAGAATATGATGGGGGAAAGGTCCGAATACGTGAGTCAGAGGTATCTGAAAAGCACCGCCCGATTGATCGGCGCCACTTATTTTATGTAATTCACGCGTCTTGCTCCCGAATTTCACCGTGTCTTGCTATGACCATCGACTCCACAGCCTGAAGCACTACGTACTCTCTGCTTGAACTCAGGTTGGATTTTGAACATTGTTAAAAACACATTCAAGACATTCAATGACTGGCAAGTATTAACTGGGCCTGTTCGCCTCCGTCAGGAATAAAACTCGGGTATCTATCTCTCTGCTCCACGCTAAGGCCGCCCACGCGCTTCCCCGACCCTAGACGTGGGGACTGGTAAACAAATGTCTGTTTGTTCTGTGTTTGCTTCCCTCCTGACGTTGCTGCAGCCCTCCACGGCGACTCTAAAAATTCAAACTGAATTACATTCCTCATTATAGATGGATCTCCGTGTATTCTGCGGGGCAGAATTATTTAATTCTTCTCAGCAAACATGGAAAATTTGGGTGTGAAACACAGAAAAATATTCAAAAAATATCATGACGGGAAACAAAGCGGAAGAAATTCTGGCTCGCAGAATACATGGAGCGGTCGAAACTACACAAGTCGCCCTCTCCAAGTATAGTGAGTATGCTGACCATTGAGGCTGCACCGAAGCCCGTCAGTACATGGACATCACATCCCTTTACGTTGCCAGTCCCCACTAGTAGACGTGGTTTACGGCTTTGGAAAATGATGAGGCAGACAAATAATTATTAGTATAACACACTTGTCGCGTTGATTATTTTACACTAAACCATGCTTGTCAAAAAAAAATGGCGTTCGGTTCTGCGTTCGAACGCCATTGAACGCCGAACTGAACGCGCTGAACCTGAACGCCACGTTCAGGTTCGGCGTTCGGCATTTACCCGAACCGAACGCCAGGTTCAGGTTCGGCGTTCGGGGAAAAGGGCCCTGAACCTGAACCGAACCGAACCTTGCCAGCACTATGGACCAGGGCATCCTTAGATTTAGTGTCTGGGACGCGAAAGTAAAGTTATGCTTCGGGATATTTATGTAATCAATTAGGTGGGCGGGGGAGAGGAGATAATATTGTAGAAATTTGCCTCATAATATCCGTCGGAAGAGGCGGCCAGAGTGCAAGGAAGAGAGCTGGGATTCAACCCAGGTGAAAACCCCGTCTTGGCCGGTATCGCAAGGTCTAAGGAATATCTGCCAGCCTTGGATAATTGAAGTTGGATTGTCTCAAAATCGTCTTGACTTGTATCCTGAACGATCTCATGACATCATAGATTTCTCTATTTTTTAATGACGCGGCCATGCAGCGGAGTTCGAAATGTCGCTCTCTCCCGTACCACGACATCGCCGAGGCCCGACGGCGCTATTTTCCCTACTGCCAGTGCTTTCTGCTCGCTGACCCGCTCGCTCACACCTGGCCCTTCTCTACCTCTCGTAGATGGCTTCTGTATGGCTTCACGTACCCCGGTCCACCTCGCTACTCTCTCCGTCCTCCTGGTCATCTCGCTCTTTTCTCCCATCCTTACGCTCACGTCACTGCAACTCATATTGCCTCTCCCGCTCTGACCGCTCCTTAAGTCTTCACGCTCAACTGTGCTTCAAGCTCGTTCCCTAAATCCTCACATCGCAGCACGGTTGTTTGTCAAGCCGCTGAACCCATCAAGCACGCATGGTCCCTATGCGCAAGCTTGAGGTCAACACTCCCCGGGCAAGATCAAAGCTCCCGTGCAAGATCAAAGCTCCCGTGCAAGATCAAGCCTCCCCGCGCAAGATGAAGGTTCCCGCGCAGAGGATCAAGGGTACCTACGCAAGATCTTGTGTGTGTCTCGATTGCATCCGCGCGCGCGTACTAGGATCACCTCAAGACCATCCAAAGATATTCTCAAGGCGTGCCATGCTCTAAACCTCACCTCAAGCGGAGATGAGAACATCTTAGGTACTTTCAAGCTTCGCCGTTGCTGGGGTGTCGTTTCGCTTTCTTTTCCCTTGGTCCATATTGGCAGTTCGTCGTCGCTGTCACTCCTCGCCCTCTTACCCGCCTTCCGTCCATCCTCGCCGTGGCAACCATTCGTAGAAGATCGTCTTTCGTGCCAAGCCGCTGAAGCCAACGAGACAAAGTATGTCGTCGTATGCGCACATTAGCTTGTTCATAGCTGATGTTAGTGGAATGCAGGACGGGAGCGCCGTACGTGCGCATGCAGCGGGTGCGGCGCGCGTAAGACGCCGAGATTCTCTGCGCACCTCCCCGCTCCTCGGTGTCGTGCACGAACTGCAACCACAACTCTTACGCACCTCGCGCGATTATTGCCCACTCCCTGCGATTGCGCGGCGCGTCGCCGCGGTCCGCTGTGCAGCTTGCGCGCAATGACCTCTCTATGGAGCGCTTAGGGACGAGAAGGGCGCCCTGGTGGGCCGTCGCGCCCTGAAGGCTTGGGCGCGGGCCGGGCTGGAGCACGGCGTCGAGAGGGCCGCGGCTATGCTCGAGAATTGGGGGCAGCGGGGCGGCGGCGGGGGAGGAGCGTAGCAGCCAAATTTGTATATTAATGACTGTGTAATCAAGAACATTAAACCACTGGATGCAGCGCGATACCAAACAACTCAAATTGCCATTATTGCTAGCTCTGGCATCGCGCTGTATCGGGTGGTCTTGAAATATTTCCCAAGACCGTGCGATACTGCCCGATATGGGCCGATACCGACCAAGACCTGGGAATATTCAACTTTTGCATCATGGGACTCGTCTGTGCGAAGATTATGATAGAATGGGGATGAACCCCGAATAGTGCATGAAGTAACACCGAGGATTCCATTGAGACAACGGGTTACAGTCCTACAGATAGTCATTCTGTAACCGCGACGGACTGACTCACCTGTGCGGGCCGCCCCACTGGGATCAGCCTCGGCGCATGCTATCAATGGACGCAGATGGTCTTCCCTCGGGCATAGATGGGACTCGTGGGCCATACCTTCATTGTGGCCCCTCGGCGCTGGATTTGAGTCAACCTCTGCGTCTTATAAGAAGCCCCGTATATCTCCAAACGCCCTGAGTAAGAATACGTATGGCTCCAACTACCAACGCCCGTGTTTTATTCGCAGCGATACCCAAAGGTCACGAGCATATTGGTCTGGCACTCAGTGTCCTCACCCCCCTCTCTCGACAGACTACCCGATTCCCGGGGAGACCACCGTTTATGACACTACGCAGACGATCGACCTCGACGGGGCCCCACTCAACGGCGGATTCTTAATCAAAACCCTCGTTCTCTCCATCGATCCGTATTTGAGGGGGCGGATGCGGAAGCCAGAGATCGAATCATACATGGTTGGTGTACATCCAGCCTGCCCAACCCAGGGTCGAGCATAAGTTACTGATGCGTATCCCAGCCTGCCTTCCTCCTTGGCGACGCGTACACTGTTATCACTTATTATCCCGTGGAAGAAAGTGACTGACGTTGTCCAGGATCGAGGGCTTTGGCATCGGAGTCGTGTTACGCTCGGAGAATCCCGATGTCGCTGTGGGAAAATACATCTATGGCTTGAGAATTCGTGAACATTTATTTCACGTCTATGAAGCCCATCTAACACTTGTGTCAGCCCATCAGGAATATTCAATCCTCCCAACCATGGAGGGATTCACTTTCATCGAGAAACACCCGAAGCTCCCGTTGACCGTGTATGCTGGGTCGGCCGGGATGGCAGGTGAGTTACGATCCTTGCTAAAAGCTCAACTGCTAACCTGGAGTCAGGCAAAACCGCCTACATGGACTGGAAGGAATTGGCCAAAGCCAAGAAGGCCAGCGAATTTTAGCCCGACTGGGTGGCTCATTGTTTATAATCCTGTGTACAGGGCGAAACAGCATTCGTGACAACCGGTGCAGGTGAGTCAATACTGCAGCTTCTGTACGTTGCCCTGGGGCTGATATTCGGATATCTCCAGGGCCAGTCGGATCATACGCCTGGGTCTAGATATCGGCTTTAGCGCGGACTCACGATTTACCAGAATGGTCATCCAACTAGCGAAGCGCGATGGACTCCGTGTGATTGCCTCAGCCGGGTCGGATGAGAAGGTCGCCTTCATGAAAGAAGTAGGCGCCGACGTCGCGTTCAATTACAAGACCACGAATATTTCGGAAGTGCTTGTCCGTGAAGGGCCCATCGACGTGTGAGTACCGTATTCCACCCCTCTGTAAGTCTGTAAAATGCATCAAAGGTACTGGGACAATGTCTCGGAGGCGATGCCTTGGATGCCGCACTTGAGCACGCTGCTCTCTACGCCCGCTTCGTCGTACGTTCCAATACCATCTGACATCCAACGCCATTGCATCCTGATTTTTCTTAGATGTGCGGCGCGATTTCCGGCACTTTCCCGCCCTTCGCTTCAAGTCACCGAGTTGATTATATTTCCCATAGGTTACAACAGTGACGCCCAGGGAATTAAGGTACCACAGTCGCATGGCTGGAAGAAATCAATACACCACTGACACCGGATCGCAGAATATGGACCAAATATTCGCCAAGTCTCTCAGTCTCAACGGATTCGTCATTGTCCGCCTCGAGCCAAAATACGATGCGGAGTTCTATGCGACTGTCCCTAGCGCGCTTGCCTCCGGCGAGATCAAATACCGAGAGGACGTGACGAGGGGACTGGAGACAGTCGGGGATTCAATCCTTCGCGTGCAACAAGGAAAGAACACGGGGAAGGCAGTTGTTATTGTGGCGGATGAATGATTACACGTATACACCGACATTACCGTTTGGAAAAATGAGCGGGGCACCCAATATTTTTAACTGCACAATTCAGCCGCTCTTCATCCACTGCAGTAATACTTTTGGCAGTTACAGGACCTTCCTTTGGGGACTCCGGAGTCAAAGGCAGGGGAGGCGCGAAGATTCTCGCTGGCCCGGAGGATCTGGACCACGACACCATTGCGGCCTTCCCGAGATGCTTCGAATACCCGCCGAACTTGCTCGGTCGGACGCCGGGGTCGTTGATAGAGCAAGAACAGAGACAAGAGGAGGGGCGGGTGGTAGGACATGATTCAGTGCGGTCGCCGTGTCGGCTTGGGATACCGTAGAACAAAAAAGAGGTGATGCGGGACTCGCCTCGAGAATCTGTCCCATCTTCCGGCCTTCCTCCAACCCCACCTCCTTCCCTTTCTTGTACCCCAACGTACACCACTTTGTCGCGCTTCTGCTCCTCGGCCGGCCAAACCTTTTGGACGAGACGCCGCAGAGCCTCCGTGAGCTGCACTTCTCCGCTCCTCCTCACGTCGGCGGTGACGATCTCCGAGATGAGGTGGTCAATTTGCAACAAGTCGGGCATGGCTCAACGCAGGGATAGAGGGAGACGCGATGCGATAACGGTGCCGGATAGTGGGAACGGATGAGATTGGGCACGGAAGACAGAGGACTGGGGACGCGGGTACAGGGGATTCCGGGAAAGGGTGCTGGGAGACGAGAACGCGCAGCGATGCACGTACGTACGCACGGAGGTTCTTTGTCGGTCGATGTCAGTGGGCAGAAATCAGATCACAGGGGTACGCGGGTGCGCGGGATGCGCGGGTTCTCGGTTTCACGATGCCCGGGTGCGCGGAATATCATAGCAGTCAAAAAAAGCTCGTGCTTTGCTGGCAGAGAAAAAGCGGTGAAAAGACGGCGTGCTTGAACTGCTGTCACCAAATATGGAGCGTGCCGGGGATCTTCCGGATGGCGGTGCACGGCTATCACGATGGCGGAGATGGAAGCTGGGTGATGATGACTAGTAACCTACAAACACATCAGTAAAAGTACACCTTTGTCTTTGACGTCTTTAGCATCTTGGCCAAGATGCCAAAGACGTGCAAGACGGAATTCCAACCAAGACGCACATCTTTGGCTAAGAAGGTCCCTTTGTCTTGTCAAAGACGAACATCTTGGGAAAGACTGATAAGATGCAGCGTGTCTTGGGCAAGACTCTATCAAAGACCAGTTGAGATGCCTAAAGATGCTAGGAAGACCCTTGAAAGATGCTTAAGGATGACGAAAGATGGCAGATAAAACATATATTCGGGTGTTCTAGAGTACAATACAACTTGTACAAGTACAGAAGAGCTTGTGGAAGTGTGGGCATGAAAGGTGACTGTGCTTCCTATCGTAACGGTGATCGGTGGCAGTCTTGCG
Organism: Mycena vulgaris; assembly: GCA_029204335.1. NCBI lineage: Eukaryota > Fungi > Basidiomycota > Agaricomycetes > Agaricales > Mycenaceae > Mycena > Mycena vulgaris. The sequence continues at coordinate 89,986 of JARGYA010000142.1, forward strand.
TAACGTGGACCTGTGTCGTCAGCCTCGGTGTCATCAAGGGCGGTCTTGTCGTCGGTCTCATCGATGGCGGGCTCGGCATCCGGGGCGGTCTACTGGCGGCAGGTGAAAGCGGACTCATCATGGACGGTAGTCTATCGCACAAATGGAAATATTAGAGATGAAGATGGGAAAAGAATAAGAGGCGCACCACATCCTCTGTGGAGGTCTCATCTCCGGGGGTCTCGTCCGTGGTGGTCTCGGTGGCGATGGAGGCGGCGTTGTCGGGCAGGGGAAGTCAGCTCACTGTTGTCCAACGGACTGAGAGCCTTGGGGGGGGATTTCAAGTCAGCGGAGGAGTGCCACAAGCGGCGTGGGAGTGTGATGCAGCACGGGGAGCAGGACAGGGAAGCCACAAACGGCGGAATATGCGACGCAGCGCTCGAGACAGGCGGTAAAAAAGCGACGCAGCGCAAGAACACATCACAGGACCGGGCATGCAAAAGGGGCTTGAGCTTGAGTTTTAGCAGTACTAGTATTGGCGTGTTGACGGCTTGAAGAAACAGCAGCGGCAGACCAAGGGATGTAAAGATGAAGGGAGAAAGCAAAAGGCGACGAACCATTTGATGGCGTAGTGATCACGCCATCCGCAGTTACGGAGTGATCCGAGCGGAGTTTGAATGACTTAAGCATCATCAACTCGAGATTTGACAATCGCAATCGCTCGCTTGCAAGCCTTAGCCTGTGTTTTCGTTTATTGCACTGTTTGATGATATTCAGCTCTAACACTTGACCTTGAACATTTTTGAAATGTCTTCCCGAGTTTCTTTTCACTTTTCAGCACGATTTTGACACCAATCTCCATAATACTTACGCGGCCTTATGCTCAGCCTCTGAGCCTCACCCGTACAGGAAACACTCGAAACCACTTTAATCCACCCAAAAAGATGTCAGGCAGTGTTGAAATTTTACTCCCCAAAATTGATGCATCGAAAAATGTTGAGCAGCCGCCAATATGGTCACCAAAGACTTGGGATGTTTCCCCACAAGACCAGGATGTCGCAAAGATGCATTCCCAAGACAAAGACGCGCTCCCAAAGACAAAGATGCTCTAAGATGTGGCTCAAAGACGTAAGACGCCAAAGACAAACATGTTGTTTACTGATGCAGGTGCTACTAAATTTCACGCTACATGAATAACACTTGAAGTTGAAGTCTAAAGAAAAAAGCGGAGCCACGTGGCCGGATTAGAATTCGCATAGCTATAGTCCTATTGTTACCGCGGGTATTGGCTTATTACAAATCATCGGAGTTTGAATTGGGATACATTTTGGTTGCAACTCACTGCATTTAACGTTGGCCACTCAGAAGACATCCAGACATGTTTGAACATCTATAAAAGGCTTCCGGTATCTTTTTACCTAACTTTATGTGTCCCAGATCTCGACTTTTTTGGTTGACAAACGCCTGGCAGTGACATCCCCACCATCCTCCTCCTGCCCGCCCTACTACCTCTAAAAAAATATGAAGCGGCAGAATATCGTACACAGAATCCACGGGGTACTCTGCATGGAAATTCGATGGAAGAGCTCAGACGGAGAGCACGACGGAAAGAGCCAGAGGAAATCCCAACCGCAACAGGTGATCGATCACACGACCGGCAGCGCCCAATCCGTGACATCCCGCGGGACCGTGACCCCCCTGACTTCCTTCCTGCCCTTTTGCTTCCCTTCTCCATATCAACCCGCCCCACCAACCGTCGTCAACATGGCGTTCCCTCCCTTCGTCCGCGCTGCACCTTGATGCCGCGCACAACGTCGCGGCTCAGGAGGAGATGACTCATCGCTCATCTATCAGTGCACGGTCAGGACCGTCGCCTACTCGCTCGTGGGTAAGCTGGGCAAGCGGAGGCTGTCGATTAAGAGTGGCGCTGGGAAGGAATATGTAGTGAATGGGTTTTTTTGGGGTTGGGCCGTGCGGACGACGGACGGCGCCGCTTGATGTCGTTTCTGCGTTGTGCTTCTTCGGCGTCTGCTCCGTGTTCACGCCCTACATGCTCAACCCCGGCGCGCGGGACTGAGGCAACTGCTCAGGCTTCTTCTGGGGCAGAACTGCTTCCTGTGCGTGGCGTATACATATTTTAGGTTGCCGGAGGTGAGCTTTTGCGTTGCCTTTATCTTTACACTTTTGGAGTTTTCCCGTCCTTCCTTCCTTCGTGATAAGTCGCGCTGTTCGCATCCTTCCTTCGCCCCGCTTCATCCTTCTTCCCTCCCTCCCTTCCTTCCCATCTTCTGTACCCCCGCCGCTGACGCCCCGTTCTCCACAGCCGCAAGGCCGCTCCCTCGCGGAGCTCGACCTTCTCTTCGAGAAAGGTGTCGGCGCACCCAAAATTCGGCAGCACGCGCGTCGATGTGTTCGATACCACCACCGCCCCTTGCCGCCGGCGGTGGTGGGAGCGACATGACTGGCGAGAATGCACCCGTGATCTACTAACCCCCGGTTCCGACACTTTCGGATTGGACGGAAAACGTGAATGCTCGCGTTTATTCCTCGTCAAAAATTTCACAGATCAAGGGGATGGTACCTCGATTACACTGCTTTACGCGCGGTCCAGGGAACATTAACACAGGTCGTTGGCCGTTGATTGATCTTTGGCAGCTTCTTAAATTAACGCGAGACAGCAGGACGATCGGAACGTGGTCCGAGAGCCGGCCATAGCTGTTGCGCCTCTTGATATTCTGCGGCATATTCTTCAGTCAGGCCCTTGCTTGACTTTTTAATTATCACCCATGACACAATGAGCAATTTTCCATGCCTTGCACGTCTTCCGACCAGTTCTCCTGGTGGTATTTTTGGGACGGGCGGCTGTAGTTGTGGCAGTGAACCGTCAAGGCTATGCTGGCGCTTCTCAGACAGCAGCAGCCTACAGCCTACAGCCTTCTTCTCCCTCTCCCATCTGACTTGAGCGGCACCGACAATGCCCTTCCCTCGTCTCTTCCCTGCTGCCAAACCAAATGAGTGGCTGTCTTCTCTCCTTGTCGTCTCCAAAGGGCTCGTATCGCTGGGGAGCTGCGTTCCGTTCCCATACGTCAGTTCAGCATTATCGGCAGGCCAGGCACTTCTGGAACTCATCCAGGCAAGTCAACGCAACCTTCGACCTAACCCAGAGCTCATTATGGCGCAGACAGTTGGGAACTCCACCAATGACCTCAAATACGTCGCCGAGTCCGTGGTCACCATCATGAAGTCGTTACGCGAGGAGATGGAGTCCCATACCACAGTGGAAGATACGAAGTTTCGTCAACTTTGCATCGAGTTCACCAGGCATTGACATGTGGTACCCTCTCCCTGGGCATCATTTCTGAGCAGAAGTTTTAGTCATTTAAACCAGTTGTCTGTGGACATCCTAGCGATGTCGAAGCGTAGATCCTCGTCGAAGTTCAACAAATATCTCAATTCTCACGCAATACGGGATGAAATCGCCGACTTCATTCGGCGGGTCAATGATCTGCGCTCTAACGCGACGGCAAGTCCATTTCTCTGTGGCGCCAGATCATAACTAGTGATGGACTGGCTTTGGCCTGAGGCCAAAAAGCCGCGGCTTTTTGGCTTTGGTACCAAGGCCAAAGCCAAGCCAAAATGTTGGCCTGAGATGGCTTTGGCCCGGCCTTGCATTCGCTTAGGCCAAAGCCGGGCCAAAAAGTCGTGGCTTTTGAACCTCTCACCACACACCGAAGAGATGCAGAAAAACTAACGAGATACCCACTCACATACAATGCACATAAAACATTTCAACCATTTCTCATCATTCTGGCTGGCATATGCAATGTTTTCCTGCCATAACTGCCCGAAGAAGACCTGAAGAAGAGCTAAGAAATATCAAATATTAAATTTACGAGCTCTGTTGGACTTTAAATCCATCCCAGAGTACTTACGCACCTTGGAAAGATGGATTCCGGGTATCGATAATTATTTGTAACACTGTAAGCCTTCCATTTTGTATGATTTACAACTTGATGAAAAGCCGTGGCTCAGGCCAAAGCCAAGCCGGGCCAAGCCAAAGCTAAATGTGGTGGCCCGGCCTGGTAATTCATGGAGCCAAAGCCAATCTAAGCCGGGCCAAAGCCACGGCTTCCAGGCCAAGCCAAAGCCCGTCCATCACTAATCATAACCGGGTGACCCCTCACTTTCTCAGCTCATCGCCGCCACGGGGACTCGAATGGATCTGATCGACGTTCGTGTGGCGATTGAATCCAAAATTTCAGACCTTCAGCCCGAGATTAATTCTCTGCGTGTCACCACGGAGATCGCCGTTATAAAGCCAAACGTTACGGATGAGCCCACCGCACCCCACGCCAGGGGGTCCTCTTTCCCGGTATGCTGCAATTCCGACGTATTCACCGCGTTCATTCACGTCAATTGAAGCCCCTCGATCAGCGAATGCATGCAACCCGGTCTTCGCAAGTCATGCGTCCCCGTGAGATTTGGTCACATCAATCGTGACATTTTCGCAGCCTTCTGACGTCGAACTCTTTCCAGTTGTAGTTCAACCCACCCATCGACGAAATGCAACGTCGCTTCCGTTCGTAGGACAGGCCGCCATACCTAATCCGTATCATTTGGCTCACAGCACGAAGGACATCTATCTGGTACATTAGAACTGCCCTCGGCCAACGGCTAATTGAGCGATATCCAGCATACACGCCTTTACCTTGCAGGGGCAGGCTCCAGCAGAAATAACGATGGGTGGGTGATGCATTTAATTCTCGCTTTCACTTAACACTGTCTGGGTCTATGATCGCACTGGATTCTTTTCGCGAGGTGATCGGAACGCTCGATGCAATATCTTGTCTAGTCAATGCCCTGAAGTTCCGTCAAGTTCTCGCTCAGGTGAGCCCAATTTCTCGTCGAGTGTACCTGGGTCGGAATTTCGTAGATTTCCTCAGATCTTGGGGTCGCGGAGCATCCAAGACTAGAGGCGGCACTTGCCGCGGATCGTGCTGCCCTCGCCGACAACCTTCTGGAAATTCTCTATTCCCCCGCTGACTGGAGAAACGTGATCGCACTGGATGGCGGCCCAATCCTTCCTCGACGTAATTCAAGACGTGAGTGATATACAGCCATTCTGTTGGTCATGCTCACTGCAAGTAGACCCTGGATAGCGCATTTCTGCACAGTCGCGAAGCCACATCACTAGCCCACAGGCTTATCAAAAAGCTGGCTAAAGCGTCCGACAGGCTGCCATCATCCTTGATTATCTCTGGGGTCACGGACCGGGATAAACCCCCTACATTCCGGGGCGGATATGGTGATGTGTGGAGGGCGGATTACCAGGGTGAGATGGTGGCTTTGAAACACATTCGCTTCTTCCGGAAAGCAGATGAAAAGGATTCTCGGCAGGTGAGTGTCGTATTTGGCAATACAAGTCTGATAATAAATGAACTTTGGAAGCAATTGTGTCGCGAAGTGCTCTTGTGGCAACGTTTGCGCCATCCGCATATTGTGCCACTTATTCATCACTTACGGGGTTGATACTGAGAGTTTTCCGTTCTCATTGTGCATGGTGTCTCCTTGGATGAAATATGGAACAGTCATTCGATATCTTCGTGAGAGGGGGACGGCCGCCGTGATTTGCTGGGTTCGTTTACTTCGAAACAGCCCGATGCATGACTACTGAAACTGTTGCGATAAAATTCGAGAAATTGCACAAGGCCTGGCATTTCTCCATGAAGAAAATATCGTGCACGGCGACCTAAATTACTGCATGTCTACAATAACACTGATCTTGAAGCAATCCCATAGGCGAATATATTGGTAGACGACAACGGTCATGCATGCCTCACGGACTTTGGGCTAGCAATTTCGGTCGATGCACCCCACCAGGAAAAAGAAATGGCGGGCAGTGCCCGATGAATGGCCCCTGAGATGATTCAACCCAAGAGCTTCGGACTGGAATACTTTTCACGCACACCAGCCAGCGACATATACGCCTTCGGGTGCGTGTGTCTAGAGGTAAGAAACAATCGGTTGATGCATCTGGTGCCCTTAACTCGCTCGGGACCCATTAGCTTTACACCGGTCATCAACCGTTCGAGGACGTGGAAAGCGACACGGCGGTTCTATTCAAAGTCATCGCGGGGACCGACCGTCGAGGCCAACGAGAAAACTTATCCCAGACCGTGTTTGGGACATTGTGCAAAAATGCTGGTCCCACCACTTTGCCGACCGCCCGAGCATCCGTGGGGTGGTACTTGAACTTGATCGTCCAGGTATGTCCTGGATCTCCTGTCCAAATCCTCTAGGCCAATGTGATCTGCCTACCGTAGCCAAAGACGATTACTGCCGATCGTCCAGGCCAGAGGAGACGCCCGAGAGCTGGTTCGCATCAGCCATCGCCCCGTTCAACAAATTCATCGACAAGTTGGTTAATCCGCGGTCTCATTATCTCGATCTTCGGAAAATTGCACATGGGCCAGGTGGAAGAACCGTCTACGTCGCGCGCCTTGCAGGGGCTCAGCGGGACCGCCTGATGTTGGCCAGCCACATTAAAGCGCGGGACCAGCATGACCTCCTTGCGGGGCGTCCAACCTTCGTCGCGATCAAGACCGTACCAATTATCCCGGGAGACAGCTCACAGTTCTACGAAGTCCTTCGGGAGCTGAAACTATTGCGCGATATGCGATGCGATCATATTCTAGGGATGGACGGGCTCTATGTCGATCCATTCGAGGGCATGCTGTGGATTCGCATGGCGCTCATGATTAGGACGCTGTCGAGCGTCATTGAGCTCACCGCGGCGGGCCTGGTTATCACAGATCGCAAGATCGCTGGCTGTGTCAAGGACGTACGTGTTCAGATGTACTTGCCTTTCCCGAGACTCAGTAGGTATACCCAGATTCTCACAGCCCTCGATTATTTAGAAAGAAATGACATCACGCCGAAGAATATTCGGGCCGAAAATGTGCTCCTCAACGCCCAGGGCTTTTTGAAACTCAGTGAGTGCCCTACAGTGTTCCACTAGCTCATGTAACTCACATATGAGCCAGCCAATCTCTCGGATGCAGTAACCTTCTCTCCAGTCGAGCAGACATATCCTTCAAAGTCCGCATATATTGTCAGGTGAATTGAACAGGACAGTTTCCCTGCATATCCTAATCAGTTATCAGTACTGCCCGCGCACTCGGTGCGCTTGTCTGGGAGATGGCAGGAGGACACCGCCCATCCGATGAGCAGACAAGGGTCGAGGATTATTTACCTCTCTTCATAGGTTCCCGAACACCCCCTTTCCATCAGTTCCTCCAGCAGTGCGTCGACCCTTCAGTTGGGAAGTTTGAATACCGCCGGCTCATTGAGGTACGCTCTCGGGATCGCCCTTGGGAATTCACATAACCTGTGCTCTTTGCAGAGTGACTTCATTCGCAACGCCTGTGAGCGCCCGACCTTGGTCCAGCTGCTGGTGCAGTGTTCTGCATTCGAGGCGGACGGGTAGGTTGCTGCAGTTGTATAATCAGGGCAGTAACTCAAGAATATCAAGAAGCCTGTAACACTTCGCTGTCTGTCTACCCAAACTCTTTTCAAACTCAGAAATCTCGGATCTGCGTTGCTCCTTTGCCGAAGGTCGGCAAGTGAAGCGCCATCATATTAATTCAAGTTCAGCCTGATAAGCGTCCGGCTCGGAAGGGAGTGGCCCAATACTCCAGTACGACCTAAGTCCGGTGAGATAAGATTCAATTCCCCGCTGGTGCATTCCGGGCGTCTCCGTTTTTGCGTGTAAACGAGGATTAGAGGGAACACAGGCCGAGGCTGAGAAAGAGGGTTGAGAGCACTGGTCGTTTATGGAACACTCACGGCTCGATAATTCATGGAGAACATGGGAGTCACTGCGATGAGAGACGGAGTTCGAGTCCCCGCTGGTGCATAGAGGGGTTTGGCCGTGTTTTTCGGTCTAAATGAGGATAAAAGGAGCACGTAACGAGGTTGAGAGTTAGAGTAGGAAGCACCAGTGGTGTATAGAACACACACCGGCGGCCTGATCATGAATTGGTCTGACACATGAGTACAGCGGTGAGACGGGGTTCGATTCCCCCTGGTGCATTATGTGCCTGCACTGGCTTTTTTGTTATCAAAATTATGAGAAGGGAGAGGCACCTAGCGAGGCTGAGCATCGAAGCAGGGAACACCAGTGGTGTATGTATGGAACACACATCGGCCTAATGAAGAATCAAATCTGTTCAACCTTACGGCGGCGAGACTGGGTTCGATTCCCTGCTGGTGGATGATGTAATGAAATCCATTTTTGCCGCACGCGCTGACGGCTAGAGGATGTTAATCCACGAATCAAGGGACGGAATGGAGGTTGTAAGTACCAGTGGTGGATGGAACACACACCGGTCTGATTCGCAAAATTGCGCATAGGTCGGTAAGATGGGGTTCGATTCCCTGCTGGTGCATGAGCGCTTCGATTCCTCTTTTTTCTCGTTCGATAAAAACCTGACGACATTGAACTGAAAGTAAAGAGCGCCCGTCGTGTTTAATATTCTGGAAGTTCGAACCATGCACCCCTCAGATTCGACACGCATGCAGCGGCGATACGGTCTTCAGACCGCATTTGACACTCATCTAATCGATCTCTTACTATTTCCGTCCCCACGAAGTAAATTCACGCACCAGCTCCGATTCTTTACGGAGCTCAGGAAGTGGTCCCACCGGGGATACGAGTGCGGGGTGAAAACAATTCAGCCGTTCTTCATCCACTGCAGTTCTTGGCAGTTCCACGACTTTCCTTTGGGACTCCGGGGTCAAAGGCAGGGGAGGCGCGAGGATCCCCGTTGCCCCGGAGGACCTGGACCACGACGCCATTGCGGCCTTGCCGAGATGCTTCGGATATCCGCCAAACTTGCCCCTCCCATACATCTGGTCACCGCCTCAGTTCCAAGTTTCACGCTACATGAATAGCACTTGAAGTTGAAGTCCCAGGACGCGGTTCCGGCATCACATGATGGGAATGTTGGACGCGGCAGCAATCGGCACGACCCCGGCCGAAGCACGCTGGCACGGTCTTTGTTTCTTCTTTGTCCTCTGCGAGCGTGGTAAATCCATCCCAGGATTTACCGCTCGATGTGTCCACCACGAAGTACACAGAGTATCTCGGTTCAGATATAGACAAGCAAGCGAGAGCTCGTTGATCCGCAACTGACGACAAACGCAGACTCGCTTCAAACGTGCTTTTTTGACTTGCTGGGGACAAAGAAGGAGAAACCTGAGAGGTAGGTCAGGCAGCTCGGTTCATGTTAGCTAATGGAGCTCATGTCCATAGTTTGCACCAACACTCATCGTATGCATAAAACTCATATACGTACCCTCCCAGCGCACTTGAGCTCTCCCCCGCCCACGCCGAGTATGGTGCTTCATGGGCTCCCAGGAGCCGCTTGCACTCAAATGATGATTTGAATTAAATAATGTCGCAGTCGAGCAAGACTCCTGTGGTACCGAAATTACTGAAATTGTAGGACTGTGCCATGGACGTCGGAAGAAAGCGGGACCTGATGCGATGATCGCCGGGATCACTCGGCCGCATCGACCGATGACGTAGCGTTTCCGCCGTCACGCTCTCATCGTCGCCGGCGTCGTCGTCGCCATCCATCCAGCCGCTGCGAAGAAAAGATCACCGTGCCCGTGCCCTGGGCACACGAGTTTGGCCGCCCCCAGAGGCACAATCTCCCGTACGCCGCTGACGCCGCCGGTGCCGATCCCATCCCATCCCATCCCATCCGGTCATCCTACCCATTCCCATTTCCCGCTTTGCTTGTTATGCATCTATCCTTCACCGCTCTTCTTTGACTCGGGTTTGCCTTGGACGGCGTTGGGCGCCTATACGGACCTGGGCGCTTATCTGGCGCGTACTTCCGCATCATCGAGGCGTCTCTGCTTGCCGAGGCAGCTGGCCTTGCGTCCTTCCTCCGCCCATCGCTGGCCCAGACTCTCCGCAGCCCCGATGCTCGCCCTCTGTTTCTCTCTGGATTTCCTTTCAGTTCCGGCTATGCTTTGTCGTCGTATTCCGTCCCAATTTACCGGTCCTCTGGTTTCCACTCTCCCTCCTTCCCCAGGAATCCCAGCTGCTAAGCCCTCGGGGCCGTATCTGCGTCGATGGCGCTGGTGCTGGCGTGTTCTTGTGCGTCCCCAACCGTCCGAGTCATGCAAGGACAACCCCTTGCACCGCTGGTCCGAGGGTGAGCGTTGATGCCTTGCGCGGCCCCGTATGGGCGCGCTCTCGGCTGAGGCGCGGGAGCCCAACGGCGGTGTCGAGATTGGCCGGCGGCGCCTCGCTCTGTGGCATATCTCGCTGCGGGTGGGCATATGCTTCGCGGCCCGCTGGCGGCTAAGTCTGCGTAATCCTGCGTTGCTGTTCAAATTTCCGGCGCGCGGAGATGAAGCTGGTGGAGGGAGCGCGCGGGCTCCATCCTGCGTATGAGTCCCGCCCCTCTCTGTTTCCCTTCCCTTTTTCTTTCTGGATTCCGGTGCCCGTCGCGCGGCGTCCGTCGTAGACTCGGCACTCCTCCTCCACTCCCTCCTGTATTCCTATCTCTGTCTGTGCGCCGCTAGGCATCGCTCGATACTTTCCGCCCTTCAGTCAATAAGCCAATGTCATTTCGTTTTCCCCGTCGTCGTGCATGACTGCTATCCGAATGCTTGTGCAGTCTCGATTCCAAATCTGATCTTTATACTGCCATGGTAAGAGGGTTGCTCTATCCCTGCGCCCCGGCGTTCGATTCATCGAGCGGCACGGTCTCCTTCCGATCTCGGGTCCTACCTGCCGGTCAATTGCAATCGCCCATCCTCACCCGCGCGCCCTTCAGATACGCGGAGATTGTTGGTGAACTACGATCTTATGCAAGGATCCAGAGATATGGGCACTCTCCTCAAGAAGATGTCGAAGAGCTCTGCCAACGAGAATCGCCGGCGGCAGAACAGCCTGGAACTAGAGACTGTGACGGTGTTTTAAACGGCAGCATATTCGCTCGTCGCCGCCGTTCAACTTTGAATGTGAATAGATGAGTTTATGTGTGTGGACCACGGGGCTCTCCCTGCAGCACAGTATTACCCGATCTCCGGCTTCGTTTGCGTCCTCATTTATACATTAAATTTGCAGAGCAGCTCAGTCAGTCTCAGGTTAAGCTACGAGCCGAAGCAAGTGAGGAAATACAACTTGCAGCTATAAGGAGGACCGAAGGAAAATTTAACCGGATGGCAAGCTGAGGTCCCACTCGGTTGAAGTAGGATGGTGCGTCCGCTGGCATGAAATCTCTCTCGCTCTTTCAACCTCTTTCCTCTCATTGTGCGTCGGGCACAGCGTTTTTGTGGAGAAGTCACCTGATAAAGTCACGCGGTCCCGGAATCCACCGTATGCCGGCGAAAATGAGAATCCGCTCTGCGTGGCGAGCCAGGGCGACGAAGGGACGGGTCAAAATCTCGTAAAGTCCGAAATGAACAAGTGATAAGAATCGATAATTCACATCACAGCTGTCTGTCGCACATCGCACAAGCACAGCTGTCGCACAGGCACAGCTCTCGCACAGCTCTCGTACAGGCACAGCTCTCGCACAGCATCAGGCGTCTAACGTCTCATGCCTCCCACCACGACAACCCCCGCTCCCGCGGCACCAGCAGTGGTGGCCCCCAGAATGGCGGGTACATCGAGCTTCCCCGAGCCATCAACCCAGTCGGATTGGCTCCCGAATCTGATTGTTGCCGCCAAACTCATCAAAGACGCAGGCGAGGCCATCCCAGTCCCCTACGTGAAGGCTGCATTCGGAGTTGTTGTCACTCTTCTGGAGACTGTCCAGGTATGTTCTTGCGTTGCTCAGCTACCACAGAATCTCATCCAGTGTATGCAGAAAGTCAAGCAGAATCGAGACGCCTGGAAGGAGGTCTGTGGGAGTGCAGTGGAGATTGTGCAGCATGTCAGCGACGCGATTGGATTGCACGGTGATGCAATGGCAGTCAGGTTCAAGGAATTGTGCAACGAACTTCAGAGGTGAGGCATCTTGCACACAATTACCTCGGCCTCAAACTCAAAATCTTTCCAGCTTCCTAAGGGAAATCCAACAACACTTGGAAAAAATTAACATGAAGCGAGCGGGGTTCAAAGGGCGCGTGAGGGAGGTCTTCAAGGCCGACAGCATTGGAGCAGACATTTTGGGCTACAAGGAACGCATTAGAGAGCTGCGATCAAATTTTCTGGTATGTCTCAGTGTGTACAGACTGGCACAATTGACCAATCCAACCATCAAGATGGTTGCCTCAATAGAGCATCATGTCAGTTTGACAAAGGTTGACCAGAAGGTGTCAAAGGTTGGCGAGGAATTGTCTGCCCTTGCTCAACATATGATTCCCGGTGGTAAGCTTGATCCTCCCAGTCCTAACTATATTAATTTGATGTAGGTTGGGTCTTGGATCAGTCAGTGCTGCCTCTCAGAGATTGCCCCCTTCCCTCGCCAATATTCCATGGCCGGAAAAATGTTCTGGATCAAATGCATGCATACTTTGCACAGAATGCAGGAAGGCAGAAGGTCTTTGTTCTATTTGGATTAGGTGGTGGCGGAAAGACACAGACAGCATTGAAATTTGTTGAAGAAAGCAGCCAATTGGGACGGTGAGTTTTAATTTCCTTGTTTTCAATGCTATCATCCGAACTTTTCCAGCTTTTCAGATGTCTTTTTCATTGACAGCAGCACACTAGGCACTATTGATCTCGGTTTCTGCAGTCTAGCAGTGGCTAAATGTGCTGGGAATACAGCTGAGCATGCCTTGCAGTGGATGGTCACCCATCAAACAGAGTGGCTGCTCTTGTTCAATAATGCCGATGACACTAGCATCAACATTCGGAACTTCATGCCTCGCTGCACTCATGGAAACATTGTGATCACAACCCGGAATCCCGAGCTTCGTGTTCATGCACCAGATTCACATCACAGGCTCTCAGACATGGAGGAAGCGGATGCCATTGTGGTACTGCTCCAAAGCAGCCTAAACAAATCTACCACCAGAAACATAGAAGTGGCCAGCAAGATTGTGCAGGTTAGTGTGGGCTGGCTGACTAGTCATACTTGACACTAACAATGTTGTAAGGCACTGCATTGTTTTCCTCTTGCGGTGGTCCAGGCTGGGGCATTCATCTGCAAATATGGTGGTCTGGAACGGTATCTGGACCTTTACAAACAAAATAAGGCTCGTCTCCTGAAGGACAGACCAGCTCAGACACAGGATGACTATCAATGGACAGTATACACCACTTGGCAGATCAGCTTTGACCACTTGAGCAAGCCTGCAGCACGGCTTTTGGAGCTCTGTTCATTCCTTCACCATGAGGGCATAACCGAAACCATGTTTTCAATGGCAGTCCTTTATACTTCAACAGAGCTAGGAGAACTTGAGGCAACAGCTGAAGACCTTGATGATGGTCGGGAATTTCTTGCACACTTCTTGACACCAGCTGGAACATGGGACCAATTGTGTTTCACAGAGGTCGCTACCGAGATCCAGGGTTATTCCTTGATGGAGCGGGATCTACACAAAGACAGTTATTCCATTCATCCACTTGTGCATGACTGGACAAAGAGCAGTCTTGCAGATGCACAATATGCATGGAAATGTATGGTCACAATACTTGGGATGTCTGCTAATCAGAAGAATGATCATCGGTTTTGGATCCAACTTCTGCCTCATGTTGATTCCCTCCTCCGTGGAGGAAAGGAGGCTGATATAAACTTCCAGTTCACCTTTGGTCGAATCTGCCGGATGGGTGGGCATCTGGTGGAAGCTCAAGGTCTCTTGTCAAATTCTGCAGTAAAGTCAAAGCAGCAATTTGGGGATGAACATCAAGTGACACTTACTGTTTTGGCACATCTCGCTGACTCATATAGTGTTCTGGGAAGAACACAGGATGCAGCGGACCTCAATGCCATGATTTTGGAGAAGAGGAAGCAGCTCTTTGGGGAAGACCATCCAGAGACCCTGTCTGCCACGGGGAATCTTGCATGCTCATACAGTGATCTGGGAAGAACACAGGATGCAGCAGATCTCGGAGCCATGGTTTTGGAGAAGAGGAAGCAGCTCCTTGGGGAAGACCATCCAGACACCCTGTCTGCCATGGGGAATCTTGCAAGCTCATACAGTCATCTGGGAAGAACACAGGATGCGGCAGATCTCGAAGCTGTGGTTTTGGAGAAGAGGAAGCAGCTCCTTGGCGAAGACCATCCAGGCACCCTGCTTGCCATGGGGAATCTTGCAAGGTCATATAGTGATCTGGGAAGAACACAGGATGCGGCAGATCTCGAAGCTGTGGTTTTGGAGAAGAGGAAGCAGCTCCTTGGCGAAGACCATCCAGGCACCCTGTCTGCCATGGGGAATCTTGCATGCTCATACAGTGATCTGGGAAGAACACAGGATGCGGCAGATCTCGAAGCTGTGGTTTTGGAGAAGAGGAAGCAGCTCTTTGGGGAAGACCATCCAGGCACCCTGTCTGCCATGGGGAATCTTGCAAGCTCATACAGTGATCTGGGAAGAACACAGGATGCAGCAGATCTCGGAGCCATGGTTTTGGAGAAGAGGAAGCAGCTCCTTGGGGAAGACCATCCAGACACCCTGCTTGCCATGGGGAATCTTGCAAGCTCATACAGTGATCTGGGAAGAACACAGGATGCAGCAGATCTCGGAGCCATGGTTTTGGAGAAGTGGAAGCAGCTCTTTGGGGAAGACCATCCAGGCACCCTGCTTGCCATGGGGAATCTTGCAAGCTCATACAGTGATCTGGGAAGAACACAGGATGCGGCAGATCTCGAAGCTGTGGTTTTGGAGAAGAGAAAGCAGCTCCTTGGCGAAGACCATCCAGGCACCCTGTCTGCCATGGGGAATCTTGCATGCTCATACAGTGATCTGGGAAGAACACAGGATGCGGCAGATCTCGAAGCTGTGGTTTTGGAGAAGAGGAAGCAGCTCTTTGGGGAAGACCATCCAGGCACCCTGTCTGCCATGGGGAATCTTGCAAGCTCATACAGTGATCTGGGAAGAACACAGGATGCAGCAGATCTCGGAGCCATGGTTTTGGAGAAGAGGAAGCAGCTCTTTGGGGAAGACCATCCAGACACCCTGCGTGCCATGGGGAATCTTGCAAGCTCATACAGTGCACTGGGAAGAACACAGGATGCAGCAGACCTCGAAGCTATAGTTTTGGAGAAGAGGAAACAGCTCCTTGGCGAAGATCATCCAGGCACCCTGCAGGCTATGGGGAATCTTGCAGGCTCATACAGGGCACTGGGCAGAATTCAGGATGCGGCAGATCTCGAAGCTGTGGTTTTGGAGAAGAGGAAGCAGCTCCTTGATGCAGCAGATCTCGAAGCTGTGGTTTTGGAGAAGAGGAAGCAGCTCCTTGGCGAAGACCATCCAGGCACCCTCCTTGCTATGGGGAATCTCGCAGGCTCATACAGGGCACTGGGCAGAACTCAGGATGCGGCAGATCTCGAAGCCATGGTTTTGGAGAAGAGGAAGCAGCTACTTGGCGAAGACCATCCAGACACCTTGCAGGCTATGGGGAATTTTGCAACCTCATACAATGCACTGGGCAGAATTCAGGATGCAGTAGATCTCGAACCCGTGGTTTCGGAGAAGACAAAGAATAATGGTGGGGATTTTTTGTCCTTCATTGTCTTTATTGAGTGACAACTGATGATCCTATCCAGCACAAGACTGTACCTGACTGGAAAGATGATGGGCAAAGGGTTCACATGCTTAGCTCGATACCTCTTGTTCTTTTTTCAATTGAAATTTGAGACCATTTGGACCAATACAGTTGGTACCCAGCGACATTGAAACAGAAATCAAGCCATCTCCAGCCAAGTCAGCATGGGAATGATGAGTATTAACCAACACAGTGTGGATTGTCACCTCAACACACAGTCAGCATGAATGCTACAGTTATGGATACACAAAATTCACCACAAAAGATGTTGGTTTTTTACGAGTACTTGTGTAATTGTTCTTTTAAACCATCAATACTGCGGTTTTCGTGACCTCCCGATTTACTTGTCCCTGGAAATTATCTACTACTTCTTACTGAGGTTAGGGTTAGAATCATAGTCTTTTTTAGTCAGTTTTATTAGATTCATTTTTGACTTTTTAGTGGCTATACACATATGGGTGGGCGTGGGTTCGAACCGGAGTTATTGCACCCTTTATGGGCCGGGCGCCGCCGTTGATCATTCCGGCATATTACGAGGACTAAACTTTGTTTATACTCGTTTTTATATTCCTTCCACACCCCCAAAAAGCGTGACACTGGGAGATCAATTGCTAAGATGTTTGCCGCGACAGTGGAAGGCTGCCGTATTGTGGAGGCAGTCAACACTAGAGCGGTCGGCCAGCCGAAACTAAGAGTAGCCCAGAATGACAGAACAATAGTGTGGTCATTCAAGAGCGGCCACTATAGAAGGGTACATGGTGGTCAAGACCAAGAAGAGAAGATATCTATCAGTACAGTATGTAATCACTAATCTACATCACAATCAATGTGTCAGATATGTAAATGTAAGATAAGATAAGATATGAATCAGAAGATAAGATAAAGACTCAACAACAACAATGTGAAAGGTAAGATGTCGAAGAGTGGTATAAGTGATCATTGAGGAGAGGATATAGGTGAGTCAATGATGAGGAAGGTCTGAAAGTCAAATGAGTATCAGTCAAAAGACATTGAGATCGAGGCCAATGAGGATCAGTCAAAGGTAGCGGAGAAGATACAATGCAAGATTACAAGGAGCAGTGGGGCCTGAGGCATTGGTGTGCTAGAACCAAGACTGGGGGATGCAGAGATAGCAATACAATGAAGTCGGCACAGATGGACACAGTGCAGACAATAAGGCTGGAGATCAATCCTGGAAAGGAGAGATCAGGACAGTGCAGTAAGACTAGTGGAAGCTGAAGTCTGAGGAGACTGCGAAGTGACAACACGGATAGGATGAAGTCGAATGGGGAAGTCATATCGATGGGAGGACAGAGGACAACCAGGGAGTGACGATACCAGGAAAGGTATGGTCCGGCAGGGGTGACAATACCTGAAGAGTAAAGTCCAGTGGTGATGCAGCGTAGGAGAGCATACAACCAGGGGCAATGCAGAGGTGGTATGAGGGACACGTGCATGCAGAAGCTGAGGCGGCAAGCAGATGCAGAGGCGATGAGATGCATACATAGCTGACGGCAGGATGGAAATGGAATCAGACGACATGTAGCAAGGAGGATGATTCTGGAAGATCAATACAGCTCCGAGAGGCCAAGCCCAGAACAACAATGTGCATCAGGAAATCAAGGGCGGTGGGACGGCATCAGGAAGGCGGTGGTCCAGAGATGACCATGCGATGACCGAGGAGGAGGAAGGCTAAAAGCCATACAACTCCAGAGGGGAACAGGATCGGTACTGATAGCATGGTCTGGAGATGACCGTGCAATACCAGAGGATGTCATTGGGGCATTAATCCAAGGACAGGAGCTGAACCAATGTTGCCATCATCAGTGCAGAGAGGTGGTAGTGCGACCATGCCAGTGATGCAGAGGATCGGAAGGGAGGGATGATCATAGCAGATATGTCGGAGAGAGGATGACCATAGAAGAAGGGGGCAGCGAAGGAAGAGGAATGTGGACACGACTGAAGCTCCGGTGATAAGCTATACAAGTCAGAAGTGTGTGTGGTGACCAAAGGTCCGGTGGTGAGATCCAAGAACAGGAATGTCTCGGAGTGCGTCCATGGGTGATAGGGCATGGAGGTATGAGGTACGGTAATCACAGAGGGGAGGTCTCAAGTCCCAAGTGATAGGATGCAGTAATGTAAGGGCGGAACTATAGGTAGCGGTGCGGCAGTAGGATAAGCAAGATAGCGGAAATAGTGGTGTGTGAATATCGACGTGTCTGTCTGGATGTTGTAAGGTTGGAGCAGCAGCCTTACAGACAGTGCCGACGGTTTTTGGTGTGCTGCACGCCTTTCCATCACACCCATCACACGATTGTCACATCAGTATCACATCATCGTCTGCTATGCCTGCATATGGCTCCCGTTCTCAAAAATCTCTTCAATTTAACACCCATGATGGATGGTGCGGGACTTGAAAAATAAAATAAAATAACTCACCAAAATTATACAGTCTCGTCCCCGCCCAGGTT
The DNA here is from genome assembly GCA_029204335.1 of Mycena vulgaris. Lineage (NCBI taxonomy): Eukaryota > Fungi > Basidiomycota > Agaricomycetes > Agaricales > Mycenaceae > Mycena > Mycena vulgaris. Next base: position 108,169 of record JARGYA010000142.1, read on the forward strand.
TCTGACACGCGGTGGCCCTGGATGTATGGCTGTTAGGGTTAGCTTCACTTCATGTGCTGACTCTTGGTGGTCAAGAGGACAGTTTACTGCTCATACATTCTTATGCATCAGACAATAAGTACACCATTGCGCTCTGGCTTGTCTCTGCCATGCGCTTGCATCAGCGCTCGTCCTTAACCCCGAGATCGGTGTTTACTCCGAGCCGGGCGCTTAAGGCTCCAACTCTTTCCGTTTTTAACCGTTTTTAAACGGTAAAAACCGTTTATTTTTTCGTTTAGTTTACGGACCTCAGTAAACGGTAAATAAACGGAAAAGTAAATGGTAAATGATTATTTTTTTGAGAGGTAGGGATTGGGCAATGGAACTTCAACTTAGGCGCGCAACGCGGCTATCTTATGATTCTCGGGTGCCCGGATGAAAAGATTACATGTTCATTCTGCTGTCACTCGCCCACCACTGTCGGCCGCTCGCTTCGCCTGCGCCTGCCTGCGCTACAATGAAAACGCTCTGTCGGCCTCTGATGGCCGTGAAACAATTGCGAGAGCAATTCCTGGCTCAATTCTTATGACGTTCACTTTGTATATTTATTATTTGCGCACAACTTTTGATTTGCGCGCAATTTTCCGTAGTTTCCGTTCGCGCGCAATTTTTCACTCGCCTTATTGGGAGAGGCCGGGATGCCGGACTGATTTTGGCAAGTGCCGGTGATGATCATGCTTGCATCTGCTTGGCTGCAGTCTTGAACGAGCCGCTGATCCGGGTCGGCAGGGCGCACGTGAGGTGATCTTAACGCGCAATCTGGCGCGTACACAGGGCCAAACTTACCTGGTGGCTTACTTATTCTCCACTTGAAGTTTGTACTGTACCAATACTGTAGATACTTGTAGGGGAGCAACGCCCCAACCACCGTGACATGGCCGTTGCCTCTTTTTCAGGCAACGGCCACCATCGTGATCGTGACCGTTGCCCAAAGAGGCAACCAGTTTTCCATTGTCGTACTCGGGTACTGAAAGTGGCAATTTAGTCGCAATGGGTGGCCCGGTGCAATGAATAAATATATATACAAGCCGCTAGGTCTGCCACAAAATTTCTGTTCCCCTGCAAACATGCCCCCCAAACTTGCAGCACCGAAAGTTAAACCGGTTGTTGGGCCACCACAGGCTCTCGTCTCTCGCATTGAACACCTCCATGAGCTTCTTGCCTCCCTTCCTGCCTCCCTCCCACTGGATCCGACTCATTCCCTGTACCGTTTCGAGCTGGACCCCGAGCGTCTGAAAGATGGCGGGCATTTTGCAGCCGTGGGCCATGCATTGGAGATCTCTTTTCAGACCCACCTCCTTAAAGTCCAGGACCGCCCGATTCTATTTGTAGAGCGAGGCGCGCGTCTTGATGCTTTGGTGAAGATGCTCAAGATTGGGGTCAAGCGCATGTCCCCGGGAGAGCGAAGCACGTTTCAAGCGGCTTGGCTTGAGAGGCTCATCACCGCCGCCCTCGATTCAGGAGCAAAAATCCCCAGTAAAAAGCGGAAAGATCCCCCAGCGGACGCTGCTACCAGCCTACCGCCGCCTCCCAAGAAGACACGTGGACCCATCATCACCGTCGATGACTCTGACGACGATGCGGCGGCTAATATGTCTGCATCTACTTTGCCACCAATCCCCGATACATCCACATCCACACCATTTTCCTCCTCGTCTGCCCGTACCGTCGTCGGCAATCCTCAGCAGCGCACATTGGGTTCGCTAGGCTGGAAGAAGGCCACACTCGAGGACGTTGCCGCATACTGGCTCAATGCCAAGGCTGTCGGTTCTGAACGGCGCGAAGCTGCGCTGGCGACGGAAGCGAAGAAAGCGGCAGATAAAAAACAGCACGAGAAGGATCTTGCTCGACTGAGAAAGCAACGACAGCGCGAGCGGGAGAAGGCTGAGCGGGAGGATGAAGAGCCAGATATTGCGGACCAGCACAATGCGAACACCGTCTTGCTTCAGGGTGCCGATGCGCTGGCGCACGGAAGCAAGGCCATCGCGGGTGTTGCAGATCTCTCTCGCTCAACCACCCAGGCATGGAAGAAGCACCGAAACGGAACGCAGGGCGGCGCAGTTCAAGGGCCGTCGAAGAAGGTCTTCTGGTTCACGCCTTTCCTTTGGGCTATCATCGAGCCCACGATTCGGCGTTGCGGTTGGTCAGCTGCCCGGACGGTGAAAGAGCTTCATCGTGCCCACCCCAACCTCTTTAACGGCCCAAAGCACAAACTTCACCGCGCCACCCTCTGGAAGTGGATCGTAAAGGGCGAGAAGCGATTCAGCGATGCCGCTTTGCGCAGTATCAGCAACCGAAGATCTCTGGCTGGCACTGGGCGCGTTGGAGTTCTCACTCCACATCCAGAGATCGTCCAGGAGATTGTAACAGTGCTCAAGGGACTGCGTGTGTCGGGCTGCGTTGTCAACGTCCACATTGCGCGCTCCGTGATGATTGCAATCATCAACAATCATCGGCCGGAGCTCTTGGCTTCCTTTTCTTGCTCCGAGAAATTTGTTCGTTCGTTCGTTCTTGGACAGTACACTGAACTGGGCATCGCGGAAAGCGACACGAGCTGCGCAACATATTCCGGAGGATGCACCACAGCTCTGCGAGCGAACATTCTTTCGGCTCGCTCATGCAATCGAGCATCAAGACATTCCTGCGAAGGTCAGCAATATTTATTCCCTACTTGTGATATCGTACTAATAACTCGCGCACAGCTTATCATAAATTACGATCAGACTGGGGTTTATCTTCGCCCGAATGCGAGCCAAAAATTCGAGGTGCGAGGCTCCAAACAAGTCTCTGTCTCCGGCAACGACGAGAAACGCGCCTACACTCTTGGCGTTGCAAGTGCCGCCGACGGGACACTCCTGCCTCTCGAGCAAATATGGTCGGGATTGACCTCTGCATCATTGCCAACCGAGGACGCAGACGGGTATCAGGACGCGATAGACCGCGGGTTTCACATGACGTTTGCTAAGAGCAAGAAACGCACCAGCCACTTCGCCACGGTCAAAACCATGATGGAATTGATCCAGCTCATTATCAAGCCGTACATTGACGGCGTCATCGCGAACGACCCAGATCTTGACGACGATCAGAAGGCAATTTTTTATATCGACATTTATCCCGTTCACACATCACTGGCCTTCCGCACCTTCGTGTTCAAGGAGTTCCCCAATATCATCATCATCTTCGTGCCTGGGAGTTGCACCGGCCTGATGCAGCCCCAGGACGTCGGTATTCAACGCGTCGCCAAGCATCATCTCCGGCAATCTCAGCTTAACTATCTCGTCCGTTGCCACCAACAACAGCTCGCGGCTGGGATAACCCCGGAAAACGTCAGGTTCTCCAGCTCATACCCGGTCCTCCGGAATGCCTCTGTTCGCGCTTGTGTCGAACTCTATGACTGGCTGACCGGTCCAGATGGCCGAGAGATTGTGAAGCGTTCCTGGGAACTCTGCATCATTCCTGGGAAGCCACAGTACAATCTTTCGTATGAATGCCTGACAAGCCGAGAAACCCGCAAGGCGCTGCGCAAATATCTTCAGCAGGATACAATTCTTCCGGCCGAGATTAGAGCTCGCCTGACACCATCAGACGAGCCGCCAACTACCCCAGAAGACGCCGGAATCACTCCTGGCTCTGAAATCACTGACGGCGATGATGTCCCGCCGGGTGAGCAAGACCAAGAGGCGGATCAAGTTGAAGATGACACGGACGTGCCGCTTCCGATGGTCGTTGATCGTGTCTTGCGCATGCGAATCCGAGATTCATCGGGCAAGTATGTTGCGAAACTTGCGGTGGAGGCGGAGGGTGAGGAGGGCTTCTCTGCGGCAGATCCTGAAGAAGACATTTGGGCGTATAACGACCGCGGCCAGTTGTGGACCAAGGCTGGGATACCGGATGAAGAACCTAGTTCAGAGGATGAGGCTTCGAACGACGAGGATTATGACCCTAACGGCGATGATTAGAATCTCTTGCAGCCTTTAGATAAATTTTCTGAAATTTTTCCGATTTTTTTCAATGTCACGTATATTTTCAAGCAACGAACTGGATCGTGACCGTGACCCCGCCAGAAAATGGCAACGCAACGGGGCCACAGTGACCGTGACCGTTGCTCCCCTACAAGTATCTACAGTACTGTCTGTATGGTGGACTCGGAATCTGAGGACAATACTCCTCTTGGCAGCGTGACCGAGATCGACCAGTTTTTCGCCGCTTTGCAGACGATCGTCAGTAACCCGTGTAATGTGTACAACTGATTTTTTTCCCTCTAAAAATACTGTTTATGAACTGTTTTAAACTGTTTTCGTACCGTTTCCGTTTAGTTTACGCTCGAGCGTAAACGGAAACTAAATAGGGACAGTCAGAGTAGCCGGTTCTCGGGCGGTTCTCATCGTCGGTTTTCAAGAAGGTTCTGATTTATCCAGTCGTGGGAAAATGAGAACTCTCTCGAGGCGGTTTTGAGGCGGTTGCGGGTCTCTTATCAAAGGTTATCGAGCATCACAACAAAGCTAATGAAAACTGAGAACCGGAACTGGAACCGTCTCAAAACCTCCTCCAGAGGAGGTTCTACAAGGCGGTTCTGGGCCGGTTCCGGTTCTGAGACCATCAAAACCGCAGAACCGCATCCAGAACTGCATCCGAAACCGGGTCGTGTAGGAAATCGGGCTGATACCACAGTGACCCTCTGCAAACGAGCAGAGGTTTCGATTTAACACTACGGTACTTATACAAACAGATGTGTCATAAATACAGAAGGAGATAAATAATCAGCACAAGAACAACACCGCGCAAATGAATCTACCAGAGTCAACAGTGAAGGGAGCATGAGGAAACGAACAGAATATGAGTCGGGTGAGTCAGGGTGAGGAAGAGAGTCGGCAAAAATTAACTTCCGCTGCAGCGCCCGCACAGCCATGCAGTGCTGGTGCATCGGTTGCTATTCCAACAGGTCGGTCAAGACTGATGTCGGTTCTCACACGGTTCTGATGCAAATCAATTTTGAGAACCGCCTCAGAACCGACCCTCAGAACCGACCCAGAACCGCCCGGTTTTGTCTACTCTGACTGTCCCTAATGGTTGGAGCCTTACCCGGGGCGCTTGCGTCAGCTTCGGCATTCCGAGCCGGCCAGTTGCGTCAGCGCCCGGCATGAAGTCCCGCGCCGTTAACGGAACTTACTCTCTTTGCTCTGCACTACTAACACCACAATGCACCTTGCAACCCCGACTTTCCTTCTCCTTAGCATCCTTCTGGCTGATCTTGCTGGCAACTGTATTTAGATATCTCGGAGCCCGCTTGACCTTTTCCGGGGTTACGAGGACTAAACTTTGTTTATACTACTTTCCTTCTCCTACCCAGAAAGTGTGACAGTTGAACAATAACTTTGTGGTGGGCCCACCCGTCCGTCAAGCTTATCTCCAAGGTAGTGCAACAGACGGGTCCCGTCCGTCGACGGGTGACGGCCGTTTTCAACGGGTACATTGAGAGTAAAGCAAGGTGTTGTGGGATTTTGACACAAAAGACACAGAAATAACCTGATTAGATTTTGTCATTTTCCTTTTAGTTATATTCTAGCTGGGGAAGCACAAGATTACTCCCAGAGTTGAAATTCATCCTGGCGGATGGATGGAAAACCTGCTGTAATCGCCGCCTTCCCTAGGCGCCACAGAACTCCGTCGTCCCTAGTTGCCCCAGATAGACACAGAAAATGTCCTGTTTAAAATTTATCATTTTCCTTTTGCTTATATTTTACTTACCGTCGTTGGTTGACCCGATCTTTGGTTGACCCGTTGACCCGTCGACGGACGGGTAACAGGTGCCCCGTTGACGGGTCCACCCGTCCCAAAGCCGGACGGGTGGAAGCCCTAGTCAGCTTTTACCGCGATTTACAGATGGCTTCTTACGTTTCGTAACGCTATGCCGCCCATGCGATCAAACGCAGCACGTCAGGTCACATCAATGTCACATCATTTAACCTGGAAACTATAATTTCTCCGTGCCGAGCGCTTGGGTCGTCTCACGCCGGCGCTTGCATCAGCGCCTGGCATGAATCTGCAGGTCCCCGGGCCACCGGTCTGCAACAAGTCAACTTTTCTGTTGCTCTGCATCACCACTTGCAATGCACCTCACCCAGCCAATTCTCATTTGATTCTCATGCTCTTCAACCTCCTTCTTGCTGGCAGCCCTATCTTACGAGCTCATGAGTCGTAGCCACCTTCGTGACTTAGTAACTTCGCTTAAAGTTGCGAAGTTTCGTGACTTTGATGGAAAGGCGTGAAACTTCGTCACATTGACGAGTTTCCGGGAAAGTTCGTGAGATACAGTCACGGCAAAAATTGTTGCCCTTACCAAATTTGGAAATTTTGTGATGGCTCACAATAAATGACCACTACTTGTCAATCCCTGGCCAGAGGAGTTTTCTGATGTTATATATGATTCAAAATATATGTTACTTTGCCAAAGACTTGGCCTTGGATGCATAATTACATGAGTCATCAAGGTATTACCAAATCACAGCAGGGCAGCAATTTCCAGGATTGTACACAGCCAAACCACATGAATTTTTACTCATATAGACCATATAGACAATTCTCTACCCAAAAGCTATTTAATAGCAGGCCTACCACCCATTTATTGCAAGCCATCGCAAAATTTCCAAATTTGGTAAGGGCAACAATTTTTGCCGTGACTGTATGCAAATCACACAAATCAAACCATCAACGCGGCCATCATTTTTTTTTCAACTCAAGTCTCTCCGTATTTTTTTTAATATAGATACCTTGCTAACCCTAACCGCTAACCTCTAACCCTAACCACTAACCCTAACCACTAACCGCTAACCGCTAACCCTAACCCAAACCCAAACCACTAACCTCTAACCCTAACCAGCTAACCGGAACCTAACCGGCCACTCTCGGCAAGTTGATGACACGCATCACTCCGTGATATGCCGAGGAGCGCCGCTTGACAACTCACGAACTTGGCGTGGACTCTAGTTGGAGAGGAGCTGTCTCAGTCATTAACAGACAAAAATGGCACTCTTGCTGCTTTAACTATGGCGACACCTTCTCGCATCTGGTCACTTGCCCCTGAGCTTCCTAAGTTGTGTTGCTGTCACTGGTACGCATGAAATCCCAGATTGGGTCACTGTAACTGGGTTGCCGTCACTGGCACATGTGAAATCCCGGACTGGGTCACCGTAACTGGCAATAAGTGTGAAGAATGTACTGACTTGAACTCCTCCCCAGTGTGGTGAAAATTTCCCTGTCCTCCTACTTAGATGACGCTACATGGTATAAAATGCCGCCTGGTACAGCTTATCCCTCAGAAATGGATAGGTAGCACACTTGGCAGTCAACTAGAATACATCCAGCAATTAATATTGTTTAATGAGCCATCAAGTACCCTGAAAATAGTCCTCGTATCTGACATGCGTAGCAATGGCCCCACAGCACAAGTTTGTATGTATTTATCCTCTGCCAATGAACAATTTTGGTCGTCTACTACCCTCTACATAGCCTTGACGGACTCGTTTTGGGACTCAAAATGATCATTATCCTCATAACTATCTGCATCCGGGTGAAAAGATACCATTTGAGTGCAAACAAATCACTGCTGGGCTATGTCACTGAGTCTGATAAACCTAACCTGAGTATTCAACGGAATAGGAGAGAACATGCACCGGAAAACTCAGCTAAACATTGCTAGTGTCAGGGGAGCTCACAGAAACTTTAGAACAAGTTTTTAAATTTACTGCCTTCCACAGGTCTGTCGGCACAGCTTCTGCCGAGCGATCTCGGCAGATGCCGGCAGACCTGGCGATAGGCGGGGTCGGCCGACCTGTGCCTCTTTCCGGTATTAAACTAGGAACCGACAAGATTTTTGCCTGTTATTGCACCTGCATTTGACCTCGATGATCCTCGGATGTTGCTCAGACGCCGGGCGACATTACTGCCATCAGTTTTGATGGCCCGTGGTTCTGAACACGGCTCCGGCTGATCCTGCTCAATTAATACCCGGTGTTTTCCCGGGGAGAAGATTCCGTTGGAGGATGGCATGGGAGTAGAGAATGAGGAAAATGAATTTGTGGCCCCAGCAGGAGATGATTACAAAGCTATGTCGACATTTTAGCGCGTGAAAGCAGCGTGGGAGGCTCACGGTATCAAGTCTAAATTATACCGTTCTCTTAACGAAATCATCGGCTTTCGTTTACATGTTTTTGGCTCAATCCCCTTGCGGCTTATCCCCATCTCTTTCTCTTTCGCTCTCCCCTTGCCCTACATCCTGAAAGTCAAATGACCTACGCCGCGCTGCATGCTGCGGACACACAGCCTCAACACAGGGCAGAAATTAACCCCATCCCGAGTCAAATGCTCACACTCTGCCCGCATTTCCATTGCTGCCGTGGATTGGTCGAAGATTAGTGGTGGGGTAAGTCAGGAGACATTCAGAATATTCAATGAAAATAATTCAAGCGAAGAGGTGCATCCCGTGTTCTCACAGCTCCGGATCCATTTTTGGACATTCCTTACTAGTAAGCAAATTTCTTACGGTGGCCGCAGTTTCTGTTTTATCCGGACGGCGTGCTGTTGAATTTAAATGAATGCGGGCTATCAACGCGAACAAGCAGGTCCCATGCTCCCCAGTTGTGCTAAGAAGTTGAGAACTGCCTGAAATGCGTACATCTTTCTCACTGCGACGCAGAACGAGGAACTGCGGCCAGCCAGGTATAAAATCCCCGCCATCAGTTGGGATTCAATCATGTTTCTCTCTCTCTTTTCGACGCATCTATGTTCCGCGTGACTGGCATTACCCCTCACTTTCTGAGCCCATCAATATTTCGCGCCTTAAGAGATCAAATTCCTAGGCTATTTCATCTAGGCGGCGTCGTGGCTACTGCGGCTCATCGAAGTGCTCTACCCATACTTCCTCCTCGCAGGCGCATTTCACGCAACTATGTGCGCTGCACAGTGTTCGATCTATCGGGACTGTATCCGGGAGGCAATGTAACAACTGTTCAATTTGCCTAGCAGACAAAATATTGAACATCTGGTCGAGAGTTCCTTCCGTGGTCCAGCCTGTCTCTCTGTACACCTCGATCGTTTAATCAGACGATTTGACTGCCGGTCAGATGCATTCGCTCGCACCACACTCTTCTTTTCATCTGGCCCAGGGAAGCTCTGCATGATTTTCTTTTCTGTCGTGGACTTCGAGATCTCCCGATGTCCGTCGCATGTAATGTACTTTTGAATGCAAAATTTCTCTCCTCGGTGCAATATTGAGTCGTGCTCTGCGCCGGAGCGAAGCGGCACATCTTGTTTATATATCACCATATTAAGTGCGCAGCGGCAGATGTCCGGTTGAGGAAGTTGTCAGAGGGTTCTGTGCAAGCTCTGGAGTCACGAAAAGGGGGAAGAGCCCTGAGGTAGGCAGACCCTGTTGATCCGACGTCGACGGACGTCGCCAGGCTGTCAGTCCCCGTCCGCACAGCCTGCCGATCTGGGCTGACGTGCCGTTCCGGAACGCAGTGATTAAGGATGCAACTCATGTCCAACTATGTCACGTGTATGCTGTTCACTTCCGGCATTTAATAAAAGCCTATGTATTTCTAAGGCCCTCCGGGCACCCCTGGTACCTCTTATAGACTTAACTGCATCCCCTTTACATTATGACTTGGAGCCAGTATTTTATATCTGGTTAGAATGGCATTGTTCAATTTAGGACAGGAAAAAACACACGGAATCATGAATCATTATATGTTACATGGGACCGCACGCCGGAGTGCTCCAAAAAGTGGGAGATTACACAGATTGGTGTTGTTGAATTGAACTTTGGGCCTAGTCCCGAGTTACCACGATCGAACATAAGATTAACTGTGATGCGCCAGAGCAGTCTCGGGAGTTACCGCATGATCGAGAGAACATTAGCATTCTGAGGCGGAAAAGGAACGGGGTCTAGACCACGGTCTCAGGACTTACCGTATGATCGAGAAAAACAGTTCTCAGGCGCCGGAAAAGGAAAGGGTCTAGGCCGCGGTCTCGGGACTTACCGCACGATCGAAAAAAGATTGGAAAGGCCTGGACCCACGGGATTCTCCGGGATCACTGAATCACATGATGGCGGACTTTGGTTTTTCTTGGGCGTAGACCTGGTTCCTAAATCGGTACCAGGAATGCTTCAAGGAAGGAAATATCCTGCAAGTTTTCAGAGTAAATATCGTGAATGTATGTATGCACTGCCTGATATCTAATCTCGAGAGTAGATATATTTCTCAAAAATTCGCATCAAAAATTTCAGAGACATCATGGGGTCGTTGATGGCGATACCCATGGGCATCTAGATCGATCTTTGTCTCACCGTTCATAGCAGTGAACAGCGTCGTGGGTGGGCGGGTGTTCGGATCATCGTGCCGGATAATTGCTCGTATTTGGTGCCAACGGCTTGAAACAGCACTGGTTGTGCCCGGTTCAAGTTCAAGTTTCAAACACTGTTCTTTCTTGAAATGGAGGGGTTGCGCGGAGGGCTAGGACTGGAAGCACACTCGGGCAACTTCAAGAGTCAATAGGAAAAAATATGGAATGCCATGTATATGGCTATGTCGACTCCTCCGGGCTTTCTTCCGATGTGCTGCGCAAAGTGATGTGAAAACACGAAAAACAAAAATCACAAAGGGAAGGAGGAAGAGAGGATTCAGGAAGATTCCGAAAGATCAAGAAAGCCTCGTCTGCTACATGTAAAATCCGGCCTAGACACAATTAATTCGACTGAGGCACTTGCAAGTGTACCTCTGGCTAGCTGTGTGAATTGTGCGAGTTCCGAATGCAGTCAGAAATTCATGTCGTTCCAGTTGCACGCGGAATTTGTCCATATGGGCGCGCCAGACAACTGCTCGCATTCGGGTCCGTTCCAGCTTCGGGCGGTCCACGGCCGGCGCGCGAGGCTCTTCCGTCTTCAATTTATTGTGGCGGCTTTGTTTCGGCGTCGGCAGCAACCATTTCAAATTTTCTTGGAGTCGTGTGTACGCTCAGTGACCCACGGATTCGGGGCCCCATCTCCGCGTGCAGCTCGTAGTCCAAGTCTCTCTTCGAGCATCCACGGCTCTGGTGTCTCGCACAATATCCTCGCAGCAAAATCCTAGGGGATGTGCTCTTGGATGGAGGTCGAAAGCAGCCGATGTTTTGGTGGATTTAAGCTTGTTTTGTTCCTGGATGGTTTCGGCCCGAGTCTCAAGCCATGTCTATGAGAGGTCAAGACCTGTTGAGAGCCTTGAGAAAGGTACTCCAGAGGTTCTACAGGTAATAGAAAGGCAGCCAACCGGTGAGGGGAGAGCAAGACAGCCAATCTTGAAGTGTCTTGACACAGAAAAATTTTGCTATGCTGCGGGTAACCTGAATACTGACAGGGAAGATTCAGGGTTTGCCCAAAAGTGCGAGGGTGCTCAAAGAAGGATTAGCAATAACTGCCGGAGGATTGCGAAGTCCGGTTATCCGTGGGGACACAGCCTCACTCTCATTGATCCAAACCATGCACCCTGCGGACAACGACGGACGCGACAGTGCCGCCCCGCTCACTGTCCCGGACGACGATAGGGCCCCTTCCAACGATGTCCACATGCCCTCAATTGATTTGAGATAATGCTCAATCCAAATCGCGATGTTGTCAATCGAGCTCGCGCCAGATATATAGTTCCTCAACCAGCTCGAGATAGATGTTTGGCCCGTTTTCAATATCCTGCGGTGAACTCTCGATATTGCACTGAAAAACGATATATATTTAGGTTTCGGACAGTCTCAAACAGCACACACGTGGCTTTGACTTGTGATCGCAAAAGTCTCATTGTTTTGTCAAACCTCCATGGATCTGTTACTTCCTGCAGTAATAATTTTTGGGGAATAGTCACTCCCTGGAGGTACTGTCTCGGACCTTTGAAATTATCACCATAAACCAAGAGCTTAGACACCGCCCAAAATGCCATGAAATCGGGGCCTATCTTGTACACAGTTGAAAAATCACACAATTGCCCACACTACTTTTATTTCTGAGCATGGTTAATGATAATTTACATAACATTTTAAATCAATTTGACACTTCGACAACCCCTCGAGGTGACCATGACATGGGGCGAAGTTTCGACAGTGAGAGCCAAAATGTTCAACAAAATTCACTCTCCTTCTTTCGAGCGTTGAAGGATCTCAGCGGTGGTTTCAGTGATTTCCCGCCCAAAAATAACCATTCTTGAGCCATTTTCACTGGAAATTAATTCGACAACGGGCCCCAGTGATGCGTGACACTGGCCAAAGTTCACATTCGACAACCACTCCGGTCACACGTGACTGACTAATTAAACGAAAAAAATAGAGTATAGTGTAGCAGCCTTGAGTAGGTCTGGAAATTTTCCTTTTAAAAAGTACATAAGTGCGAGTTCTGCCGGGCGATGCCACGGCCCCCCTCCACCAAGTTAGCCAAGACGAGGGCACCCATCAATAGATCTCGTCAAGGGCTCCCCATTGATACCAAAATTTCTGTCCAGCCGTTGTCCCACAAATTCGGATTTAGTGTACCGGACGGGTCAGAATTTGGGGGCTGCTTATAAATCATCGGAAAAATATGAGAAAACATGGAATTGGCATGTCTCATCGCATTTCTGGATCGAATGAGTAGTTATTGTAAAATTTAATGATCTTCCCTGGTCACATGTCCAGGTCAAATGTATTTTTTTAAATCAAGATGAGTCTGCCAATAGGGTGTTTCAGAATTAGAATTTCGAGCCCAACTTGAGCGGACCACAACTTGACATCCAACTTCGACCCCAACTTGTGCCCCAACTTCGTGCCCCAACTTCGGCTAATCCGGTTCTCAGGCCTGCATCACATCTTTCATGATACGCGAAGCTCCGAGGTTACCTCAACTTCGGAGTTAAGGCAGAAAGATCTACTTAGGTGTTTCACGAACAAAGCTTCAACTTGTGCCTCAACTTGGCTTAAGTTGGGGTCAAGTTGGGCTCAGGATTCTAATTCTGAAACACCCTAATCAAGAGATCTCATCCAGGGCTTCACAACAGTACAACAACCAAGTGATTTTGTCAAGCCGTTGTATCGAAAATGTCGATTTAGTGTTCGGGGTAGTCAATATTTTGGTGCCCGGTTACAAATCATCAGAAAAGTAAGTAAAACTGGGCAATCGACTCCTCTCATCTCGAGGTGTCTGAAAATGTAAAATCTATAGAGTGGTTGTTGCATAATAAAATGTTCTCTTCTGCATCACAAGCATCATTGATTGGATATGCCTTGATCTATGTGTGGTCTACAGTGGTCATATAACATGAAAGACTGTTGGGGGACCTAAATAAACCATTCATGGACTCGACCGCCTGCCTAAAAGTCAAGTTTCGGATTTCAACCTTCGGCCACGGCCGTGGAATTGGCGGGTTTTACACAGGCACAGCCATGTCAAGCACAGGCTGTAGGATGAAGTTCGGTACACAGCCCCACGCGGTTCTTTCCTGACCACTAGACTAATAACCTAGGTGCAGTGTCTTTCTTCTTTTTATATTCACGCTCAAACTTAACATAGAAGTTTAATATTCTGGCTCGAGCTCGAACACCCAATGGTGACATTTCAGAGACTTAAAAAGAGGTGGTCAACATTGACAAAGTGAACCGCTGGCCGACCCGTTTGAAAAGACCATGCCAGTTGAATATTGCAGCTTGCTACAGGTGCTCTGCCAGACCAGGAGGTGTCACAGAGTTATCAATGGTGCGAGGGGCGCGAACATGTTGACTGCCATAGTGGCTAAGTTCTAACTGTTTCAAGCGGAGCTCCCCGGTCGGCTCGGGGCCTGGGCATAGAATACCGCTGGTCCAATCTTTTTCCTGGTCATATTTATTTGAGACAGCGATGGACGCTGAATTGGAATTAGGATGTGTGTATGACCTTAAGCGAGTGGACATTTGCCCTCCCATCCAGGCAATTTATCAGAACCCCGTACCCAGTGGGCAGCACCAAATAGAACTTAGGCTTGGCAGCGGAGGGTCTGTGACAACGTCCATTGAGAGCACAGCCGATAGCAGTGGATGCCCCCGTTTGATAGAGGCTTGCTCATTTTCCCACCATGTCCACATTTCCTTTGGAGCCGTTCGAGTTACTAAGGTGGATTGCGGCGGCGGGATTGATTCATCTTGGGAGGCACACGCAGAGAGTCAGAATTTTGAAGGAGCATGCCGCCACGAGAAGGATCACGCACAATTCAGTACACAGTCTAAGGAGAATAAGGACGACTTAGGAGTTGTTAGACGAAATGGCTTATCGAGAGATTGAGTCGAGCAAATCCACGTGTTCAACAGAACTGATACATATAGACTATTTGTATTAAACTATACAAGAGCGGGGTGGGGTGCTCCGCGCCCCACCACTTCGGCTGAACAATGAATCCGGAATCTAGAATCTTTGCTGAATCTGCAGAAGGTTGTGTACTCAGAAGAAATGGCTGATAAATTCCCTGCATAATGAAGCTGCTCACAGAATAAATAAGGTGGTCCTTAACCCAGTGTTGACTTTAGGGCCGGTCTCGGTGGAATCTCGGGGTCAAGTGATCATCGGAGTTTAAAGGCTTCAGACAAACCGACTGCTTAATTTTATAAGGAGGGTGAAGATCCTTCGGGTTCGAATACATGACTAGAAAAGAGTACAAAAGAAAGGAAACTACGGGTACAGTGTCTGCGCACCACGGCACAGTACTGTACTATTTCGACCGAGTGCTCACCGTATGTCACGCGTCACCACAAGTGTTCACTTTCTAATTCTCGGCAATCACATCAAATTACCATAAATGGTGGTCCGGCGAATGCCGACGACGATTTTTTTGGCGTTTTTCGGCCTACGTGCCTCGAAAACTCAGTGTCACCGTCACCAGTACTAAAATTGTTCAGTTCAGAGGGCCACGTCACGCGTTACCTGAACAATCGGTCGAAATAGTACAGTACTTGCGGACTTCGGCGTAGCCGTTCGCAGTTAGCCGCAGTTGCCGGTTCCATGTCGAGACACGTGTCTGATCCTTACATCCG
This sequence comes from Mycena vulgaris, assembly GCA_029204335.1. Taxonomy (NCBI): domain Eukaryota; kingdom Fungi; phylum Basidiomycota; class Agaricomycetes; order Agaricales; family Mycenaceae; genus Mycena; species Mycena vulgaris. The sequence goes on from JARGYA010000142.1 coordinate 123,262, forward strand.
CCCTGCCACGCGGTCATCTTGCTCACCACGCGTTTACACTGAGTCAGACTTACACTGTCGCAATGAGCGGCTTCTCGTCATCACGGAACGCCCCACCGGCGGCGTCATCATCCTCATCCTTAAACCAGCCATGAAGACATTCTCTGGAACTACCGTCTGGTCCTGCAATTCCTCCAGCAACCGCGGTGGTAGGCTTCACCGCCGCGAAACGAGTGCGAACTCGCTTATCGGCGGGTGTCCGTCACCCGTCAGCTGAACCTTCGGTCGAAATGGTACAGTAACCATATGGAGACGCGCTTCTTGCCTTTGCCCTTACCGCCGGACTTGGCAACCTGGCGACGCTGCCAACCCTTCGCAGCCACCGGCCGCTGTGACGCCCAGCAAACTTGGCCTTCGGGTGGTACTCCCCGCCTCCGAATCGCATGACTGTGGCGGGTTGAAGCGGGGCACGTGGGGGTGCCACCCTCGTGAGCATAATCTGTCCAAGTTGGGCAGTCACCAGCGCCTGGTGGTCGAGGAACGCCGTTAATGCGTTAGACAGGAGCACGCCGGTCCCAGCCTCGCGCTGTACCGGGGCTGCTCTACATTGGCAGTCGCCGAGCACGACCAATACTCACCGGTGGCGTGCCTGTTCACCCACGCTGCTTTCGTCGCGGGGAACTTGGACGGAAACGGCGCCTTGGGGTGGCGGAGCATGTAGGACTCGACGTAGCCCGGAGGAGAAGGGCCAGGATGACCTTTGTCGCCTCTGACAAACCCCATCGTATCGTCGTCATAGGCCTCCCACGCGAGCCCGTCTTTGGCAGTGTGACGAGGATCATTGGACATTTGGAGCGATGAAATGTGGGGTGCTGCTCGCTGTGATACTAGTCGCGCACTATTTAACTTGGTACGTCTCTTTTTCTCAACTGAGACACCGCTGACGCGTCCAGGTTGTGGCATTCTTCCTTTCCGCGCCCGAAAGCACACCGCCGCAGACCGCACATCCTCATCATATTCTGGACGCGTTCCCGAGCCTTTTTTCAAGTGTGCTATTTTTGAAACTCCCATCGCTTCGAGGTACGACTTCAATGGTTCCAGGTGTTTAACCTCTGCATACTGAAGCCGTGTAACATCGCCGGGTTTCCAGTTAACCTCGAACAGCGCTTCCCGCCCTTGCCGGCTGTGTGACAAGGTTCTATCGACCGCCCACTCACTTGGTAGGGCGCCGAATCCGGGTAATTGATGCAGCAGGCGGCCTGGGAAGCGTCGATCGTCTTTCAGCACGTGGATGCACAACAGAGAAGCGTGAAACGACGAATTAATTCCTCTCGTCTTCAGTTCCTGAGACAATTTGAGGTCATATAACGAACCCGGTTCCAGGATTTTCCTAATATGGGAAATGGACCAATATATGTTTCCTAGCTCGTCCTTTCGGAAGTTTCAAATTCTGTGTGGACATGTACACCAAGTCCCCGACTGCAAAATTCGCAGGTCTTCGCTGTTTATCGGCTTGTACTGTCTGTTTAATCCGTTTGGCTATTATAGCATCGTGCGCTGCCATGATGGACTCTTTTACCCGCTCAGCGAATCGTCTGACCCCGCAATATTTACTTTTATCATTCCAGATCATCGACCTTGGCAGGCGCCCATAATTCAAGAAGAATGGGGAGAATCCCATGGTGTCGGAGTAAGCCGAGTTCATCGCGAACTCTATCGCAGGTCAGCACAAAACCCAGTCCTTCTGATTGAGCTCAACACATTGCCGCAGCATCTGCGTCATTGTCCTATTCGCGTGTTCAGTCGCACCGTCCGTCTGGGGATGATATGCCGACGACAGCTGCAGCTCGATGTTAATTAAGGTATGCAATCTCTGCCAAAATGTGCTCATGAAGAGAGAGTCCCTATCACTCACAATGATTTCTGGCAGACCATGTAACTTGTATACCACTTCAAAAATCAGTTCTGCCATGTCCGCTGCCTTTTAAGTCTGTTTCGTTGGCGTCAAGTGTACCATCGACGTTAGATGATCAATGATCGCTAAAATCATGTTGAAGGTTCCATGTCTATTCAATAACGCGGGCAGCGGCCCCACAAACTCGACGCTGATTGACTGCCAGGGACGCCGAGGCACTCAGGATCTAACTCGGAGGGTATCAGATCCGGAAAATAACTCAAGGCTTGCTTTCCTTCACGACCAAAATATTGTTCACGGGATTTACGTGGGGTCAGCGGAAAAGCAATATTCCGATACTGTATAACCGGGGCAGTAGCTCAAGAATATCAAGAAGTCTGTATCACTTTGCTGTCTGTCTACCCCAAGTCAAGTTACATGGTGGTCGTGAACAGACCGAGGTTATCCCAGCCTTTCATGTCAAAGGACAGCTTCATTTCTGGATGATGGTGATGAACTCGGCCGGGAAGAAAGTAAAATCTTCGGCGCTCGTGATATGCTCGAGCGCAGAGGCGAGGAGCTTGCGGTACCCCGGGTCGGTGAGTGTCTGAGACATGTCAGCTCGGTATTTTATTACATTTGAAAGCGACAGGTCGAAGATTTCCACGTACCTGGCGCAGCTTCTCATGAGATTCCGCTTCGGCCAGTATCATCACGGACAAATCCGTCTCGTGCAGGCCGAGGGCGTTGGCTAAGGTACCAGCGCCAGTTCAGCTTTGAATGACTATATGCCGGTGAGCCATTGAAAATGTACATCGGCGACTAGATGGACCGCACCACTTCATATTTGAGGAGGTTCTGCTGGAGTATGGGCAGTGTTTTCACGGTCTCCGCCATTTTGGCGGCGCGATCGTTGAGCTGGTCCGGCGTGAGCCCCGCTCGGGCTTTGAAGATTCCTATGGCGCGGACACGGTCTGTTCGGACGGACATGGCAGAATAACAAGTGGGGAGAGTAGTTGAAATGAGGAGATGGATGTTGAAATTTCATGTCCGCACCCGTGAATATTTATGGGGGCTAGGACGGGCGTGGGATGAGCATCCATATCCATGGTGATGGCTACAAATTTAGCAGCGGATTTACGAGTGGGGGCATTGAGACGTCGCGGGGATGTTTATGTAGGATACGCATCACTACACACACTCCACTGCGACGCATACAACAGCCGAGCTTTGCTCCGCCGATACGGTTGATGGTGGTATGGTGAACGATTTTAGCACAGATTCCGATGTCTCCCAAACGGGAAATCTGCGCGCTTCAATCCAGTAATGAGCCGAGTCTACACCCCAACCAGCCTGAGTCCAAATTTGAGCCGGGCCAGGATTGTAGCACGGAGATCATTCACCAATGTTGTACAAATTCCCCGAACGAGCTTCTCTTGACACCAAATCTTGAAACTCCTGCAAAAGATCGAAATTTAGTGTCGATGCGATGTCTTTGGTCACACTTCACTGAGGTGTCCGTGCGCGACCTCTTCAAGACATCCCCTCTGATCCCACCAGTTTCTCTTGCACTCAATCTTCCTCTAGTCTCGGACACGAGCTCTAAGCCATCCACTCAATGGCGTCCAGCTGCTAGGCCGTCAAGGCATCGGTTTCGGCTTGCCCCCTACCTTTCCGCGATGGGTGTGTACTCACCCATATCAACAATGTTGAGCTGACCGCGTCCTTCTCACTCCTCACACAACCCAGCTTTCTCTCAGAACCATGTCCTGCTCGTCGCTCTCATCTCATGCCTCGAGCCTCCTACGCGCCATGATGACGGTCCCAACTCCGAGCCCACCACCTGCGACGAAATCATGTCACGCGGACCAACTCGCGGATGAACTCGAACCGCCCGCGCTCGCTTCACCGCGCCAGCGCCCCGTATACAAGCTATTCGGCATGGTCTCGGGTGGGAGTGACTGGTCCTCGACAACTGGAGATTCAGGGCTGGGTGTGTGTATACGACCGCTCGTATTGCCCCCTCCTTCCACTCCCCATCGGAAGCCTGGGCCCCGGGCATTGACCCGAACTTCCACACGTCTGGTGTGTATAACCAGCTCAGCACCTTTCTCGCGTCACTGACTCCTCCGCAGGATGTGTTTGGACCTGTCCGCCACCATCTAACCACGTACGCCCAACGCCGGGCTGCTGCGGACCATGCTGCGGATACCAAGCAACATCGAACAGATGCATGGGTTCGCAAGCTCCGGCTGGAGACCGTGGAAGCTGATCCAGTAAATTAAATACTGTATGTGTACATCTACCCAATTTCATGCCGACCCCGCTTTCGCGCCCCTCCCGTGCCCTCTACTTCCTCGTCCTCGCTGCTATCCTCGGCAATTGCCTGAGTGTGTACCCCTGCAGTTTTCGCTGCCTTGTTCTTCTCCCTCGTAGCCGCCGCCTTCTCCTTCGTTGCTGTGCGCTTTTCCTTCTGTTTGACGGCGAGGATTTCACACAGGTGATCGTGCCTTTCCCTGCGTTCCGGGAAGAGTGGGCGGGGTTTCGTGAGCGCGATGGGTAGATACTTCCGGAGCAGGCCCGCATTGTGAAACCCGTGCGTGTTAATAACAAATCGGGTGTCGTCCTTGTGAACGATGGAGTGAATGATTGTGTCGGACTCCTGGCGCTCTTGCATTTGCCGGGTAACACCACTGGCGTCGCAACCACATGCTCGGCAATCGTGCTGAGCATTGAATGAGAACTGGATCGTCTGTGGATTCATTAGCATTTGAAGCAGAGGAATAATACAGGTCACACTCGCATTTGAAGGAACCATGATCCGGCTGCCATCGCCATTCGGGAGGAGCACCGGCATGTGCAGCTGTGGGTGAAGTGCCTCCCCAACATCGTGCTTAGCGACCACAAGAATCCCTTGCGCCGATTTGCTGGCTTTGGGTAGCAGAATTATTGAGATACGGGCGATCATGGGCAGCTGCAAGGGTCGTAAACCTATCTGCCTGCAAAAGAAAAAAAAAGAACAGGCCCACATTATTGATACGGAATACCGCCCATGAGCCAACAGCACAGCGATCCCCCGAGACTGTGTCCACGCTCAGCCCTTTGGTCCACGCAGAACCGGGATCCATTGGAAGGGAGCACGAGTTCACAGCGCCGATCAGGAGTGTCTCTTCGGCTGTTAAAGCTGCGAGCTTGCTTTGTTTCTTCTGTGCCACAGACTGGATCAGTCCAGGAGTCCAAGATGGCGGGGGTGCCCAGCCGAGATGCCTTTGGATAATTGGAGTATTACGCAAAATCCGCTGAACATCCTTTCCAGCCTGTATCCAAGACGTGTCTTGCAGCCAGTACCCACCACTCAGGATGTGCTTAACACGGTTCAAGTCCGCAAATTTAGCAGCGATGTCGCGACTCGGGGCTTGATGGTTACTGAGAACAGAACACAGTCGAAAAATTGCGTTGAAGCATTCAAATACTTCGGTCGAAAAGCGAACGGCTGGTCCCCGCCGTCGAATATCCTGGACGATGTGTAGAAGGACATGGAGCTTGAGTTTAATCAGAATTTTCGCGGGATCAAGTGTGGCGAACGCATCCAGAAGATTGTCGATGAGGATTTGGAGATCAGCCTGCAAAAAAAAATAAGAAATACAGTGAATAATAGCTAGGATGGTAACGTACCAGATATTGCTCCATGTCATCGATTACCGCAGTCCAAAGGAGGGGTCCAAGCTCACCGAGAGCTCTGACGAGGATGAACTGATCCGGAGTGACAATGTCGTGAATATGGAATATCATCGTTTGCATCAGAGTCTTGAAGTGTTTCCCTATCAGCCCGTTACGATACTGCATCATGTATGCGGCGCGAATGGGAGGAACGCGAAGACCATCAAGGTTGGTGCTCTGCAGCCGAATAGTGAAGATATTCTGTTGCACTTCTGTCCACTTATGATGCAGCTCAAACCACGTATATTTTGCATCGCCAAGCAGGATGGTATGCAAAATTTCGACCAGGGTGTCTTGGGATGGGTCAAAAACTGACAAGGCTCTATTAGCAAAATTATACAGAGGCTCATGATTTAGAGACGTACAGGGGAGATCCAGTAAAGGATTATAAGGCTCGCTAGTTTGATTGTCCAGCCACACAAGAAGCTCATTCGAAATGTCATCCACAGGGCGACCGACACTGGCTGCTTGCTTCTCACGCGCTTTTTTTATCAGAATATCAATCCAGTGTTGCGCGATCTTGTCCTTGGTTCCAGTGGCAGTCTGTAGTGCTTCGACACGGGACGCCACTCCATATGTAGCCAGGCGCAGTTGTTCGCGGACACAAAGTCGGATTTCTTCCACATTTCGTGGCCGTCCAGCCTACACTCAATAGATATTAGTAAATATATGAGCCCAATGAATGGTCTGCACTAACCTCGTAGAATGAATGATATCCGTTTGCACATTCCTTCTCCGCGATCGTCCCACCAACGTGGCAGCGGCGACAGAAGTAATTGCCTTGATGACCAATATGAGAAGCCTCCTCGGCTTGTTGAGGGTTGTCGGCTGGCCCATCCGGTATATTTAGCCTGAAGCCACAGGGGCGGCCCTCATCGACATTGTAGGTGCGAACAGGCTTGTAGTGTGTGGACCTCGAAGACTCGGTTAACTCGTGGTTTCACAAAATTTGGCTGGATCGTAGACTGACTTGACTTGATTTACTACAACTTTCAGTTGCTCCAACGCACCAGCGTGAGGGGACGTGGAAACAAACCGTACAAAATATTCCTGGTTTAAAAGCTGCCCACTCAAGTTAGCATTTGCGCTGTATACATTGATATGCTTCTGGTATTGCTTGCTCCGGGCACCCGAGACATCGTCCGCCCAGGTCGGGACCCAGACAGTGAACAAGTCCTCCCCATTGTCTATCTTGCGGAACAGGTTTGGGGAGCGATCAGCATATTCTTGGCAAGTTTCTGCAAACCAGATAAATCATTGATGCATCCGAAAAAAATATGGCCTACCATGGAATGATATTGGGCTGGCTAAACACCTTTCCAGAGCTTCGCGATTAAAGCGGAACTTGGCCAAAGGTATTCGGGTCAATTTCGGGTCGACAGCATGAATTTCAAGACGCTGTAGAGCCAATGATTAGCCTTCAACGATTGACGAATCAGAGAACCCCAATTTACTCACATTCCTTTCCACGAGGTGGCAGTCTGCGAAGGTCTCTCCCTTGCAGACTATCCACAGTGCAGGAATAACCCAGCGGTCATCAGCAAGTTCGGCTACCTCATGGACATAATAGCGCTGGTACCCAATAAGAATGGAAGGTGTGAGCGCGTCGAGGTGTATGTTGTGCCATTTTCCTTCCTTGACTTGCCAAATTTCCGATATGGGTCCGCCCGCTACATCTTCCGGGTATTTTTGAATGTGTGGGGAAACCTCAGGATTCGCAAAATCCTGGCAGACATGAGTATGCCAACAATGGTAAAACTGGAGATGGAAGCTGACCTTCGCGATCAAGTCGCGAATGTCATTGACGTAAAACAGGTTCCCAAGATCGGACTTGTGAGCCTCACTCTTGACACCTGTCATCTCACGAATGTGTTTCTGCATAGATCGAAACACATTGAAGGAGGGTACATCCTTTGCTCCACACTGTTGCATAATCCACAGGATCATCTTCAGCTGGCTAGACGAAAGCCGAAGACGCGGCAAATTATCCAGGATATCCAAGTAGCACATCTGTCCAAGCTTCAATATTGTGGGCTGTTCTCGCGACACGGTAGGCTCACCGTCTTGTTCCCATACGGTGCGTAATCATGAGTCATTGGGACGGTATTGAAATGCTGATTTATCTCGTCTTCATCATCCCCAATGGCAGGAAACATATCTGTGGGTGGTAGAATTCATTCAGTCAGACTTCACGCTGTAGAGACCTTAACATGCCATTGTTTCGAATTTCTTGAACAAATTGCGGGATTGTCTCGTCATCTGCACCTTCAAATTCGTCCTCCAGTGACTGGATGTTCAAGATTTCTATTTCTCGGCGAAGAGTCTCGGAGTTATCCGCCAAGGCCAGCTCGGGAAGAGCGCGCAAGTCGTCGACCTCTTGCATCATCAAATCGTCAAAGTCCGCAGTGCTGACACCATTCATGTCCTCGTCTGGAAGAACAGGGCGGAATTGGGGACGTCGAGGGCCTGGATTGTCTGGTAAAACTGGGGCCTGGAGCGAAGTACTTGACATGCTATAAACATTGTTGTATTGCTGATGCGTGGCAGCCTGGGTCTGTTGTGTTTGCGCGACATGCTCCAGGGAATGCAAATGGGCAGAGCTCTCCAAGTGTTTCTTCCAAGACGCCCGGCTCATCCAGTTATGTGAATCTCCGCCAGACACTGTTTCACAGAGGAGGCAGCAGACCTTTCCAGTGGGCTCATCAATGAGGCAGTCTGGCGCGAAGAAGTCGGGTTAGTCCGTTTGTTAAAAAAGCTACTTAAAAAACCTCACGAGGTCCCAAGTCCTTCGGTTTTGCACCTCGCATTTGTGCCATCGTCACTCCAAGGGCTCGCGGCGCGTCAAGTCACAGTCGCGTCCCCATCGAGCCTTCCTGTGACATTTAAAAAGCCGACACCTGAAAGTCGGAGTTCCAATACCTTCTGTTCTTGACTTTCACAACCTAATGGCGCCTGTCTTTAACTCTACCCAGACAGCTCTGGCTGCCAACCTTCGCTTGCGTCTCGATGCAGAAATCGAAGCTCGAAAGGAGAAGGAGAACGCGTCAAGTCCTTCTTCAGCCCCGGATGGTGATGTCGACGCGTCGGGAGGCACTGTCCGTTCACGTTCCGACATGGAGGACGATGATGACGAGTTTGCCATTCGTCTTATGGATGATGCATCCTCCCCATACACTCTGGAGCAAGGCCGCGCTTATAAGCGCCACAAAAAACTCAGTGCTCAGTCGGATGCTGAGGCAGACTTCTTTCTGAAGGTCCAGTCTTCTATTCCTTATTACCCCATTCATACTTATAATACGTACGCGATTTAGACAACCAACCCAATGCGGCATTTGTTTCAGATGATCGTCGTGGGCCTCGAATGCCGAGACACCTTGCAGATCATCAAGACAGATCAGGACAAGAAATACAAGCTGACAGATACGTTGAGCGTGAGTGATTAAGACAAACTGCTCCGTTTTTTATTATGCTTAGCATGAGCAGAGAACTTGTCAAGACTACGCGCATGTCGCTTTGTTATCTCACAAGGCAAAAAGCTACCGGAATCTTAAAGACACCCCAACGATGGCTTCGACCATAGTGGTGAGTAACCTTGGTTCATGCTATGCATTCCCAAGTTGAATTTACTCTTAGGGTGCCATGCGAACACTCGGGGTAGCAGATATGCCTCCGTCTATGGAAACTGGACGCTGTGAAGTCCTCAACAAGTGTATCGGCAAAGCTTTAACGGACAAGCGCTACCATATAAAGCAACAGGTCTGTCTCGTTTCTTTATCTTTCGTACTGCACGCCATCTGACTACTTGCATTCTAGATTTTTCCCACCCTTGTTGATGGCTCGGACAAGGTGGATATCGCAACACTTACCCGTGCTTGCATCGGTACCTCACCTGTCAAGCCCACGGCTGGGATGTATCAGCGGGTGGCGTTCATGGTAAGGATGTCATTCCTGTGTATACCACCTCTGGCTGAGATATGATCCCAGCGTTCCGTTGCTCTCCAATACAAGCTAGAAGGCGGGTCCGCTACCGGCAAGCCTGCAGACGATGCCAAGGACGACTTTTGGCCCGTGGTAGATGCACAGCTCATGGTCTTGGGTGCACTTTCTGCTGAAGAGAGGCAAATGTAAGCCCTTTCGTCTGTTATGACATGAATATATCACTGATAAAGCCCTGAAGCCTCTTCGACATGACATACCGCGACGATTTGAAAATTTATAGCCCCGTTAACAAAGCATTACCCATCACGGCAACAAAGGACTTGGATGCATGGCTTGTCACGATAAACTCGGCCATGGAGGTGTAATTTTCAACGCCATAAGTCTTCCCTAATTTTCTGCATTACGATAAACATGCGTGTAAATATTCTACAGATTACTGCCTTATTCTTCCGGATTTTATCACACATGGGGGCTGCTTCTCATGATATTTTAGAAATCAAAAACTATCTCTACTGCTCATATAAAACATACGGGTTTTTTACATAGACCTCCATACTCTTGTGCGCTGAGTAAAGTGATTTTTCTTTTATCGCGGTCGCGAACCCGCGACTTCTGAGTGGCTATGCTGCAAAAACGTGACCGCAAACGAACCATCCTCTCTTCCTTTCGCCCACCACTTTCCGGTTTCCCTTGTCAAACATCTGCGCTCTTCACTCTTTGTCAAGCTCATGCTGCTCAACACGGTGCATATCGCAACTGCGACCCGGTGTCTGGTTGTCTGTGTTGTAGTCCCGTAACTGCATCTCCGCGACACAACGCCGGCTGCAACAATTTTCTTCATTTTCAGCAAACAGGACAGCGGCGACTAATATGAATACGGTATGCCTCCATCCTCCCGATTGTCTCCACTGATGGCTTTTATTTCAGGTACTTCTACTTCTTTCATGACGCCAAGTGTCGGGGCATGGTTCTCCATGAAGCACCCGAGGTGAGTGTCTGTCCCCGCATACCACATGTCTTAATAAAGCCCTGCCCCAAGTGAGCTTTCTTTAGGCCCACTATGCCCCGGGTCGCCGCCGTCTGCCCTTTCCCCTCCCTTGAGCGCAGGTTGACAACAAAGTCCTCAAAGGTAAAATCTTCCTCCCACCACATCTTCGAGTGCTCATTTTCCTGCAGTCACATCGCTGCTCTGCGTCCACCTTAGGGCTTCATGCGCAATGATTCGCACTCCCCGTGGTTCGTCGTGCTTACCCTCCCATGTCACCGCTGATGTCAACTCTAGCTTTGCACTCAAGTTCCGTGACACGCCAAACATGTCGCGCCTACAGTGCCCGCAGTACTGGTTAGCAATGTCCTCCCAAGTCCCCTTCTCACCTCTCACCGTTCCTTCTTGCAGTCGTTTATTCACTCTGGGGTGTACCTACCCAGCGACCCGCAGCCATGCCTTGCATTACCCATAACAGGTAAGCAGATACATGCCTCGCCCCCCACGTTGCCCCCACGCTCCTCCTCCTCACGGTGCTTCATAGTCGGATCCAACTTACCGCGCTATTTGTGTCTGAACGCCGCCCCAACGGTGAATTTTCCCTTCGGTGTGTTTTCCCCGTGCCCACACGCTGATCGCGGTTACCATCGTTTTTTTTTCAGGCCTTCGAGACTCAAGTGCCGAAGTGAGTTATTTTTTCAGCTACATTACACATGACTGACATATTCTGCTATGTCGCAGTCTTCCATCTTCCCCCATCAGCTTTTCACGGCCCATCTGCCGCTGCAAGAGGACGAACCGGAGGAGCAGGAGGAGGACGAGCCGGAATGGGATTGCCAGGGGAGTGCAAGGGAGCGCACAGCCTAGCAGTCTGGCGCGGGCGCGGGCTCATTTCATTGTAATATTTGCGCTATGAATATATTTATTTCCTCTCAAATCGCTCTCGGGGAGCTCCTGACTGGAGCTTACTGGACAGTTCCCTGAGGCCACTTTCGGCGTCTCATTTGTACACGGACGAGCCTTTTTGAAACCCCTCTTAACTTATCCCTACAATATTGCCCAAGTCTTTGCAGGGAATTGACGCCATCTCTTCGCAGCATAGTTATAAAGGTCTGATGGATACGAGGCGGGATCTCTCTGAGACGTCGCTGACCGGCATCGGTGGAACACGGGGTCAAAAGATGGTTGATCAATACTAGACTAGTACATCGGTGCGACATCAGGAAAGCTTGGTCAGATGTGCGGGCATTCTCATCTGCGGATCAACCGCCCGGCATCTTTGAGATATCGCTGCAGTGCGGTGGTGGAACACGGGGTCAAAAGATGGTTGATCAATACTAGACTAGTACATCGGTGCGACATCAGGAAAGCTTGGTCAGATGTGCGGGCATTCTCATCTGCGGATCAACCGCCCGGCATCTTTGAGATATCGCTGCAGTGCGGTGGTGTAAGCCATCCGCGATCCTCGATATTATGAGTGCTATCGAGGGAACGAGGTCATGTCCGTGGCCCACTGACGAGAAGAATAGGTCTGTCAAAGACGAAAACTGGTGATTTTGGCCGGGAGAACTCCTGAGATATTTCAATTCGTGGCATAGAGTACGCATCGTAAAAGTAGGCATCAATGCCGACAGTAGAGGTCGGATTACGGAGCTTCCGTCGTCAAGCACAGTCCTACAATCCCGTATACTCGATGCATATGTCAGTGATGTGACGTAATGGTGTTCGGTGCCGGGTATTTCAGACGCAGGATGGCCACCTAAAGCCGGCACCCACTGGAATTCCCGATTCCCGTCCCGGAAGTAATGGTTCGAGGATGGGGTTCGGGCTAGTACCCAATTTGACTGATTCCGTGCATGGGCTTGTGACATGTCCCTGTTTCTACGGTTAGAGTTGTATGAGACGGAAATGAGAGTGGGTTGAGAGTCAGGATGCTATTCACAAACAGAGCGTTAGATGTAATTGTGCTCAGTGTACCTAGAATGTCGCCACAAATGGCATGTGACTTGCACTTCTCGTGACTCCTGTCATTTCTGCTTACGAGACTGTTTCCTCATCAGATTTTGGGCGGTCGACTAAGTACGTATCAGGCTGACACCAACCCTTTTTATATTGAAAAATACCACTCCCAGATTTCTTTCAGACCTGGCCTGACATTGTGTATGATTTGAGCACTCTGAGCAGCTTCACAGCTGCTTAAAAATTGTAATGGGCTGGATTCAACCTGGAATTGGCCTGAATAAATCTCATCCAGGAGCCACCGAGCCAAGCAGGAGATATATGATATCCGATCCGATAACTCTGTCACACGGCCTCGCTCAAGCCAGCTCCAGCCTTCGGCGCTCGCTGCGGCGATGACACAAATTGACAAATTTTACCGACAACAACATGACAATGGAGGGCATTCGTGAAAATTTTGGAGCTCAGAGGCTCCAAGTGAATCCTGCGCGTCTCCTTGATGATCATTGGACCATTCAATCAGACAACGCATTCTTCCCAGTCTGCAACCCCGGCCATTGACTACTGTACTGAAATTCGGCGTCATCGTGAGATTTCCCTTAGATGTGCCATTTTCGCACAACTTCTGACGTCGACTTCTGTCCAGTTTTAATTCAACACGCCCATCGACGCAATGTAACATCGCTGCCGCTCGGACTCCTGCCTGCCATGCCCAATCCGTATCATTTGGCTCCCCGCACGAAGGACATCTATCTGGTACATTCATAGAAATTGATGTTGGTCAAGTGCTCATTGACTGACAGCATACACGTCTCTACCTTGCAGGGGTAGGCTCCAGCAGAAACAATGATGGGTGGGTGGTCGAGTTACATCCGTCTAGTCCTTGTTTCATGCTATTCAGGTCCTTGATCGCGCTGGATTGCTTCAGAGAGGTGATCGGAACGCTCGATGTTGTATCTTCTCTGGTCAACGCCCTCAAATACCGCCAAGTTCTTGTACAGGTGAGGTCAACGTATTGTTTATTTTACCTCGGTGTAATTGCCGTAGATTTCTTCAGATCTTGGGGTCACGGAGCATCCGAGGCTGCAGGCGGCACTTGCCGCAGACCATGCTGCCCTCGCTGATATTGTTCCGCATATTATCTATTCCCCCGCTGAGTGGGGAAACGTGCTCACACTGGAGGGCGATGCCGCTCAATCCTTTCTCGACATCATCCAAGATGTGCGTGCTTGTTCTTTTTTCCCTTTGACCTGCTCACGAGCTCAGACCCTCGCCAATGCCCTTCTGCGCACTCGCGAAGCCGCATCAAAGGCCTGTAGGCTCATTGGAGAGCTGGCGACCGCTTGCGGCAAGCTTCCATCATCGCTTGTAATCTCCGGAGTCACAGACCGGGATGAGTGCCCGGCGTACTGGTATGAATACGGCGATTCTTACAAGGCGATCTACATGGGTATGCCGGTGGCTTTGACACGCATTCGAGTTTCCTGGCCGAAAGATGAGTGCCATGCTTGGCGGGTGAGTGTCATATTGCGCTGCACAAATGTGATCCTAAATGCCTGGGAAGGAATTCTGTAGCGAAGCGCTCGTATGGAAAGGGCTACGTCATCCGTACATTGTGCCGTTGATTGGGATTGACACTGAGAGCTTTCCGTCCTCATTATGCATGGTGTCTCCCTGGATGAGCAATGGAACAGCACTTCGATATCTTTCTAAAATCAGCAACGCCCACAGACAGGGCACGGTGACTCAATTGGTTCGTCACTTTCACCGACACATTCTTAATGTCTGAGGATTTAACTCGGAGGGTATCAGATCCGTGAAATTGCCCAAGGCCTTTCTTTCCTTCACGACCAAAATATTGTTCACGGGAATTTACCTGGGGTCAGCGTGAAAGTACTATTCTGATAACGACACTACTGAGCTTCAACTTATTCCGCAGGCGAACATATTGATAGACGACAATGGCCATGCTTGTCTGACCGATTTCGCACTGGAAGGGCTGTCCGACGCACTCCGCCAAAAAACGCGTCGAAATAAGAGCAGTTTCCGATGGATGGCCCCTGAGCTGATTCATCCGACTGGTTCCGACCTACAGAACGCGCGCACACCGGCTACCGATATCTACTCCTTCGGGTGCGTGTGCCTCGAGGTATGTAGCAATCGGTCGATGCTTTACTCCAGCTCAACTGGCTCGGAACACACTAGCTGTACACGGGCTATCCACCGTTCCAGGAAATGGGCTCAGAGTTGATCATGTTCAAAGTTATCGATGGAGACCGACCGAGCCGCCCGACGGGGAACTTAATTACCGACCATATTTGGGACATTATACAGAAATGCTGGTCGCACCACTTGACCAGCCGCCCGAGCATCCGCAGTGTCCTACTTCACCTCGATTGTCCAGGTATGTCTTTTCAGTAATGACCAACGCCTCTCGGCCAATTTCTTGCCCTCGCAGATCGTGCTCTGCCTACCATAGGCGAAGAGGACTCGTGGAATATATCTTCCAGGCCGGAAGAAACACCCGGGGGCTGGTTCGCATCAGTCATCGGCCCGTTCAACAAGTTCATCGACAAGCTGATTAACCCACGCTCTCATTACCTCGATCTTCAAAAAATCGCGCATGGACCAGGTGGAACAACCGTCTACGTGGCGCGCCTTGCAGAGGCTCAGCGGGACCAGCTCATGTTGCCCAGTCACGTTAAAGCGGGGGACCAGCACGACCTCCTTCTGTGGCGCCCAACATTCGTCGCGATCAAGACCGTACCAATTATCCCGGGAGGCAGCTCACAGCTTGACGAAGTCCTTCGCGAGCTGGAATTATTGCGCGATATGAGATGCGACCATATTCTAGGAATGGATGCGCTCTATGTTGATCCATTCGAGGGCATGCTGTGGATTCGCATGGAGCTCATGACGAGGACGCTGGCGAACGTCATTGAGCTTAATGCGGCAGGCCTGGTCCTCGCAGAGCGCAAGATCGCTGGCTGTGTCAAGGACGTACGTGTTCAGATGTCCTTCCGTTCCCGAGACTCAGTATGTAAACGCAGATTCTCACTGCCCTCGATTATTTAGAAAGAAATGACGTCACGCCGAAGACTATTCGAGCCGAAAATGTGCTCCTCAACGCCCAGGGCCTTTTAAAACTCAGTGAGTGCCCTCCAGTCTTCCAGCCGGCAATTATACTCACAGACCACCCAGCCAATCTCTCGAATGCGGTAATCTTCTCTCCGATCGAGCAGACATATCCTTCGAAGTCCGCACATATTGTTAGGTGAATGGAACAGTGTAGTTTCCATCCACAAACCAACATGTTATCAGGGCTGCCCGCGCGCTTGGTGCGCTTGCGTGGGAGATGGTAGGAGAGCACCGCCCATTGCTTGATGAGCAGACAAAACTCGAGGATCGTTTACCTCTCTGCATAGGTTCCCGCACACCCGCTTTCCAGGAGTTCATCCAGCTGTGTGTCGACCCATCAGTTGGGAAGGCTGGATACCGCCGGCTCATTGAGGTACGCTCCTCGGGATCGCCCTTGGGAATTCACATAACCTGTGCTCTTTGTAGAGTGACTTCATTCGTAATGCTTGTGAGCGCCCGACCTTGGTCGAGCTGCTGGTGCAGTGTTCTGCATTCGAGGCGGACGGATAGGGTGCGGTTCTATAATCAGGACAGTAACTCAAGAATATCACGAAGTCTGTATCACTTCGCTGTCTGTCTACCCAAACCCTTTTCATAACTCAGAAATCTCGGATCTGCGATGCTCCTTTGCCGAAGGCCGGCAAGTGCGGAGCCATCATTTGAATTCAAGTTGACGCTGATCCGTGTCCGGCTCGGGAGGGAGTTGCAATATGATCTATATGTGCAGTCCAGTCGTCCATGGTTGTCGTTATGATTCCTTGGGTGGTTCATTAATACTCATCGGGTCCAGGACGCGGCCCACCCATCCACTGGGTCCGGTACCCCGTAGGTACATCGTTCCCATGATGTTGATAAGAGAAGTAGGAAGTATTATTAGTGTATGGAATACACCCCGGCCCAATGCTCCAGCACGAGCCAAGTCCGGCGAGATCGGGTTTGATTCCCCGCTGCTGCATTTGTCTAACTTGATCCTAATTTTGCGTCGACAGGGGCACAAGAAGACGCACCTAACAAGAGCCGGAATGAGGCTAGGGAGCACCAGTAGTGTGTGGAACACACGCCGGCCAATTAAAATTTGAGGAGCATCGCGACGGTGAGGCGGGGTTCGAGTCCCGCCGGTGCATTTGTCTAACTTGATCCCATTTTTGCGTCGAAAGGGTACAAGAAGACGCACCTAACGAGGGCCGGAATGAGGCTAGGAGGCACCTGTGGTGTATGGAACACACACCGGCCAATTAATTGAAAAGTATGCAGTTACGCGACAGTGAGACGGGGTTCGATTCCCCGCTGGTGCATGGCATTCAGCTCAATCCCATTTTTATTTTTGCATCGAAAGGGGCACAAGAAGACGCACCTAACGAGGGTTGGAATGAGAGTAGGGAACACCAGTGGTGTATGGAACACACACCGGCCTAATTGAAAGGCTGTCTCTAGTTCCTATCAGCGGTGAGACGGGGTTCGATTCCCCCTGGTGCAATATGTACTTGCACTGGCTTTTTGTATCAAAATTAGGAGAAGAGAGAGGCACCTAACGAGACTGAGAATTGAATTAGGGAGCACCAGTGGTGTATGGAACACACATCGGCCTGACAAAGAACCAAATCTGTTCAGCCTTACGGCTGTGAGACGGGGTTCGATTCCCCGCTGGTGGATTATGTAGTGAAAGCCACTTTTTGCCGCACGCGCTGACGGCTAGAGAATGTTAATTCACGAATCAAGGGACGGAATGGAGGTTGTAAGCACCAGTGGTGGATGGAACACACACCGGCCTGATTTGCAAAATTGCATATACTGCACGTGAGGGATTAACGGGTCAGTTCAAAATGATTGTCAAATATCTCTGCATCTACAGTAGCTATAACAGATCTGAATATAAAATCTTCTTCAGAAACGAGCCGCAGAATTGATTATCTGAAAAGTTTGAGGGTTCGTTCATCTATGGGGGTGCCCTGAATATATTACCTCCGAGACCACCAATTAGGTAGTACCGGGTCAAGTGTCTGTTACCATATCTACATATACACGCTCACAATTTGGAGGCACACAAAGTCTTCATTGACTATTGGAATGGAGCATGAGAGCACTCCAGGCCATCTGTGACAGCGGTTGTGGAGGAACAAGGGAGAGGAGACCCGAGAACAGCCCAAAACGGCAATTTGGGCAGGCATCGGCAAGAACATCCCATTTCTCATCCATAACTTGACGTATCATGCTGAGACTCTGGATCTGATAGCAGCAGATGCTACCCCAAACATTGCACGAGTCCGATTTCCCATAATCCTTACTGTTCGGGGTAAATAATTGTTTGACCCGTTAGTCCCTCACGTGCAGTATGTCCCTGGTGAGACGGGGTTCGATTCCCTGCTGGTGAATGAGCGCTTTGATTCCTCTTTTTCTCGTCCGATAAAAAGCTGACAACATTGAACTGGAGGTAGAAAGCGCCCGTCGTGTATAATATTCCGAAAGTTCGAACCACGCATCCCTCAGATTCGACACGCATGCGGCGGCGCTATGGGCTTCGGACCGGATTTGACACCCATCTAATCGATTTCTTATTATTTCCGTCCCCCACGAAGCAAATTCACCCCCCACCTGTTCTATGCGGAGCTGGGGAAGCGGTCCCACCGGGGATACGGGTGCGGGGTGACAGGGGGCCGGGTTTCGTCAATATAATTGTGGCCAAGATTGGCGGGCGGTGACAGGGAAGTAGCTGAGATGATATGCATACTTATGCATATCATCTATGCGAGGTTGTACAAATCATGGGGTGCGAAATTCAATTGGCTTCTTAGGAGTGGGAGTGCGAACGGCCGGGAATTCGAGATTCAAGTTTGCCTGTAGTTTCTCGCAAATGAGGGGATCCGGAGGAGTCCTTGACCCAGCCCTTGGACTGTCCTGAACCGCACAAACGGTGAGAAGGAAATGCAACCGCAACAGGTGATCGATCACACGACCCGGCAGTGCTCGGCAATCCATGCGTGACCGTGACTTGCCTTCGGACCGACTTCCTTCCTTTCTCCCTTAAGTACCCCGCCCGCGCCAATCGTCGGCACTCGAACATGGCGTCCCCCTCCCCCTCCCCCGATGTCCTGCACTTTGACGCCGCGCACCACGTCTCCGAGAAGGACGCTGCCGCGAAGGAGATGACCCGCAACGCAAAGGTGCGTTAGTCAGCCTTGGAGAAAAAAAAGATCTCCTAAAACGAAGCGCTGGGGGTAGAGTGCGACGGACAAGGAGCACGAAATGAGTTTGCTGCAGGGATTACGACTGTACCCCAAGGCCGTGGCGTGGAGCGTGCTCATCTCGACGTGCATCTGCATGGAGGGATACGACGTCTGTCTCCTTTCCAATTTCTGTGCGTCTTTTCCCCTTCTCTTCCTTGAAGCTCATCCATTATCTTCGGACAGACGCCTTCCCGAAGTTCAATGAAAAGTACGGCGAGCAACTCGCAGACGGGACGTTCCAGGTGCCTGCGCGGTGGCAGTCGGGGCTGAGCAACGGCGCGAACGTCGGCGAGATCATCGGGCTCTTCCTCAACGGCTGGGTGTCCGAGCGCTATGGGTACCGCTACACCGTGATGGCGTGCCTCTGCTGCATCATCGCCTTCACCGCCATCTTCTTCACCGCGCAGAACGTCGTCGACCTTCAGGTCGCGGAGATCCTCTGCGGGATCCCGTGGGGGGTGTTCCAGACTCGTGCGTCGCCATATTATATCCCTGTTGAATAAACTCACACTTCGTGGGGCAGTAACAATCACCTACGCTTCCGAAGTCTGCCCCGTCGCCCTCCGCGGCTACCTGACCACCTACGTCAACTTCTGCTGGGGCCTCGGCCAAGTAATCGGCATCGGCGTCATCAAATCCATGCTCCCGCGCACCGACGCCTGGGCGTACCGCATCCCCTACGCCCTGCAGTGGATGTGGCCCGTCCCCCTCCTCGTCGGCGTCGCCCTCGCGCCCGAGTCGCCCTGGTGGCTCGTCCGCCGCGGGCGCCTCGCCGAGGCCAAACATGCGCTTTTGAGGCTGACGAGTCTGGATAGAGAAACGGAGTTCGACGCGGACGAGACGATTGCGATGATGCAGCATACGACTATGTTGGAGGAGAAGCTTACCCGGGGGGCGACGTATTGGGATTGTTTTAAGGGGACGGATTTGAGGCGGACGGAGGTGCGCTCCCTTGCTTCGTGTTCCCATACTCAAGTTAACGCCCCGCAGATCGTATGCATGGTCTGGGCCATGCAAAACCTCGCCGGCAACTCCTTCACCGGCTACAGCACGTACGCCTCCCTTTCCCCATTTTCATTTATTTAATGTTATGCTCACTTCGTTCGCCCCAGCTACTTCCTCGAACAAGCCGGCCTCCCCGCCGCCAAGTCCTACGACTTCGCGCTCGGGCAGTACGGCATCAACATGGCGGGCGTCTTCGGCGCGTGGGCGCTCATGGCGCGCGGCGTGGGCCGCCGCACGCTCTACCTCTCGGGGCTGGTGGGGCTGTGTGTCATACTGATGTGTTTGGGGTTCTTGGGGTTGGCGCCGGCGAGGCATCGGGATGAGGTGCGTGGACCTTTTGCCTCTCTTCTTTTTTCTGCTTCGCTGCGCTGCATTCTGTTTCGCGGGGCCGCGCCTGCGGCTCGCATCGATCCGATGCGAAGTGATTTTGAGGCTCGCTGCACCGGCAATCGATTCCTCCTCCATCCCCGCCTTCCACTCCCTTTACTAACCCACCCCCAGGCCGCCCTCGCCACCGGCTGCCTCATGCTCGTCTGGGCGCTCATCTACCAGTGCACCGTCGGCACCATCGCGTACTCGCTCGTCGGCGAGCTGAGCACGAGGCGGTTGCTGATTAAGAGTGTGGTGTTGGGAAGGAATATGTAGTGAGTGTTGTTTCTCCCACTCCGCGCTCCCAAACCCGTCTTCTCCTCACATCTACATTCATTCCTCCTATTTCCCCCTTCCCTCCTTTTACGCCCCGCTCGACTTCCCGCCTCACCCACGTCCCTCCTTGATCCCTCCAACATCAACTCGCGCACGCACCCCACGCCCTCTCCCCCTCCCCCTCCTTCATAACCTCAAATTCGAATACCCGCCAACTAATTATCAACCCCCAGCAACGTCGTCGGCATCGTCTGCTCCGTGCTCACGCCCTACATGCTCAACCCCAGCGCGTGGGACTGGGGCAACTACGCGGGCTTCTTCTGGGGCGGGATCTGCTTCCTGTGCGTGGTGTATACGTATTTCAGGTTGCCGGAGGTGCGTTTTTTTGTTCCTCGTCGCTGTGTGCTTTTGCATTCTCGTTCTTTACGGCGCGCGGGGGCGGACGGGGGAGATTTGCGGCGCGGGGGAGGGGAGTGGGGTTGTGGCGCGTGGCGGGCTATTGGTGAACCTGAGGCCCCGGCGTTTCCGGGACGGATGCCTGCGATGGCGTCTAGAGCGGGCGCGTCGGCGGGTCCGCGCGATCATCGCCGCGTCTTTGTCCATCTTCCCTTCTTATTTACTTCCCCTCTCTCGAATCTCAACGCTAACCCTTCCATCCCCAGCCCCAAGGCCGCTCCTTCGCCGAGCTCGACCTCCTCTTTGAGAAGGGTGTCAGCGCGCGCAAGTTTGCCAGCACGCGCGTCGATGTGTTCGATGCCACTGAGATCCGCGAGGTAGAGAGTAAGGGGGAGAGGGAGGAGGGGGGGGAGAAGGGGGAATGAGTGGGGACGATGAAGTGTAGTAGGTGTAGGACGCGTGAGGAGGTGTACAGCTAATGAACGAACGAACGACTGAATGACTGAGAATGGATGCATGAAGGACTGGCTGCATGATGACCCATGCGATGGCGACAGAGGGGGAGGTCGAGGGCATAGAAGGAGGAACGGAGTGCGCAATAAGCGCTGACTTTGACCGTGCGCCGATGGTTTCCGGCTCACAGGCAGGATTGCGAGGGATGACTTCCACAGCAGCACGTTCTGGTCAATTCCGAGCAATCAAGTATGCCCAACTCATCCGCGGCGCTCTGGAACGACTCCCTGCTCTCCAAATAACCAACCTGTGGACTCCGGCGCATATCGGAACCGTTGGTAATGAGCTTGCGGACGTGGCGGCTAAGGCACCCCGGCCGCCTTCCGTACCCGTCTCCATCGCGACCGGATCAACGAGGCTATCATTGCGCGATGGATGACGCAATAGCGCTCCAACGAGTTACAGGCTGCGCCCTTCGTCATATCGTCCAATCCGCCCCATCCCTAATACTCCGCTCACTGTACACCGCCTCGATCCTTCGAGGGCTGATATCCATCCTGGCTCGCCTGCGAACCGATTTCTCTAGTCTTAACGCGACGAGGGTTCGGCTACACCAGACAGACTCTCCGCGATGCGACGCCTGCGGCGGCTCCTCCGAGACCCGAGCTCACTAACTCCTCCATTGCGCGGCCTGGGATCGCTTCCGTCCCCAGCTCCAATCAGCCTCATATGCCGCGGGCCTCCTAGGTGCCGTCGACGTCCCATCGCTCCTCTCCCACCCAATCCTTACATATACATATAATAACCTTCCTCTCTCTTACTGGTCCGCACCAGAACGGCCGCCGTCCTCACTCAATCACAGTACCACTCGCCCCTTCATACTCACCGCACCACCAGCTGTTTTCCCATTATGTTATCTACTTTCCTTCGGTCTCGTCTCTCTCGTATCGCTTCAATCATACCCGTATTTCGAATCCTTGATACCCCCCATACTATCTCGTAGATGTACTGTTACATAGCTATATGTAGCCAGATACGACAACCAATAGAACTCAAGCCAAGTCAAGTCAAGATGGGATGAGCTGACATACGAAGAAGCCTTTAAAAAAAGGGATACCATCCAAATGATACGTACTGGCGACGATTAAATTTGGTTTTATGCTTCCTGCATTTACCAGATATTTTGGAGGGTGGGTGCTTGACTCAAAAAATGGCGACATATTTGAAATATGTACCGGCGGGGAGTCGAACCCCGGCTCGTCGCGGAATCCCCAGGAGTCACAGGACCTACTAAACGACGTGTGTAACGCACACCACCGGTGCCCTTCCTAAGGTAGGATGAGCCTTGTGGTGTCGAATACTTTTTAGGTGGGACCTTGATCAAAAAGTGGGGATACATTCGAAACCATGTACCGGCGAGGAGTCGAGCCCCGGCTCGTCGTGGAATCTTGAGAACAATCAACTGCAACAGCCAGACGACGTGTGCACTGTACACCACCGGTGCCTTGCTTATGGCTGCAGAGCCTGGGACTATGGAATATCTTGAAAGAGGGCTGGCAGCTTGATTAAAAAGCGGAGATGCTTTCGAAACATGCACCAGCGGGAGTCAAGCCCCGACTCGTCGTGGAATTGAGCAGGCCAACGGATTGAGACGACATGTGTAGTGTACACCACTCTGGTTCTATGCCTCCTGAATTTATCGGACATTTCTGAGGCAGGGAGGGCTCGGTGCTTGATTAAAAAGGACGCTGCATTCAAGTCCATATACCGGCGTTACGGCACCGGTGCGCGTCTCAGGGTGAGATGCCTTTTATTATAAAATATTTTTTGAGGTGGATGCTTCATTCAACAAAGGAAACGAGCTTCTCCAATTGAGGCCTTCGACCAGTGGGACGGTGCGGGCTCCGCAGTGCGTTCACATGTCGGCGGGGTAATAATACACCATATAGAGGCTTCCCTCCCAGTCTGAATGTAGAGATAGAATTTCCGCAGAAACGAAGCACGGCGAGGACCCGGACCAGAGCGACCTCGGATCATAGATCCGAGATGGTTGGGTTTGAAAAGGACGACAACTGCGTCGGAAAAATCAGAATAGAGGGGATATGCATTCAGCAGAATATGAGGACTACTTGGATACGTCGTTGCGGTCAGGATCTGAAAGCCCCATCATTTTATTCGCTAGTCTCTCTCGGACTCAAAGTCGCTGGCGGATCCAAAACGGATCTGGGTGAT
The DNA here is from genome assembly GCA_029204335.1 of Mycena vulgaris. NCBI lineage: Eukaryota > Fungi > Basidiomycota > Agaricomycetes > Agaricales > Mycenaceae > Mycena > Mycena vulgaris. The sequence continues at coordinate 146,831 of JARGYA010000142.1, forward strand.
AACCTTCGTTGCACCAGTAAGGCTTCACTGGCGGGATCATGGGTTTAAGCAGTATGTATAGGCTAGCCAAGAGTAGCTTGTGTATCGGTCGAGGTGAGTTCCTGCCAGTGGTGCAAGATCTGCCGGACGCGGTCGAAGGCCAGGGCCAAAAGTCCTTGATTTCCGCAATATGTGGCCCACGGCACTCGCAGTAGGAGGCTCCTTGCAGGAGATGTAAGTACCCGCAGATACAAATGCGCACTCCCCGACGCACTGCATTCGAAGTCTTACTAAACTTAGCCCGAGGGTAGCTGACCACCCAGATTTACACAGATGGCGATGGATAGTTGAGCTAGACTTGAGCTGCGTAGATCCAACTAGGTCTTACCAGGTCGGTCTAGGTCAATGTACATGGGTGTAATCTTTCGTAGTCACCTATACAGAAGTGAACAAAAGTGCAGTCCACAATATAATGTTCTCAAAGGCTGAACCCCCGCTTCGATTTACACTGAGTCAGTTTAGATGAGTTTATGCGACCTGATCTCAGCTAACTATGGGGCACGCTCACCTCTAACAAGTCTGTATGTAGGCAGATACAAAGGGTCTTTGTAGTCAGCTACACTGACCTAGCCAGACGCGCGCTCACCTACACCCAACTGGGTCTAGACTATAGGTCCTAGGTCCTAGGGGCCTTTAAATGTAGCGGTGCCGTCCAGAATTGGTCCAGACTCCAGACGAAGTCACGAAGGTGAGAGTGCGGTCAGTGTTGGCCCAGTACTCCAGCCTCAAGTGGGAGGCGATGTTTTGGGCTTGGAAGTGCTACTCAAGGTTGACTCAAGGAGGATGACCAATTAATGTCGCATGCTTGGATCTCGGCAGATTCCAGCCAGACATTGCCGTGATGCCCCTTCGTCCTACCAGAGGAGTTTTACTGCGCCTGGGATGTGGAGGTAAATCAAGTGATATGGGACTATAACAAGTCATTACAGATTTAAACAGGAGTCATCAGGCCAGTACGAATCTCGCATTTTAAGATAATCAGATCGTCCCGCCCGCGCACCGCGGCCGAGGCATACATCGGGAGTTCAGGGGAGGAATATTTATGAGTCGCTAGTTCTCGGTAGTTCGCTTTCAGTAGCTTTATTCCTGTGTCTTGCATGGGCTCGTTCCGCCGCAACTAATTTATCCATTCAATCAGGTGAAATAACTAGAATTCTAATGTATATCCATCCTCGTGAGTTATGACCAGCCTCTGTTGATAAAGAGTTGCAGCTCTAGGATACCACACAGATGAAGTTCGTGATCTGAATACGCAGGAGTTAGGGCACGGTCCCCGAGCGCATAAGCTCAACTCGCCTTGCCGTTGTATGGGTCGTTCTCAGCAATGCCGCCCGATCCATCTCCAGGGACAGTGAACTACCACCGCGCCTCGTCGTCGTTGCAGGTGATTTTGGCGACCGCTATTGCACTCCCAGCGCCGTTGAGAAACATGGCAATGGGGAAATTGGACAGTATTTACCGATGCACGTCGCGCCAGGGTCGGACCCAAAGTTCGAGATAGACTGGTACCATGGGGCGGTGAAAGAGATGCAAGTATTGAAGGGCTGCACGGCGAAGCCGCAGGTCCCGATGAAGTTGATGTCGGTGCAGATCAGAACGCCGCCCGGGGTGCGCGGCTAAGAGTGGCGAACGTGAGGACGGCAAATACTGAGGATGGACCAGAAGGCAGCTTACGACGAGCGCATTTGTGGAGACGTTGGTGGACGGCGCCTTGGAAGTCCCGCTGGCCGAGGCCTCGAGAACTGTGCCGTCCCAACCAACACCATACTTCCGTGTTGGTCTGTACAACCAGACGCTGAGCCACGCGGGGAGATCGGCACGGATGGGAGCCCAGTTGGGTCTGTTCCCGAGCGTGTGACCCATGTCGATGCAGGTGATGGGGAGGGGAATGGGCCTCGGAGGAGCTGCGCAATTTCCGGCGGGGGTGAGGGAGGCAGGCGCCGTCACGCAAAATAGGGCAGAAGATGCTCGGGCTTATAAGGAGCTATGAGCTACAAGCCACGCTTGACAAGCCGGCCACTGTGTGTAACTGCCTGCGCAAAATATTCGTCTGCCCGCGCGAGAGGTGTGAGGGAGATGAACTTGGGGAGAATTTGTCTCATTTTTTACCAATCGTAGGCAGACTGTGTTACGAGTCTACAGAACAGCCAGCAAAGTGGTAAGCAGTGTCGAAAATGGGCTGAAGACGAGAAGACATTGGGCAACTAGGATGAACGTCGATGTACCCTCTGGATGGATTAAGGGCTGGATCTGAAATGCTGAACTGACAGCGGAGAAGAGACCCGCCTCCGAAATAAGAGTAATTATTAGCCCAAGCGTCAATAGACTTTCAAGAGACGCACGAAAATGAGGGACGTATCGAGATCTGTGCTGAATTTTTGCAAGAGCTCCTTGTCATGCTCATTTGCCAGCGTCTGGTAGTGCCTCCGGAAGATCGTTTTCTTGTGTTATTCATGTAGCATGAAACTTGGAACCGAGGCGGTGACCAGCAGAACGGAGATGTATAGGAGGAGTAAGTTCGGCGGGTATCCGAAGCATCTCGGGAAGGCCGCAAATGGCATCGTGGTTCAGGTCCTCCGGGGCAGCGAGGATCTTTGCGCCTCCCTTGACTTTGACCCCGGAGTCCCCAAAGGGAGGTTCTGTAACTGCCACAAAGATTACTGCAGTGGATTAAGAACGGCTGAATTGTGAAGTTGAAAATAGTGGGTGCCTCGCTCATTTTTCCAAAGGGTAATCTCGGTGGATACGTGTAATCATTCATCCACCACAATAACAACCGCCTTCCCCTTGTTCTTTCCTTGTTGCACGCGAAGGATTGAATCCCCGACCGTCTCCAGTCCCCGCGTCACGTCCTCTCGGTATTTGATCTCACCGGAAGCAAGCGCACTAGGTATGGTCGCATAAAACTCCGCATCGTATTTTTGCTCGAGGCGGAGAACGAGGAATCCGTTGAGGCTGAGAGACTTGGCGAATATTTGCTCTATATTCTGCGATCCGATGTCAGTGGTGTATTAATTTCTTCCAGCTATGCGACTGTGGTATCTTGATTCCCTGGGCGTCACTATTGTAACCTATGGGGAATATAATGAACTTGGTGGCTTGAAGCGAAGGGTTGGAAAGTACCGGAAATCGTCCCGCACATCTAAGAAAAATCAGGATGCGATGGCGTTGGATGTCAGATGGTATTGGAACGTACGACGAAGCGGGCGTAGAGAGCAGCGTGCTCAAGGGCGGCATCCAAGGCCTCGCCTCCGACATTGTCCCAGTATCTTTGTTGCAGTTTACACAAGCACCTCCGAAATATTCGTGGTCTTGTAATTGAACGCGACGTCGGCGCCTACTTCTTTCATGAAGGCGACCTTCTCGTCCGACCCGGCGGAGGCAATCACGCGGAGTCCATCGCGCTTTGCTAGTTGGATGGCCATTCTGGTAAATCGTGAGTCTGCGCCAAAGCCGATATCTAGACTCAAGCGTACGACTCGACTGGCCCTGGAGATATCCGAATATCAGCCCCGGGGTAACGTACAGAAGCGGCAGTGTTGACTCACCTGCACCGGTTGTCACGAATGCCGTTTCGCCCTGTACACAGGATTATAAACAAGGAGTGACCCAGTCAGGCTAAAAGTCGCTGGCCTTCTTGGCTTTGGCCAATTCCTTCCAGGCCATGTAGGCCGTTTTACCTGATTCCAGGTTAGCAGTTGAATTTTTAACGAGGATTGTAACTCACCTGCCATTCCGGCCGACCCAGCATACACGGTCAACGGGAGCTTCGGGTGTTTCTCGATGAAAGTGAATCCTTCCATGGTTAGGAGAATTGAATATTCCTGATGGGCTGACACAAATTTTAGATGGGCTTCATTGGCGTAAAATAAATGTTCACGAATTTTCAAGCCATAGATGTACTTTCCCACAGCGACATCGGGATTCTCCGAGCGCAACACGACTCCGATGCCGAAGCCCTCGATCCTGGACAACGTCAGTCGCTTTCTTCCACGGGATAATAAGTGATAATAGCATACGCGTCGCCAAGGAGGAAGGCAGGCTGGGATATGCATCAGTAACTTATGCTCGACCCGGGTTGGGCAGGCTGGATGCACACTAACCATGTATGATTCGATCTCTGGCTTCCGCATCCGTCCCCTCATGTACGGATCGATGGAGAGAACGAGAGTTTTGATCAAGAACCCGCCGTTGAGTGGGACCCCGTCGAGGTCGATCGTCTGCGTAGTGTCATAAACGGTGGTCTCCCCGGGAATCGGGTAGTCTGTCGAGGGAGGGGGGTGAGGACACTGAATTCCAGACCAATATGCTTGTGACCTTTGGGTATCGCTGCGAATAAAACACGGGCGTTGGTAGTTGGAGCCATAGGTATTCTTACTGGGGGCGTTTGGAGGTATACGGGGCTTCTTATAAGACGCAGAGGCTGACTCAAATCCGGCGCCAAGGGGCCACAATGAAGGTATGGCCCACGGGTCCCATCTATGCCCGAGGGAAGACCATCCGTGTACGTTGGCAGCATGCGCCGAAGCTGATCCCAGCGAGGCAGCCCGCACAGACGACTCAGTCACCCTTTGTCTCAATTCCGCTTTTTCATGGCCGAAACTGGTTGCGCTAATCTGACAGCCTGGGGATCTGCGATGGACACAAAAATAGATTGGCCTAGCCCGACTACTTCACCAGATGCTCGACTCCATTGGAGCACCTTTAATGCCTCCGTGATGAAAAACAATTGTACTCCACCGTCGGAGGAGTAGTTCCTTCGCCCGTTCAATGGATAGGTGACGCGTAGCGTTCCTAGCGGCCCTAACTACATCGATATCGGATAAGTAAGCAGTGGCAGAGGTCAAGACGATCTGCACCTTTTTCGGAGATGCCGGTCAGTGGCAGTGCACCCCAGTGTTTCAACCTTCGGTGCGAGCTTGGCGGCACGGCAAACTCTCTGTCGTTTAAATTTAGAAGTGCGTGCACTATTCTGGGTTCATCCCCATTCTATCATAATCTTCGCATAGACGAGTCCCATGATGCAAAAGTTGAATCCCAGCTGTCTTCCTTTGCACTCTGGCCGCCTCTTCCGACTGATACTGCGAAGCAAATTTCTACAGTATTGTCTCCGCTCCCCCGCGCCGACCGAATGGATTATATAAATTACCTCGAAGCATAACTTTACTTTTGCGTCCCAGACACTAAATCTGAAGGTGCCCAACGTCCGATGTTCGGCTCCCACCAACGCGGGGCAGCGACCGGGGAGAGACGCATCCATGCAGAACAGATCAATATGAGCCATGCAAAACCGTATCGGAGACCATCGCAGGAGCCTGTACAGCGATTGTTAGAACGTTAGACGGGGCCACAAGCGGACTGCCGGCATTACTGATCATTTGGAGCGCCCGCGGGATGCCGGTATTAGGGTGTTTCATGATGAGAATTTTGAGCCTGACTTGAGCCCCAATTCCGACCTCAACTTGACCCCACCTTCGAAGTTGAGGCAAAGTTGAGGCCTCGCGTATCATATCGGTGTGATGAAGGCCCGAGAACCGAAGTTGGAGCACAAGTTGGGCGTCAAGTCGTGGTCCTATGCACGACTTGACATCCAACTTCGATTTCGTGCCCCCAGTTGGGGTCGAGGCACGAGTTAAGCCCGAAATTCTGATTACGAAACACCTTATCGGCCCTGATCATTTGGCTGCGACCGGGGGAGAAACCTCGAAAAGCGACTCTCGCTGATGATGAAGTGCCATTCGGTACGTGGCGGTACTGACGGACAGGTGTACTTGATATTCGGACACAAAGGAGAAACCAAGTGAGTAGATCTATGTACCGAAGCGTACCCCACTTAACTACTATTACAACAAAAATTTAAATAGAGGAATCCTAAATTCTACCTGGTTACTGCGACAGCTCTACTTGAAAATAATAAAAAGGCAAGCGAAAGCGCAAGCACAAAGCGCAATCGCAAGCGCAAGCATAGGGGGCTTATGTTTGCTGACAATTCTCTCGCAACTAAAGTACTCTGCCCCTTAAGAGCGCCGAAGGCTGATACACTCAGCTGGCCAGGCGCTCCACAAGTATGGGGAGGCGCGTTTGATTCTCGACGCTCGGGGATACCATGACGCCGGTCATCTTCCATTTAATCCGGGAGTCCGGCTCAGAGAATTTAAAGGCGCGGAGGAGGACGCAAATGACAGCCTCTGAAGGGAGGAAGTCAGATTTTGCAATGTTGCAGGTAGATAGTGGAACGAAGACACCCACTGATCTCGAGCTGCGCGAATTTGAATCCGCTAGGTGGATTTAGAACCAGCGTTTCAAAGGGCTACAGCTGATCAACTCACATGCAGCTTCTCCCGCCACCGATGAAAGTCATCGTGTTCCCATATATTCCGCACATCTTCGTCGTTACCGAATTCGCTTTACCGCTGGTCCATCGCTCGGGTCTGAATTCCAGTGCATCCTCCCCCCAAATCTGCTTATTGTGGTTTGCGGCGGCGATTGCCACGTATATGGATGTTCCTTTGGGCACAGTAATGGAATTCATGATGGTTCCATCGACGCCAATTATCGGCGTGGTCAGGGGAAGCACCGCGTCCTCAAATGCCCTACGATTTCTCACGTTTATTAATCCTCACGAGGCAACAACGTAAAGACTTACTCGCGGAACATCGATGGAGCGGCGGACGGAAATCTGTGCCCCTCCTTAGCTCGGACCACATAAGCATCCGGATGAGCTTACAGTCTCAGGGTTTCCCGGACGACGCTATCAAGATATGGGAGCGACACGAGCGCGTCGTGGTCGAGATGCTCCGGGGCAGCGAGGATCTCTGCACGGAGCTTGTCTTGCACTTCAGGATACAGCGCCAGCGTGTGGAATATTCTGTTCAACGACGTCGACGAGGTGTCCGTTGCGGCAAGGATGATGGTTCTGGTGGCAACATCTGGATTCATTGACGGTGGCGATATGGCATACGCTTACGCAACAGCAGCCACCAGCTCCTCGTCCGTAAGATGTGTCGCATTCTCCGTTGACATATTGCTTCTAACTACAAGACGCAGTGAGTAGGGGTCACACGAGGGCCTATAGAACACCGTACTGAGAATGCTCATGATGTCCTTCGCATCATCCTTCAGGTGCAGCTCGCCTTTCTGGATGGCGGCTTTACGATCCCGGACCAGCTGTACGGCAGTCGCGTCCGTAAAATCCACAAGGTCGCGGAGATGATGGAGTGGCGGCAATGGAAGGAAGTTGATCATAAAGCGGCGGAATGAGGGGAAGGGGATTTTCATGATCGGCGGGAGCAGGGGGAATAGAAGTGCCAACTTGAATGTGCCAGGACTAAAATATTATTTGTTCAGTCATTGGTGCAGAACTTGGCCCGTTGTTACCAACCCCAGTTCCTGCAGAGACTCTCCATATCGGTCGGCCTGACTGTGCCCGGGTAGCATTGGATCAAACGAGTAGCCTATTCCCGCGCGCCCGATCAGCTCCAGAGCGGACCGGGTGAACATTGGAAAAACGTCGAGCTGACGGCAGTCATCAGTGGAGAGCGCTGTGTGGGATGTTGATAGAACGCGCCTCTTGTGGAGTCTCTCCAACGTTTGGAGCGATGAGTCCATCCCGGAGCTGAATCGCATGTGAATACATGGTTTCTTGTGGTGCGGGACAACATGCCTTCTCTGCGACCTCGTAAAAGAGAGGGACCATTCCGCGGAGGTTAGCCGTCGAAAATGCAGGCAGCATAATTTTGCGATATTTCCGATGGTCATCGCGGATGGTGGACAATATCCCCTTTCCAAGAACGAGGGCGGCAATGCTGGGATTCCGCGTCAGGTGTGTAGACAATGAGATGTTACTCAGTACCTTGTCATCTCGGGCATTTCTTCATACAGGTCTTGATCTTTGACGAGGATGCTGTGCAACGCCGCAGGGTCGAAAACATAGAGTTGTCGAGCCTTTTATGCGCTTGAGGACACCAGGCTGTAAGTGAAGGCAGGACTCACTCCTAAGAGGCCATGAAGTTTGACGACCTGACCGTAATTTTCCTCGAGCTCCTTGTGAAAGTCCCAGCCGTCGGGATTGGTATATTGAATCAGATTTCCTACCGCGACGAATGTGAGGCCGAGCAGAGATTAAATGAGAACTCCATCTATACCTGTAACGAAGGACTTTCGCGGAGGACCGGGGATGTTGTCCAGGACGGACAATATACGCCGCCAAACCAGTCGTATACCATATGCAAGGGCGAGGAGGAGAGCACAGATAACGGTGGTAGACGCCATTGAGAACGCACGATAGAGCCGAGGGGCGTTTGCATGTGGCAGTCGATACATATAGCAACCTTTACGTAGTCTCAGGGATTCTATGTCTTCCAAGATTGTCCGTTGACACTCTACGGCCTCCCGTTCCGTGCGCCAATCGGTGGCTTTGAGTTTGCACATTAGCTTGGATCTCAGATCGAGTTAATAAACCGCGAAGTAGCTTGTGATAGCGGGATAACTGCACTCACCTGACGAGCCGGATATCTGCGAGGTGGCGTCCGGTTGGCGTCTCCATGCTGCAACCCTCGTTCTCACGTCTGTGCGAGTATCGACGATAGGGCTGCCACCCGTGCCCGTGACGGGCACGGCCGTGGAATCGACGGTGTTTCCACGGCACGGACCGTGCTTTTCACGGCCGTGGGGAGAAGTTCAAAAGTCCTGACGTGACGGCACGGGCCACGGCACGGCCGTTAACGGTACAGCGGGTCTGGACGGCAGGGAAAAAACTGTTTAAGCACTATATATGACATGTAAAAATTAGCCCAGAATCTCGCGAATGGCTGTACGAGCGAGGCGGAGACGTTGCTTGACGAGCATCAAAGTCCTGATCGTATCCGACTTCAAGCTGGTGCGTCGGAGGGAAATTGTGTTGCGACCACCGGAAAAAATGCGCTCCACCGCAAGGGCGGACCCTGGAAAGGTAAAAGTGAGCACAGTTGGCGAAGTCTTCGCGTGGCCTTAGTAGTCCCGGAGTTCATCGCCGACGTTATGCCGTTGGACTCGGTACCTGGAAACGAAGTCCTTTTGCGGCGACGCATCGGAAGAAGCTGCCGGAATCGGAGCGGACGGACGACGTGAAGTCTTCTTGACGTCGTAGAACATGTAGATGGGATTTTTAAACTGCTACCAAAGGAATGAATAAAAGTGAAAAACAACGATCAAAGCAATGATAGACGTACCGTGGTCTTTGGAGCGTCACCTTCGTCCTCGACCTCAACGGCGGTGGCACGCATGGCTTTCTTGGCGGGTGGGGCGCTCGCAGACTCAGTGGCCTGTTTGCGCTTCCCCCCGGAACCGCTGGTACGCGTTTGCGGCTTCGACGACGGCACACCGCCACGGGAGAGAACTGTTTTTGAGGGAAGGAGGTCAGCAATCTGTCAAAGGGTGAGCACAGGGACAATATGGAAAGAAAAGCGCTCACTTCATCGTTGTCAACTCCTTGCTCGTCCTCGTTGTCTGAATCCTCGGAGTCAGACGCATCCTTCAAGTCGGGCATTGCGAAGTCCTCGTCTTCCTCCTCGCTAATGGACTCGGGAACAGCTTTGACTCGAGTAGACGTAGTGCGAGTGGCACGAGGTGCGCGCCTGACTGGAGCATGCCCGTCCTTGTCCTCCTGCTCGACCAGAAGGCTCGCAGCGAGCTTGTCTGTGCGTCTCTTGCGATCGCCGCGACGCGGAGGGACTACAAAGGCACAGAATATCAGCGGGTAGTCTGTAGCGTGAGTGCGTGAGTGAGGGCAAGCAAACCAATGACGGCCGGCAGGGCCTTCTCATCGGATTCAGATTCGTAGAAGTCGATCTGAGATGCATCGAGGAGATTATCGGCGCTGTCGCGTGCACACTGGTCAGACATACTGCACCAGGAAAGGAGAATGAAGGTCATAAAAAAGCCCAGCACATTTTATACGCGTAGTCGCGCCACAAAACACCCGGAATTGTAATGAATATTACCAAAAGTCCGCTGCGGAATGAACCGGAGCAAGATAGGATTAGTTTTGAAGCTGGAGCACAAGGTAAGGGCGCGGCGAGCGGTGTAATTTCATTGATATTCCCGTTTGAGTAGCAGGGTTTTGCAGCTGGATGGAATACGGTCTGAGGTAGACACTAGAAGCCAATAATCGAAGACAATATCCCACCGAGAGCCCAGCGCAAACACGTCAGGAATAAGCTGGCGTTGTGGAGGTCATGAAGTGAGCCGAGTTTGTACAAACACATCAGCAAATCAGAACACATCTGGCTGGTCTGGCACCAGACCATCCAAGCGTGCCATACCGCCAGAATTGCATCTGGCAGCATAATGACACGCCTGACGCCAGAATCGGTTCTGGCGCCAGATCTGCGTCAGAAGATGATTCTGGCAGCATAATTTTATCTCATTTCCGTGATGTGGGCAAGAATTCTATTCAGATGTACTGAATTACAATGTGGGGACTACGAATAAGGGCGGTCGGATGTAGTTGTTGTATCCTACATAAGGCCAATCAGCCGTTGCACGGAACTTAAGGACTGGGGACGCACCTGTGGAACCTGATGGTGATCACAATGCGCGGGCTTGTGCTTCGACGAGGACGATAAGAGGGGGTAAAAATAGTTGACTCGAATCATTAGGAAATTCTGTGATCGTCGACGAGCACTCACAATCGTGACTCTGACGGATGGCTTGATGTTCGGGACCTGTAAGTGTTAGTAGATGAGTAGGCACAGCTAGTGCGATTGAGGTTGAGCCAGAATAAGTTTGATGGACTTGAGAAAGTACCGGGAGGAGCAGAACCGCAGACAGGAACAACTTGAGACGACTTGCTGGCCAGAGCAGGAAGCACGCAAACCAAGCCCACGAGAACAATTGAAGGTGGTACATCTTGTCCAGGGACTCCAAGAAGGGTAGGTTGACGCCTTGAGGGTATTGAGAGAGACAGACCCGATAACTTGCGAGAAGGCGACCGACACAGAGGGAGAGAAGATGGGAGAAAGGAAGAAAGAGGATCGACGATGCATCAACCAACTGTCAAAAACACGTGATACGCACGGACCATCTGTAGTTTGATGTCAGACTTCACCACTTTCCATCTGCTTTCCTGGCTTCTCAGTGTGTACCCCGCGAAATGCTGAAGATCAATACACCTCCAAGAAAGAAATTGTCAGTGATGTATTTTTAAAAAACAATCCATCTGAGTTTTCGCAAAATGGCGGGTGTGGCACACAAAAAATTCTGGCGCGGTCTGGTTGGTGTGGCTGCCATACCAGCCATACCCATCAGACACAATCAGACACTGCCATGCCTGCCAGAGAAATTCTGTTTTGCTGATGCAAGGTACAAACAGGGACGGATCCAAAACGGATCTGATCTCCGCGCTGTTTCGGGAAGGTGGTACACTATGATCAAGCGCGTCTGACGCGGGACTTGGTCTGTGGGTTGTTTTCGGGAGATTTGGGGTGATTTTAGATGACCCGTGACGGCCGTGTTTTCAACGGCTTTCACGGCTCTCACCCGTGCCGTGACCGTGCCGTGGGATGAGTGAGAAAATGGCTAACGGAACGGGCACGGCACCCGTGCCACGGGTGCCGTGAACCCATGGACACGGCAACGGGCGGCAGCCCTAATCGACGAGAAGAGTTGGACTCAGATTAGTGGGACTCGGCTATCGATGGATCAGATGGATTTAATCTCCGATGCTTTGATGCCGGTGGACGGCACCCCGCACAAGCCCCACGCAGTGGGCCCCGCGGCGAGCGAAAAAGCTCCGCGCAGCGGGCTCAGCGGCGAGCGTCAAGGGGGGTCCGCTGGGGGGTCTGGAGAGCCACTCCCAGCGTACATACCGAATGGTGGCCGATCATTCACCGATGATGTCAGCGGCGACTCGGCGCCGCACATCTGAGTCAGTTACAAGGACTAAACTTTGTTTATACTCGTTTTTATATTCCTTCGCTCACCCAGAAAGTGTGACATTTGGGGGATCAATTAAATTGAGCTTTCTCCGACGTCCATTAGCTTTTGACTGACTTTTAATCGCAGAAAATGTGATGTTTCTACGGTTACTGATGTTTTGTGGCATTTTCCACAGAAACACAGAAGCTCTGACTTCTCTGCTGCTGTCCACTCATCTATTGGCCGTCGAAGTTCTGCGATATGGGGATCATTTGCAACCACGAGAGGACGATCGTTCGAGACGTGTATGCCGGTTCCGTAAAAATAAGGTTGAAACACCGGAACATGCCCTGCTAGCTTGCGACGCCTCGCCCGAGGTTATGTCCCTGCGCACCGCATTCCTGGCCAAACTCTTTACTTCTGCACCAACCTTGCGCCATCTCATGGATGAACTTGATACAATCGAGTTCTTTAAATCCATGGTGCACGAAAGATCGACCGTGGCCCTCGTGGCCACATTTGCACATGAAGTTCTGCAGGTTTTTTACGCAACTCCGGTTTTTAGATTAGCTGACTAAGAGGTATCGATGTTTCATTTCCTCATAATTTTATTTTGCCTTTATATTTCACCTGAGTTCTACGACGCGAAGGGAGACTGGGTGCGTGAGCTCGACTTGGGAGAAATATAGAGGTCAGGGAAGATGGTGTACATAATAAGCCTGTAGTACACCGGGATACTTCCTGAAACCGGTGTTCCTAAGCGGGACCGTGCCGTGCAATGCTACCTACCTACCTACCTACCACAGGTCCCGTCACATCAGGGTATTGGGTTATGGGCACTTGGGAACATGACCCAGCTCGGGCATGACTCATACGACTCACCGTGAATCAGAGGGAGTCAGCAGGAATATAGGAGAAGATTCAGGAATACTATGGAACATTTATTGTATGACTCAGAATGACTGGGATGGACTGAATGAACAGTATAAATACAGTAGGAAATAGGTAGTCACCTCACGAGCTTGTAACCCCCCGGCTTCACCGCCAGCTTGTAAATCTAAGAATTGATTGCACCTAATCATTGAGTGAACTAAGGATTGATTCTCTTCAAGCAGAAACACCAATACAGGGTCACATTGAAAGGTAAGAAATCGTTACGCAGCAGAAAATCTCTATAAGAGATTCCCAACCACAAAACAAAATCAAGATCTTTGGGTGTGTTCGAGGGTTCACGTGGCAGGAGACTACGAGTGCAAATTTGGAATAGTGGGGTTTGTGGGATGATAGGTTTTTAAAATGGTTGTGAAGTGGTTGAGTCAAAAATCTGATAAAGTCAAAAATCCGTTAGTTCCGTTAATGTTCCTTGTTTCCGTCCGTAGTTCCGTTTCCGAATAAGCGAGGTCCAGCGAAGTTAAAGCGAGTTCCAGCGAAGTTGAAGCGAGAGAGAGAGAGAGAGAGAGAGAGAGAGATGTGCCCAGGGGCGTTAGATTGCTCTTCTACCACAATTCGAGCTCCTTATATACCCCTCTTGTTTATACTAACCAAATACATTCCTACAAGAGCAAAGCAGGCTGCGAGGCCTGCTTAAACCCCGTTTCAGCCCCTCCAGACGCGACCTATCCAGGTTAAACACGTCCCAACTGTACTGAAACACGTCGGAATCTTTCCAAAACACCTCACACCTCGCTCCCTGGCCCCTCCTATTGGTTCTCTGGTATCCTCGTGCCATCCTCCATTGTTCTGACACGTTAAAACGCGTAGAACACCCCTGCCTGGTGTGTGGTCGCGACATGTTTCAATCTCAATCATGTTTCTAGTTCGGATCACGTGACCGGGCACTGCCTCCTTTTGGCAGGTTTTGATCCCCGTTGATAAGCTGGCTAAATGACCAGGCATGAAAACACACTAATTGTGTGTTCTTGTACTGTGTTATAGGCCGTTATATGTCCATAGGAGAGCTAGTGCGATGCCCGAGCAGCTAGCTAGGAAGCTACGCATGTGCAGAAGTAGAAGAGCTCTGATTTGATGATGATACCACTATGGGTTGGATTCCAAGAGAGCACGGAAGCTTTAGCTAAAGATCTACTCAACCATTCTATGACCGAATTGGGGTTTATCTGCATGTATTCCGAACAAGGGTATCACATAACATCCATCTAGACTATGAGTGAGGCCAGGGAGCGTTGGTTGCAGGTTAAATTGAGTCAACAACAGTGTTGAGGCAGTTGCGGGCGCATAGGGTTCAATTGTGACATACTCTGTCACATGCGGGCACAAGTACAAAGGAGCGGCAGGTTCTTACATAAGGATTTACTACTATCAATGGTCATTGGAGGGCAATAGAACTAGCGGCAGGCAGATCACGGATGAAACCGGTAAAAGCCGATGACTCACCGGGCCGGGTGATCGGTGGGATCCCACGCTTGACAGCGGGCAGAGGGCTTCTATGATCGAGCTCGATCGTTATTTGATTGAAGAGTGATGGGAACAGGCAGAGGGTACTGCATGTTGGCCCAGGAACAGAGATGAGGCAGTGTTGGATCAGGTCTAGACCAGGGCTAGGGCACGGGGATATTATTACTCCGCTCAGCAGGATGAGTAAGGCAGTCTGGGCACACAATTGTGCCGGAAATATACTAATCTATTTGAAACTGACTGTTTATAGGTGGCTTTCTGGGCTAAATACTGTGGAAAGCTCCACAACCCTGGTCCTAGGGCATGAATTGTCCGTGTTATTGTTGTTCCTGTAATTTCCTAATTGAGACTTGTGGGTTTGTATAAATAGAGTAGATATCTTCGTTGTAGAGTACTGGATCCTGCCCCACTGATAATCGGTTTATACTGGTTGCCTTTGGGACCAAGCAGCTTCCTTGTCAGTGTAGTAGAACTCGGGAAGGAGTTGAATTGATTATATTGGGATTTATCGGATATTTGGCTTGTTGGAGAGCTTATTCACCTCTTTCTCACTGCTAGGACTGTCTAGGAGACGACTACGCCAGTGGGAATGCCTTGAATACGCTCAGAGTACCTCAGAGAAATATATTATTGTCTTTCTGCTTGTGTATCTCTTGTTTACGGAGAAAGTGTTGAGTTGGGAATAAACCACTTGTTGCATGCATTTGAGATAAAGGAATTGGATAAAGGGTTACTGCAGCGAACAGCGGATTATTACAGCGTACATCGACAGCGTCAGCGGGCTCTAGGGACCTCACAGTCACCTTTAGCTATAACATAGTAAACATCGGAATCACAGCATCAGCGGTCCTACGGACATAAACAAACCACTCTGGAGTTAAATCCACCAACCCCTGTTGTAAACCCAACCTTTCCGATGCCTTTAGATCGTGTCAAAGCGCCTAGAACGGTCAGGACAAAGTCCGTATTGCAGAATTAGCACAAAGTCCGCTACATAAATTGTATTGAACCAAATTGCAGCAACCTAATACTTGGTTGGAACCCCGAACTTGCCACGTTGGAAGTGTGGATTTTGTAGTGTGATTTTGGGAGTTAGTTTGGTTGGTTTGGTCTCGCAAGAGTCAGCTTACTAAGCATCGCATTTTCTCGTGCAGTTCCGCTCCCCGCGCGTCACCGTACGCGCCACCGCCAACCCATTACTCTAGCATTTCTGCCTTCCCATTGTTCTCCTTCTTCTCGTTTCACAACCCCTGGATTACTCAACCAGGCTCTTTAATTTATTTGACCAACCCGTGTCTTGCAATCCAAGCCTAAAACTCTTTACTTTTGGATATGTTGGTCAATTCCTTGAGCGCAAAATCCACCCGTCCATCAAGATCATGACATGTACTGCCCCAACGCAACTCCAACGGGACAATTGGATGAAACGTGGTGTCCGCTAGATGTTCAGTAAGTGATGAGAGGGCACGAGAGGGCACACTGAAGGTACGGCCTAACTTGTATTTTCTATTTGTGTGTTCTATTGCCAAGGCTTCAAACCTGGAAATGGGGACCTATTGAGATTTACATTCCATTGCACTGGCTGCCGCCGGTATATTCCTGTGCGGGTCGGATCAGAGGAACCTCGGAGCCGGGCGGGTGCTCGAGACCGTGATTGAGGGAGGCCCAGTGGCACTTGTGTTTGCTGAGGGGTAAATTCACTGTGTTGAGGCCCCCCTGTGTCTACGAGAGACTAGCGGTGATGTGAATTGCGCCCGCGAAACATCCATGATCTCAGATGCCGCCTGCAAGGCATCCATCATGCAAATTATTCAATGGCTGTCAATATGATAAATTTCCGTGACTGGTGGACTCCGGGGATTTATGCTGGGGAGGAGAAAACTCCGAACTGGTACGCAGCTTTTATCCGGAGATCCTGCCTTTAAAGATCGGCCAGTCCACGGTTAGCGAGTGTCTTACATGATCATCCCCCTGGAATGACTGTGTGCTCGGTTGGCGACTTGTGGATTTCTGTAAGGATAACCAGCTTCTACGATACTAGATGTTTGTCTTCCAAAAGTCGTTGTTCAGCCTGTGGACCACGCGAGTATAATATATCCGCCCCCCCTCCCCCCCAGACTTGCCTGCCTCCCACTATCATGGAGTCCGGTGACGCGCGGCGCGCGGAACTGCACGTGAAAATGTGATGCTTAGTAAGCTGACTCTTGCTAGACCAAACCAACCAAACTAACTCCCAAAATCACACTACAAAATCCACACTTCCAACGTGGCAAGTTCGGGGTTCCAACCAAGTATTAGGTTGCTGCAATTTGGTTCAATACAATTTATGTAGCGGACTTTGTGCTAATTCGGCAATACGAACTTTGTCCTGACCGTTCTAGGCGCTTTGACACGATCCAAAGGCATCGGAAAGGTTGGGTTTACAACAAGGGTTGGTGGATTTAACTCCAGAGTGGGTTGTTTATGTCCTTAGGACCGCTGACGCTGTGAT
Organism: Mycena vulgaris; assembly: GCA_029204335.1. NCBI lineage: Eukaryota > Fungi > Basidiomycota > Agaricomycetes > Agaricales > Mycenaceae > Mycena > Mycena vulgaris. The sequence goes on from JARGYA010000142.1 coordinate 163,671, forward strand.
TCCGATGTTTACTATGTTATAGCTAAAGGTGACTGTGAGGTCCCTAGAGCCCGCTGACACTGTCGATGTACGCTGTAATAATCCGCTGTTCGCTGCAGTAACCCTTTATCCAATTCCCTTATCTCAAATGCATGCAACAAGTGGTTTATTCCCAACTCAACACTTTCTCCGTAAACAAGAGATACACAAGCAGAAAGACAATAATATATTTCTCTGAGGTACTCTGAGCGTATTCAAGGCATTCCCACTGGCGTAGTCGTCTCCTAGACAGTCCTAGCAGTGAGAAAGAGGTGAATAAGCTCTCTCCAACAAGCCAAATATCCGATAAATCCCAATATAATCAATTCAACTCCTTCCCGAGTTCTACTACACTGACAAGGAAGCTGCTTGGTCCCAAAGGCAACCAGTATAAACCGATTATCAGTGGGGCAGGATCCAGTACTCTACAACGAAGATATCTACTCTATTTATACAAACCCGCAAGTCTCAATTAGGAAATTACAGGAACAACAATAACACGGACAATTCATGCCCTAGGACCAGGGTTGTGGAGCTTTCCACAGTATTTAGCCCAGAAAGCCACCTATAAACAGTCAGTTTCAAATAGATTAGTATATTTCCGGCACAATTGCGTGCCCAGACTGCCTTACTCATCCTGCTGAGCGGAGTAATAATATCCCCGTGCCCTAGCCCTGGTCTAGACCTGATCCAACACTGCCTCATCTCTGTTCCTGGGCCAACATGCAGTACCCTCTGCCTGTTCCCATCACTCTTTAATCAAATAATGATCGATCTCGATCATAGAAGCCCTCTGCCCGCTGTCAAGCGTGGGATCCCACCGATCACCCGGCCCGGTGAGTCATCGGCTTTTACCGGTTTCATCTGTGATCTGCCTGCCGCTAGCTCTATTGCCTTCAAGTGACCATTGATAGTAGTAAATCCTTATGTAAGAACCTGCCGCTCCTTTGTACTTGTGCCCGCATGTGACAGAGTATGTCACAATTGAACCCTATGCGCCCGCAACTGCCTCAACACTGTTATTGACTTAATTTAACCTGCCACCAATGCTCCCTGGCCTCGCTCACAGTCTAGATGGATGTTATGTGGTACCCTTGTTCGGAATACATGCAGATAAACCCCAATTCGGTCATAGAATGGTTGAGTAGATCTTTAGCTAAAGCTTCCGTGCTCTCTTGGAATCCAACCCATAGTGGTATCATCAAATCAGAGCTCTTCTACTTCTGCACATGCGTAGCTTCCTAGCTAGCTGCTCGGGCATCGCACTAGCTCTCATATGGACATATAACGGCCTATAACACAGTACAAGAACACGCAATTAGTGTGTTTTCATGCCTGGTCATTTAGCCAGCTTATCACCAGACCAGCTGATATTTTGATACCCTGTGTCGGCGGACGTTCACGAGTACATAGATGATAAACCCCACATTACGAGAAGGGGAATCAGGAGAGAGTCACAGTGTCTTGTTTTGCAAGAAAAGCGGGAGTCCGGAACCTTTCGCCAACACTTTGCACTGTGGCGACGGCAAAGTTGCAGCCGGATGGGAAAGCCTAACTGGGACGCTGTTCCGACAAGGTACCCCTGATCCATTGTTGAAGTAACAAGCTAGACGTGTCCTCTCTACAGACTTACTTCCATTCGTAGTTAACGGACAATTTATTATTTACCGTACCGTAGAAATTTTCCCTAGCTAACGTGTAAATCTCAGTTGGCTTGTCTACGCATGAGATGTGAGTTCACTTGTTATATCCCTACTTACTTCTTACTGACTGTACCTAGCTCTTACTATTATTCCAGGTACTTAGTATATTCAGTCGGCTTGTCTATGCCTACTGAGATCTCCTACTATTATTCTAGCTCCTCCCGTACTGCGCTCTACATCCCTGGAATCAAGATGAGAGTATGTCAAGAGCAGATAGCAGCAAGCAGCAGAGTAACGAGTGACCGTACATACACGTCATCGTGAGATTAGGTTCGGAGCAAGCCTGTCTCCGGGCCGGCAAGCCGGCCAATCTCGGATGTTGATGTGGTCATACTTAGTTTGGGGTCAAACAACGGAAGAGGCTTGGGCCAAGATAACGGAATCGGGCAGGACCTTCGTCGCGCTCTGGAGGATGCAAAACCGCGTCAATCGCTTGGGTGATTTGAAAAAGTCTCTTTATTTTCAGGCAACTTAGACTTTGGCCGACTTGGATGTGCGATAACTACCCTAGAAAACGTGTAGGATGCTCCCGAAGTGTATTTTCTCGAGAGATTTTATTGTCCATATTTTCTGCTGTTTCGGACAGAGAGAAATTATCTGAGTCGGCACTCTCCTTCCAATTCATCTCAGGGGTGACCTCCAGCCATTCAGTGTGCGATTCCAGTCAAAGCACCATAAACGAACCCGATATCGGAATTGCCCCTAAGGCGCCGATCACATTTCCGTTTTGGGAAGGATCGGCTAAAACGCATTAACTTTTTCGCTCTCACTCGATGGCTACACCGCAACCTCAGACGCCCCGCAAGCGGTTCCCCAAATCCCCCCCCGGTCCCCAGGCACCCCGAGGCGACGCTCGCGTAAAAGCGCCACCCGTTTGCAAGGCACTAGCCCCGCAAAGCTCACATATGCCGAAATATCTGCACAGCTCGTTACAAGGCTTGCGCTGACCTTTATACCGGAGCTCTGGCAGCTTTACCTCATCAGCCGAATCCTCCGGGGGTTCGACAGTATTTTTCTGGCCGGCACGGGTTATGGAAAGAGCCTAATCTTCGAAGGACTCGCGGTCTTGGGTGGGAAGAGAAAAGTGGTTATTGTGGTCAGCCCATTGAAGGCGCTCGGGCGGGACCAGGTATGAGATACTCTACCTGATACATCATCTTTATGGGTGTTAACTCGCGGAACCAGGTTGATCAGGCGCGAAAAAAGGGTATTGATGCCATTTTGATCAACGAAGACAATACCAAAACTGTCGGGCTCTGGAAGCAAGCTCGCACGACAGCGCAGCTCGTCTATATCTCGCCCGGGATGGCCTGCTCTGATAGCTTTGTACGGCTGTGAAAAGACTCCAAATTTCGCGCGCGGATTAGCGCTCTTGTAGTGGATGAAGCACATTGCATTCATGAATGGGGCGACGAGTTCCGGCCCGAATACAAGAAATTGGAGATGCTGCGCAGCTACACGGGGCAGGAGGTTCCATTAGTCGCCTGTACTGCGACAGCCTCAACGCCTACATTCGACACAATCTGGAACTCACTTGGATTTGGGAACCGACCATTCTGGGGCCTCGACGTTGGATCGGACCGCCACAATCTCTTGTATTTGATGCGTACCCTCTCGAATCTCGCAAACCTCGTGCTCGACGTCTTGAATTTCCTCCCCGGGACCCTGGATGCGCAAACCCCGTGCGACGTGATCGATAAAATGCTTTATTATTTCAACTCCGAATCGGAATGCGGGAAGGGTGTCAATACACTCAGATCTGCACTTCCCGATCACTTACGGGACTGTGTATATGCCTTTTCATCGGGCATTTCCGACGACGCGAAGAAGGACTGCTGGGATGGGTTCATGAGCGGGAGGTATCACATTATCTGCTGCACGGATGCCGCCGGCATGGGGTGCAATGTCCACGACGTCAAAATTACGGTGATATTCGGCTGTCCAAAGTCTCTCGCGGTTGTAGTCCAACGATGGGGACGCACCAGACGCGGCAGGGACACAATTGGGATGTGTCTTTTGCTCGTGCGGTCGTGGGCATTTCGTCCGACTCCCGAGGGGGCACTTGCAGCACCCGCCGTCCAGCGCCTACGCGGTCAAAGCAAAGCACAACTGGAACCAAAGTCTCATACCACATCTCGGTCCCGAATCGAGCCTACACTGGAGGTGTTTATCAATTCCGGCTCCACGAGCACTCGGGATCAGCGTAAGTTGAATTTTCCGGCCAGCTTTCTCACGCTGAATAAAATATGTCAGGCTGTTCTCACCGAATAGTTGCGAAGGTTTTTCGGCCACAGACAGGCTTGACAACGTTCTCGAGCCTGGATGCGACCACACCCACATCTGTTGGGGAGGTATCACAAAACTCGGTTTATGAATTGAGCTGGACCGTGATTGACCTTCCCGGGAAAACACCGCCGGAGGATCGTTGCTGTGGGCTATGCAACCCGGGCCACTTGGAGTCGTTTCGGTCCTCGGATGCTCGTGATCATCGCCTGCGTCAATTTGCAGTAGAGTTTATCCATCCAATTGCCGAGCCAGACGAAGAAGATCCAGACTCAAGACCCGTGTCACCCAGCTCTGCTGTATCCGACGAGTCCGCAAACACCATTGACTTCGAGCCACTCGAAAAGGGCCAATCTGTTTCGAAGGCAGAGAAGGACGCCCTTCGAGAACGTCTCATCGAATGGCGAGTTCTGCGGCACAAGAAGCGCGGGAGCAGTAAGTTTCTGTCACCCGAAGTCGGACTGCCCCCGCGGACCTTGGAGGCGTTGGTGTCTTCCTTTGGCAAGTTTCTATCGGAGCCCGTCATCGGGAAGAAGCAGATCTTGGCTGTGGTGAAACACTGGGATTTTGGAACGGAAGAAGACTTCCACGACGTCGCTGAGATCATTTGTGATTGGCGAGCAATCTTTGTTTCGCTCACACCCAAGTCGCAGCACTGAACACACAAAAGGACTCGAGCAGGGAGCGTTTCGGTCCCACCACAGCCCAATTTTACCCCTCCACGCCAGCTTCTTACTTCCCAAAATCGCACTCCCGCTTCGCGCAACACCCGAACTCCACGTGCACAAATAAATCCCCCCCCTCGCCCTCGTGCACCGAACTCTAGTGAAACTTCTGCTGGACTGGATGATGTTTTTTCATCTCCTCCAGCTAACTGATTACACCCCGAGCCCATCCCTGGGCTGCGCAGCCCAATCGGGCCATCCGTTTTACGGTCAACACTTCCCACACAATATCCCCTCGCTCTGGCAAGTGCAGTCCGGCCCCAAGTAAGTACAATATAGTACACCCTCGCGACCTCTGGCTCCGTTTCCAACTCCACAAACAACCCCGTATCCCATTTCTGCATATTATCGACCATATGTCGCTCACCAGACTTCGCTTCCGGCCCTGAATCACTGTCAATATCCCGCAACACCCAATTCAATTCCCAGTCGTCCCAATTACACTCACCTGTGACCTATAACTGCTCCATCGCATCAGATGTCTCCCTTCACATCCTCTGCCTCCCACTATTATCCACCTAATTATATTCCTACACCGACTTATTCCATACCACGCACACAATCAGACTCCGTAAATACTCAACCATATAATACTATGCCTCCGGGTCTGTATTGAATTCGTCCCCTCCGCCGAGAGCCCCTGCACCCAATCCTGTCCCCGCAATCTCATCCCCGTGTAGATCATTGTAACCATCACATGAAATACGGTTCTCGTTCGTGCTGTCCAATATCGTACCGGTGAGAAGTCGAGTGACCCGAGGAGTTGCCTTCTCCTTCACCAGTGGATATCCGAGCTTCGGATCCCATGTGGTATTCCGGAGAAATTCTTGAAACTTGCTCTGCCACTCCTGCGCCACTTCTACGATGACATCTACAATAGCTGATCGAGTCTCGGCAGTCACCGGTGCAGAGTTTCCGGCGTTTTTCTTCTTCCGACTAGCTTTTGGGGGAGCAGGTACAAAGTGGCCTTCCGGTGAAATCACATGAGCCTTGATGCGAACCATCTCTTCAATGAGAGCCCGAATATCTTCATGAAAGGCCACCTCCTTGTGTCGGCGGGCACGGTCGGAGTCTCCAAAGAAATTAGCCACAGAATGGCTGATCTCGCGGAAAGCCTCGACACATGCTGAGCCTTTGGCGATGATGTATTCGACCGTGACACTGTTTCCGCTTGCAATGAAAACACGCTTAATGTACCAAGGTTATATGAGCAACGTGATTTGTGGACGAGGCAAGATGGAAGACGCACCTTCACCCAATAGTTGTTCTGTTCAAGATAGAGGTCAGCGGCAATGCTTCTGCCGTATATCCCCCATCGATTGTAGAACCAAGACTGCTCCCGAGCGAGTCGGAGAGCATCGGTCATCTCATACTTGGACCGCAGTATCACTTCGACACATTTACGGGCGAGGTGCCGCACAGAAACCCGGAGAAATAGAACCAGGGACAGAATAAGGTGTAGTTTCGTGTCCGATTCATTAGAGAGGTCGCCTAGCTTGTCTTCCCAGTAGCTTGCGTCGAACTGGAGTGTGTCCATCGTGGACCCAAGTTATTTTGTCCAGGGAACCAGACTCTCTGGGACTCGGAGGAGCTCCCATGCTAGTACTGTAGGATGGTTTGAGTTTAAACCACCCTACTATAATCATATAGGGAGCAGGCTTTGGTTTGAACCACAGTGGTTTAAACTGGTTTGAATGTGGTTTAAACCATTGTGGTTTGAATGTGGTTTGAAATTATCATGGTTTAAACCGGTTCAAACCAGATGGCTTAAACCGGTTCAAACCAGATGGTTTAAACCGGTTTGAACCAAAGTTGTTTGGACATGTTTTTTTTTTTTGGTCTTGACTCTCGTTTTTCCTCCTCTCTTAATATTAGTGATCGCCCCCGACCCCTGACTCTTTCCAAAAAAGGAAATTCATATCATCTGGACTCAAAAAATCACAGAAAAGTTGTGAATAAATGCGAAAAAATTGTTTAAGGCACGAACAGATTGGTAGATGGCACCTACCAAAAATGGAAATCCATCAAAAATGAAAGTTGTAGCCCTCATTGAGCACTACAAGGTTGACCAATTGACTACAGTGATCAGCTCACCAGTTGGACTGAAAAAGGCAAAATACTTTCAAAAACACAGTTCATTTTAGGGAATGATTGGGCCATATGTCAGTAACCGCCGGACGAATTCCCATGAGTTCAGTGGGCCAAATCTCAGTAACTGCTGGACAGATTTCCATGATTCTAGTACCGTTAGAAAGCGGCTGAACTCATGGGAATTCGTCCGGCGGTTACTGACATATGGCCCAATCATTCCCTAAAATGAACTGTGTTTTTGAAAGTATTTTGCCTTTTTTGGCCCAACCGGTGAGTTGATCACTGTAGTCAATTGGTCAACCTTGTAGTGCTCAATAAGGGCTACAACTTTCATTTTTGATGGATTTCCATTTTTGGTAGGTGCCATCTACCAATCTGTTCGTGCCTTAAACAATTTTTTCGCATTTATTCACAACTTTTCTGTGATTTTTTGAGTCCAGATGATATGAATTTCCTTTTTTGGAAAGAGTCAGGGGTCGGGGGCGATCACTAATATTAAGAGAGGAGGAAAAACGAGAGTCAAGACCAAAAAAAAAAAACATGTCCAAACAACTTTGGTTCAAACCGGTTTAAACCATCATTGGTTTAAACCATGATAATTTCAAACCACATTCAAACCACAATGGTTTAAACCATGGCTTAAACCAGTTTAAACCACTGTGGTTCAAACCAAAGCCTGCTCCCTATATGATTATAGGAGGGTGGTTTAAACTGGTTTAAACCAGGCCATCGTTGGAGACGATGTGGTTTAAACTTAAACCATGCTGTTGCTGCATGCTATAGATTGATCTGTTGAGGGAAGGGCTGTCGGAGGGCACATTCCGTGGGGCGCGATAACTGTTGTGCCAGGACAATTCGTGAAGGAGCGAATATATTTCCGCCGGCAGCAAGAGGATTGGTGAGTAAACGCGGCCCAAGGCAAATGGTACTTCATTGAGAGTATGTCCGATCATGCACCGAGGAAACTGGCAGGAGAATGTCCCATGAGGAGGGCAATCTCTACCCATGCCACTGAGGCGAGAGAACTTCGCCGATATTCAAGATTGTTTCGACTGGTGCCTGGAGCCCAGCGGAAGACGAGACGCTGCGAGGGGTCCGGAGATTCTGATTACAGGGTGTCAGAGGGAGATATTGAATGAAGAGCCACGGAGAGTTTCAGTCGCAAAGATTTTCGAGATATTGGCAGCAGGCAGAGGAAAGCTGCAGCGCCACTCGATCCGCGGCCGCGCCGATCGATGACTTTGGCAGCCTCGACGAATTCTGTCCGTCGCTTCGGTGCAAGCAGAACACAGCCCTGCACGAGACGCGTGACGGAAATCGCCCCGCCGTCCTCCCTGGGATGGACGCCGACTTTCTCGCACCACTCAGTGCAGTGCTCTCTCGGAAGTGTACAACCGGAGAGTCGGATAGTGCAGATCCTACCACCGACGGTGTCGTGCGAGGTGCTAGCGCGATCTTGGACCAGTTAGCCCATACGATCTTGACGGGTTCAAGTATGAGAAGGCTAACCTTTACTGGCGATTGGGGAGTAAAATCCACCATCTGAATTCTGGAACAACGCATGCGGGATGCAGTGTGCGCTTTGGAGGCTCCTCTAACTTTGGTCAACGGCGAATAGATGACGGTTTAGTCGCCGGGATGCTCGAGACGAGCGGTATAACCAGGTAACCACAGGTTTTAATTCATTGGCAGCACCGTCATGTGACCGATCGCGTCGGGCGCATGTCGGGAGGGCGCTTTTGCCCGCCGGCGACGAAATTATATATTTCACGCGCAATATGAACCACAGGGCGACGATTCGGGTATCATTCGGACGGGGATTACAACAGAAATGCAAGTCTGATTTTGTAGAATGGTTGCTGATTACATGTTTGATCTGCGCTAGTGCAGGAAGTTTGGGAGTTGGAAATACCAGCAAACACACTGCCATCAATACCGGCGGCACAGCCAGCACCCGTAGTCGGAGTTTGAAACCCTCGTACTGCATCAATTTTTCCCGAACGCGAGAGGGATTGGGGCAACAAATTGTTGGTCTCAGTTGGTCTCGCGTCCTTGTCCCGATGGGGACAGGACTCAAGCCGACAACTAGCTACGAGTATAAAGGACATAAGGAGCTAAGAGTATAAAAGACATAAGTAACTAGGAAGTATTGGTGTAGGTAAGGGGATGGAGGGTGGGAGAAAAAAGCGACCGCTAAGCACGGGAGCTGGGAGCATAGCGTGAGACGGGTAAAAGAACCCGCTCGCTCGGCTCCCAGATTTTATAGCGGTGAGGAATAATTGAAATAAAAAAGAATAAAGAGATGAAGCGGCTGCGCCGCGGCAGAGGACTGCGCGACAGCGCACGCAAGGGCATTGACCCGCTGTAGTGCCACCCCCACACACACTGCACCCACAATTACAGTCCAGCACTCCGTCCTACCCCAGACTCAAGTACCTTGCAAAATGAATCCTTTGATACAAGATTATTTGCTCCACATACCATTTCGACTCAATCAATTTCATCAGAGATCTGAGAGTATCTCAAGTAATTTGTTCCTTTGAACTGGATGTCCACCGACCCAACAGTACTTATGCCAGCGGATTAATATATGAGTTGTGCTCTTAATTTCCTTGGTATTACTATCAGGGGCTCCGGAAGTGCAGAGCCTGCAGGAAAAAAATGGAATGGACAAGATTTCATTAATAATTAACCATTCTGTACTTGATCTTGCTCTCCGGCAATAATTCTGGGGATGAGATCCATATGCAGTGATTTCGTTTAAATCCTGCTGCAACACCGCAGAAGATACCCAGAAATGCTCCGGCGAGGACTTCGAGAGTGTATTTATCCCTGTTTACCAACGCTGTGCCGCTAGGCCGGCGGTTCACCAATCACACCGCCGATCACACCGCCGGTCCGGTATTTCCATTTCCCAAAGGCACTCCGCTAGTGAACATTCAATGCCCATGGTTTTTTTGTGTCAACCAGAGATTCAGGCAACATGGATTCAATATGGCGGGGTACGGGATGAGATTTTGAGGAGGGGGGCGGCGGCGTTACCATAGCAGACAAGCCTAGAATATCAATTCGGGCGGAAAGGGGCGGGCAAGACCTTTTTTCGGGCCTGCAACACGGAATTTTCTCACGGGGCAAGCCAATCGTGCCCCGTTTGAGAAATTCATCCCGGGATGAGGACGGGGCGGACGGGGCTGAAAGTAGGGTCATAGAAGCGCAGGAAGAATTTAGTCTCTGTATGGCAGAGGGGTTTCTGAATCACTTTACGTGGCATATGTGTGTATCGAAGCTCCGCAGGATGTCTGGTATATCCTAGAGATTCTTCAAGAGGTGCTACATTGCGAACTTTCTCTCCGAGATTGCGCTCCCAACACAGTGAGATGGAAAACAACGCGTATCCATAACTACATGACCATATTACCAGGTGATCCAGGCAGTCCTTTTCCCATTGCCGTCATCTATGCTCGTAGTCATCTGGTGGCCAAAACCCAGGCCGCGCGCATGCTTTTTCGCGCTCATCCAAAAACAAAATTTCCCATCGATGAATTTCATCTACCGGTGGGTCCGGAAAAGTCTGGTGAGGGGTCAAGATGAGAGATTTTATGGGGCCGGATGTTGGACAGCACCCCTTGAGTCACTGAACAAATTGTGACACTCAATTACCTGGTGGACTGAGTTGCAGCGGTCCGGGACAGAAGGGGAACAAAACTTTGCACAGCGTGCAGTATTTCCGGGCAGGGTGGGCATCCTCTGATTATATCACCTGATTTTATCCCACCGGGCCTGTGGAACTGTCAGGTCGACTCCAAACGCGGGGCAGTGACCAAGGGAGAGACGCATCCATGCGGAGCAGATCGATATGAGCCGCGCAGAACCGTGTCGCAGGATCCTGTACAGCGATTTTTGTTAGATGGGGCCACAAGCCGAGTGCCGGCATTACTGATTATTGGGAGCGCCCGCGGAATGTCATGAAGTGTTATTCGGTACGTGGCGGTACTGACGGACAAGCGTACATAATATTCGGACACAAAGCAGAAACCAAGTGTGTAGATACATGCCACTCAGCTGGCCAGGCGCTCCACAAGTATGGGGAGGCGTGTTTGATTCTCGACGCTCGGGGATGCCAGGGCGCCGGTCATCTTCCATTTAATCCGGGAGTCCGGCTCAGAGAATTTAAAGGCGCGGAGGAGGACGCAAAGAACAGCCTCTGACGGGAGGAAGTCAGATTTTGCAATGTTCCAGGTCCATAACGGAACGAAGACACCCACTGATCTCGAGCTGCGCGAATTTGAATCCGCTAAGTAGATTTAGGATCAGCGTTTCAAGGGCTACAACTGATCAACTTACATGCAACTTCTCCCGCCGCCGATGAAAGTCATCGTGTTCCCATATATTCCGCACATCTTCGTCGTTACCGAACTTGCTTTACCGTTGGTCCATCGCTCGGGTCTGAATTCCAGGGCATCCTCTCCCCAGATCTGCTTATTGTGGTTTGCGGCGGCGACTGCCACGTATATGGACGTTCCTTTGGGCACAGTAATGGAATTCATGATGGTTCCATCGACGCCAATTATCGGTGTGCTTAGGGGAAGCACCGCGTCCTCAAATGCCCTATGATTTCTCACGTTTATTAATCCTCACGAGGCAACAACGTAAAGACTTACTCGCGGAACATCGATGGTGAGGCGGGCGGAAATCTGTGCCCCTCCTCAGCTCGGACCACATAAGCATCCGGATGAGCTTACAGTCTCAGGGTTTCGCGGACGACGCTATCAAGATATGGGAGCGACACGAGCGCGTCGTGGTCGAGATGCTCCGGGGCAGCGAGGATCTCCGCACGGAGCTTGTCTTGCACGTCAGGATACAGCGCCAGCGTGTGGAATATTCTGTTCAACGACGTCGACGAGGTGTCCGTTGCGGCAAGGATGATGGCTCTGGCGGCAACATCTGGATTTATTGACGGCGGCGATATGGCACACACTTACGCAACAGCAGCCACCAGCTCCTCGTCTGTGAGATGTGTCGCATCATCCGTTGACATATTGCTTCTAACTACAAGACGCAGTGAGTAGGGGTCACACGAGGATTTATAGAAAAACCATACTGAGAATGCTCATGATGTCCTTCGCATCATCCTTCAGGTACAGCTCGCCTTTCTGGATGGCAGCCTTACGATCCCGGACCAGCTGTAGGGCAGTCGCGTCCGTAAAATCCACAAGGTCGCGGAGATGATGGAGTGGCGGCAATGGAAGGAAGTTGATCATAAAGCGGCGGAATGAGGGGAAGGGAATTTTCTTGATCGGTGGGAGTAGGGGGAATAGAAGTGCCAACTTGAATGCGTAAGGACTAAAATATCATTTGTTCAGTCATTGATACAGAACTTGACCCGGCGTCACCAACAGTAATCCCCGTAGAGCCTCTCCATATCGGTCGGCTTGACTGTGCCCGGGTAGCATTGGATCAAACGAGTAACCTATTCCCGCGCGCCCGATCAGCTCCAGAGCGGAGCGGGAGAACATTGGGAAAACGTCGAGCTGACGGCAGTCATCAGTGGAGAGTGCTGTGTGGGATGTTGATAGAACGCGCCTCTTGTGGAGTCTCTCCAACGTTTGGGGCGATGAGGCCATCCCGGAGCTGAATCATACGTGAATACATGGTTTCTTACGATGTGGGACAACATGCCTTCTCTGCGACCTCGTAAAAGAGAGGGACCATTCCGCGGAGGTTAGCCGTCGAAAATGCAGGGAGCATAATTTTGCGATATTTCCGATGGTCGTCGCGGATGGTGGAGAATATCCCCTTTCCCAGAATGAGGGCGGTCAGACTGGGATTCCGCGTCAGGTGTTTAGACAATGAGATGTTACTCAGTACCTTGTGATCTCGGGCATTTCTTCATACAGGTCTTGATCTTGGACGAGGATGCTGTGCAATGCCGCGGGGTCGAAAACAAAGAGTTGTCGAGCCTTTCATGTGCTCGAAAACACCAGTCTGTAAGTGAAGGCGGGACTCACTCCTAAGAGGCCGTGAAGTTTAACGACCTGACCGTAATTTTCTTCGAGCTCCTTATGAAAGTCCCAGCCGTCGGGATTGGTATATTGAGTCAGATTTCCTACCACGCGAATGTGAGACCGAGCAGAGATCACGGGGGAACTCTATCCATACCTGTAACGAAGGACTTTCGCGGAGGACCGGGGATGTTGTCCAGAACAGAGAATAGACGCCGCCAAAGCAATCGTGTACCGTACACAAGGGCGAGGAGGAATGCGCAGAGACTGGCGGTAGACGCCATTGGGAATGCACGATAGGGCCGAGGGTATGCATGTGGCAGTCGGTACTTATAGCAACCTTTACGTAGTTTTAGGGATTCTATGTCTTCGAAGATTGTCCGTTGACACTCTGCGGCCTCCCGTTCCGTGCGCCAATCGGTGGCTTTGAGTCTGCACAATACCTTAAATTAATCCACCACCAAGTAGCTTGTGATGGCGGGATAACTGCACTCACCTGACGGGACGGATATTTGGGAGCTGTGGTCCGGTTGACCGCCGTTGGCGTCTCCATGTTCCTGCTGCCACCCTCGTTCTCACGTCTGTGCCATGAGCTAAAGAACTCGAGCGTACCGTGAGAACTCTCGGAAGATACTTGCGCCAATGGGGCAACGGTGATGCGAGTTGCGCCCGCGAAACATCCATGATCTCAGATGATGTCCGCAAGCCATCCGTCGTGAAAATTATTCAATGGCTGTCAAGGTCCCAGACATACCTGCCTCGCACTATTATGGAGTCTGGACTAGCCAATATCTTGATACCCTGCGTCGGCGGATGGTCACTAGTACATAGATGATAAACCCCACATTACGAGAAGCGGAACCAGGAGAGAGTCACAGTGTCTTATTTTGCAAGAAAGGCGGGAGTTCGCCAACACTTGGCACTGTGGCGTCGGCAAAGTTGCAGCCGGATGGGAAAGCCTGACTGGGACGCTGTTCCGACAAGGTGACAGCGATGAGAGTAGGTCAAGAGCAGATAGCAGCAAGCAGCAGAGTGACGACTGAGTGACGCACATACGCGTCACCGTGAGATGATGGGGCTGATGACCATGATCAAGCACTCCCAAGCTTGTCCCTAGGCTCGTTGCAACCTCTATAGCTTTCTACGTGATCTTCTGAAGACAGTCGTTCAGGAGCTTGTCCCAAGCAATTGCAAATAGGGCGGTTGAAATTTGAAAGTCGGCCAATGTGGATTTTAATCCTATGCCTGTTCAGTCACGGTCTTTCCTTCAATTATTCATTATTACTCTGGGCGTTTACGGGTCGACAGTCCTGGCGCATGCCTATTGTGCATAGTGAATGTTTTAACAGAGTTAATTATGCTTACAGTAAAAGCTCTGCAACCCAAGCCTTCATGAACGCGAGGATAAACGGGACTCCTGAGTCATTCACTGTGACTCCTGTTGATTTGGGGCTCTCGCAGGAGGCGGTTCATAATATGTACAGACATCGTATATTGGCGAGTCGAACACAAAGCAGAAACGATCGTACCAGCCAGGTTGCCCTAAGGGCCTCCACGAGTATGGGAAGGCCTGCTTGTGTATCTACGCTCGGAGTGATCATGATGCCGGTCATCAGCCATTTAATGCGGGGATCCTGCGCAGAGAGTTTGAAGGCGCGCAGGAGGACACATAGGACGGTCTCTGGGTATCAGAAATTGTGAGGTTCGGTACATAGCGGACTTGAATACCCACTAATCTCGGGCTGCACGGATTTGAGAGAGTTCTGGATTTCTTTGGTTACGTCCACAATTATGAAGTCCCCGCACCCTCCCATTTTCATCGCCACCGAACGCAGTAACCGGCACCAGCAGCTGTAAAAGCTAGATTGAGACAATCCGAGTCGTCAAGTCAAATTGGCAGCCCCAGGAATAATGTCGAACATCCGGCGGTCATTAATCTAGTTTAAGGGAAATTCTGTATGGAATTGAGGAAAGTAGTCGCCGCCCGCCACCCCACGAGGCCAATGCATTTGTTTTGTCTTTGATGCACACGTACCGACAGCCCTTCTTGTCTTGTCCCCATCTGCACGCCAAAATTACGCCAGAGTCGTATCCAATTTTGGCCAACCATTCCATAATCATTCCATAATCAATTGATGCGCCGTCGATTCTTATCTCCTCCCACCATCATCTCGTCCCGCCGCACCCCCGCTCGTGGTGCGTCCAGTCGTTGAACACTCACCAATAGCCACTCATTTTCACAGGGCAATGGATGGATACTTTTGGGACGGCAGCGACGAAACACAGCGGCGGTATGCTTCCATGTTCTTTGAGCTCAATCATCTCACGAGTTAGCAGACCACCGCCCCTTGTTACTTCCGCTTCGTTCGCTGGTGAACTGCCATCGTTTGGATTCCCCGGTAGGTCGGCATTACGTGCGGCCCGCGGTGCACTTACATCTCTTCCGTCCCCAGCCGAATACACCCCATCGTCGACATCATTGATGGATCCCACCGGCTTCTTCGCCCCCCCGGCGCCGCCTTTTCCTCCTGGTGCGTTACAAAAATGTTGAACACGTTCCACGTTTATAGTTTTCATTCAGATTTATTTCCCTTTGCTGAGTTGTCAGGATCGGCCTCGTGGGACACTACGCCGGCCACTTCTTGGCTTCCGGCACCTACACCACAACAGGGTGGACCGCAGTGGGATCCCCGCGCAACGCAGCCCCAGTGGGACGGCTCTGTTTCCAGGTGCGGCAGTTGTTTGAATCTGCCCCGAATACTTTTGACTTCTAATTAAATAGCCACGGCTTTGATAGCTTTGGGCCGGCGGCGGCTCGACCTCCTTCCACCAGTTCGAGTTCCGGAGATTTATCTGGCGACAGCTACGGGTAAGATTCATCATTTTGTGCAGCTTCCACCGGGTGAACCTCCACATCCAGCATCGATCTCCTCATGGCCGAAATCAGGTAATTTTTTTCCCTCCCCAACTGTTATTCTAATCCGAGCCAGTGATGGATATTCAAGTTCGCGATTCTCGTCCGCTCCGCCGTCCAGTATCCCTGAAGACGACGATTGGTCATCCCGGTGCGTATTGCATTCATATTCGGCCACATTCATTAACAATCCTCAGCAGGTGGTCATCTAGCATTTCACGACCAGCTTCGGCGGCCCCATCGAGTGTTTATGGCGACCCGAGTGTAGATAGGCAAGTTATTCTCTCTCAATTCATTACGATTTCGTTTTCGTGCTCATTCTTACCTACCAGCCCACCATCCGTATCCGTTGAAATCGGGCCATGGGATGGGACAGCTGCTGATCAGCCGTACATTTATCTCACCAATGTTTGGAATTTTCCTGATATGTTGATTCCAGCTGCCCGAAGCCGGACGTACATCCAGTCGACGAGGCTCAGGACATGGATGCGCGCCTTGGATGGGACTACAAACCGTCGAAGGTCAAGTGGTTGGATCCTGATGTGTCTTCGGACGTCACAGAGTTTCCACAGGGAATCAAGCTCACTGAGAAAAACAAAATTTACGCCTTGCATCGCGTGACTGGGTGCCCCTCCCAGTTTCCCTTCTTTCGCCGACGCACCGGATTCCTCGTCAACCTCACTGGCATCAAGGATATAAATCCAGATCCTGAAGTGACAATTGATCAACTCATTCGTGACCAGGTTCGTTTCGCTCCCTCCCTATTTAGCCTCCATCTGCGACCACTGACCTGACGCTCGGACAGGATTCCCACTCCTGGGGTCGGAGCACCGGGGCTCGAAACAAACCCGATGCATATTTGCCCGGGTCTTTTTTCGGTCTCTTCGGCGACACCAAGATAGCTTGTCGGCGGGCCGCTCCCGAGTGTGGCGGCGTCACTGCATGTGAATCTCTCGATCCCGCTTTTTTGAAGCAGGAGCGGCGTGAGCTCGACCCAGAGGACATCCGGGTTCTTGCAGCTGCCACTATCCACGCGTGAAATGCAGGATGACACCGAAGTTGGTCGGACTCTTGCGTACTGTTTCTCTCTTTTATTATGATTCAACGATCTCACCATTACTGTCAGGTTCCATCATTCCCTCCAGAGCTGGCGTTGCAAGGGTATTCGCTCGGATGGATCGCAATGTGATGGTTCCATTGCCCTGCGCAAGCTAAACACAGTATGTTCTTACTCTGCCCCTTATCTTTTTCTGAACTGTGTTCAAGCGGGTTCGCAATAAGAACCACATTCTTCTATGCTCCAAACGCGGAGAAGCTCTCGCTTTTCCTACGCTTCACTCGCAGGTGCGCTCTTGACGAGGGGAACTCTTACCTTCAACTGACTTCACTCGCAGATCCAGATCCTAGATCTCGTCTCCGAGGAGCTCTTCGTCAAGGTCATGAACGGTGAACGGATCATCGATGAAGAGGACACCGACGGTACCTGCTCGCGGGTAGTTTCAGGACGAACAGGATCGAAGGGGAAGGGTACCTGCCGTGTGTATCGTCTTCTCGTCCTTTGCCTCTCCCTTCTCCCATTAATTCTACCCCAGCGTTCAATCACCACAAGGACGGTCTGCCATACGTTGCCAAAGTCGAGCCTCTGACCTGTACCGCCAAGATGCACATATATTGTCCCTGGGAAACCCTGCACCCAGAGCTGGCGCGGATGGCAATCGTCGTCCCTGTCCCGGACTCGGGTCATTCTCATCCACCGCCGCCGAAAAACAAGTGTACTCACGCCGTTGCGGCGAGATATCGGGAGTGCGTTCGCAAGTTCGGTCCTGGGGCAAGCGTCAACAAGGTCGAGAATGGTACGAGTTCAATCCTTTTTCGCGACACTACCTGTTTTGAATATATGCAGCACAATCAACGAAGGACCTGCTCGATGGCAAGACACCCAGTCTATTCCATCCGGGGCTTATCAGCCGCGACACAAAGACGCGGATCATTCAGGAGGTGAAGGCCGAGTGGAACGACCTCTCCTCAACGGCCGCCAACGTCAGACAGCGTAATAATTTGTTCCTTTCATGATTCTTTGCTTGCTTATAATTGCTCGGTCTAGAGGTCGCCACCTACCTTGCAGACCAGGAGGCCTTGAGCGATGACAAGAGGTATCTCCAAGGGTCTGTGTCTCGCGAGGGGAAACGAATCATCTTTGGTGCGCACCCAAAACTACTCTGCTCCATCCACGATCTTCGTACCCTCGACTGCGACACCACCTTCAAACCCGTGGCAGGTGAAATGCAGATCTTTGAGATCAATGGGTGGCTGGTGGCGATTAACGAGTGTACGTCCATGTCATTCGACCTGTTTTTCAATCTCAATGCTGACATGATCGCAGCGGTGACGGTTATGCGCGTCTGGATGGAAGTTCATGACCGTGCGGCGTACAAGACTGTTTGGGAAGAGATTCAGCGGCTCGTCCTCAAACTCACCAAAAAGCAGCTCAAGTTCAAGGGGCTTCACAAGGGCGGTAAAATTTTGGGACTCAACTCTGACATGGAAGCGGCACCACTTCTCGGATTTGCCGATGCATTGGTTCCCACGGTAGATCTCGAGCATGTGCGCTCTTCGGTAGCGGCTGACTCGCAGGAGCTGCTTTCGTATGTCCTTCGAATCTGCTACTCACACTTCAATCGGTCAGGCCTTTTTTCTTCTACTTCTTTTTTTTGGCGACTTCGGGCTCATGTGTTTCAGTGGAATCCCCAAGCTACTCGATCAATCAAGCGAAACTCGGAGGCGCATCTTTGACCTCAAATATCTCAAGACGCGCGAGGAACTCGAAGTGTTCTCGGCATGGCTTACGACCCTCGCTGATCCTCACGGAGTGCTCAAACGTAAGCCACTTTCGTTCTCCGGTGTCCTTCATTCACTCAGTGATGGTGTTAGGATGGTGGGGGCACAAGACTATGCATCGCTGGTTGCTCCGTGGGGTCATTCAGTGCCTATCGAACATCCCGCTCGAGCAATGGAACACCATGGAGGCCACGACGAACCTCGGCGAAGCACAGCATGCCTGGAACAACGCCCAGACCGGCATCTCCATGGGCGTCGTAGAGTCTTTCAAAAAGTGAGTTTTCGCTGTTCCCGTCGTGCCGATGTGGTACTGAATCCAACTAAGATATGAAGCACTCGACATCCGAAGAGCTGAAGAGATTGAGGTTCGGAAGTCGACCGCGGTCTCGCGAACTTCGCGGAACGAGGTAACTCATCGTTACGGGAGCCGGGTCGCGCGACAGTCCCGGATGTCTGAGAGGGCAAGACGTGCTCGTACTGCTGACTCAACTGTGGAGGGCTTGCAAACGGAGCTGTCGGCAATGCGTGAAGACCTTAAAGCTGCCCGCGAAGATGCTAAGGTGAGTTCACCCATGTTATTCTCTCACACAACCTGAACATACTTACACAGGTCGAGCCCTCCACTGAAGCTGCTCAACACGTCCGCAAGCTTGAAGACAGTGTAGCGGACCTTGAGGGTGAGCTCAGACTCGCTAAGGCCGAAGCCAAGGTAATGAATGTCTTTTGATTGCGACGACGACTTAGAATTCACGTTGCATTTTAGTCCAATTCTTCGGGTCGTGTTCGTGCACCCAGAGCCGCTGGCCAGGGGACATTGCCGGCGCTGCCCCAATCTGCGCATGATTCCACGCCTCCTCTGGACCTCACGCCCCTTCTGCCACCACCGGCCACGGCGATTGCTGACCGTGTCTTGAATATTGCTGGCCCGCGGCGGGCATCTACACGTAAGCGCCCGCAAGCAGAATCATCTGCGACGGTATCCACATCTTCCAGCAAACGTCGCAAGAAGCTGGAGGATCCCCTCGTCGGGTGGGTGATGCAGGATCCTGACACCGCTGAGGAGCTCACCGGGCACGAGTGGGTGAAACGCTACCCCGACGAGTTTGCAAAGCGCTATAAGAAGGATCACCAGCGCTACCTCGAGTATCTTGCACAGTCGGTAGATTCGTAGATTAAATGTTCGTATGCATGCGCAACAGACCCAATTGAATCCATCCCCACGTTCGATGCGCGCGATGAAAACTCGCCGGTGTAACTTCCACAATTTCCCAAGGGCTGATTTGAAGCGCACAGGAAAATTCACAGGCACTCCCGACATGGATTCAAAGTGCACTGCGTCAGCGACATGGATTTTCTCGGTTGGCATACATATCAGGGATGAAGATTATCGTAACGAGGTCAATAAGTTTCATAACACGTGCACGATATCAATGAAGAAAGCGGGGCAGAGCAGACGGGGGACATCCAGCTATTAAATTATAACTGTCATTAATGAAGCTTTTTCCCCTTAAGAAGAGCTATACCATGGCTTTATCTATACTACACTATTCAGGGCGGAATACAACGCTCTCGAAAATGAACGATCAATTGAATCAAAGCCGATGATCTCAACCCGCATGAGAATTTGGAGACACACAATTTTTCTCTCAACTTCTGAACAATTATTAAAGCTTCTTATACATCTTTATTACATCCAGGAATATTTCTGGGTTGAGTGCATCGAAGGTGGCAGTATAGGGCTTCGTCAAAGTCCGTTTGTTCATTGCTTGGTTAAATAACTCGTCAATGGGATTTCCTTCCTGCGCACCTCATTAAGACCACACACCCGAGGGCTCGTCAAATATAATTACGGGGAGTTCCCAGGAGTGCTGCGACTGCCTCAAAAAATATTCTTGAAGCAAGGCTACCAATTAAAGTTGGTCCTCATAACAATTTTCGTTGCGAAGTCCGAGTGTAGCCAATACAGAACAGAACCCACTCTTCGAACATAAACATCCCTGTACGAGCCAGTACTTATAATTCTGCGAGTACAGACAATTGAATTAGGGATAAAAAGATGATAGCATTGTACATGCAAGATTCTAATTTAATCATTGACGACGGGATGGCCGTTGGCCCATGATTGAACGAAAGATCTGAGAGTGCTGGCTCCCAGAGCGTCTACTTTCTAGATCTTGTTCACCTCTGCAATAAACTCTTGTTGGCCCATCACCTCCGTAGATTGTAATAGTGCGTGTCATGTTGTTTGCTTCGTTCAGAGATGTGGTTGAAATGCCAAGGGCCTCCTCTATTGTTATCTTGGAGATATTTTGGATTCAGAATGTGAGTCTGGTAACCATGTAGAATTATTTGACTCGCAGTTGTAGACGATATTTCGGCGTGCCAAGAGGTTTCGTGAAATGTTGACGTTACTTGGGCAGCAAGCTTCCACGATTCAACTCGGTTGGGTTCTGGAGCACCTTTCTTCGGTTTGAAGGGAATTTCGTGGACCCTGGGCGCTCCCCAATTTTCTTCCAGAGTCAGGGAGATGGACTACCGCTTTCAGGTGTTGAACCATTCACCAGAGCCAGCAAAGCGATTGCAGTTTCCATTCTGAGAAACATACGCATTCTCCCATTGTTCAGAACCGGGTTATTTTACTTCCCCAGGGTTTGGATGTTCGGTATTCTTCAAACTATTGGCTCTGAGTAAAGGGAAATCGTAATTTGAACAGACGCGTCGTGAACGCGACGCTCGATTTATTTGTATCTGGTTGGCCTAGTGATCCAGCCTTGAGCCACCGTTCGGGCCAAGTTCAGGCCACACGTAATCAAGGGATTGACCCCGACTTCTTACCCGACCATCCGACGAAATTCCTCGTCGGGTGCACCTAATTCGGCGAGAGACGAGCTTGCTTCGCAAGCCGACGAGCTTCCACACCATCCGACGACCACCCACATCCGACGATCTGACGAAGTACGTGAGGGCTCATTACGCCACCATCCTCAGACTTCAACCACCATCCCGATGACGAAAGACCAAGCTGTTGCCAGGCATCGCGCATTAGACGTTGATGACATCGTTAGACTAATATGTGTCGAGCTTACCAGCGGAGACGAGTCGCGCGATCTCGCCAGGCTCGCCAGGACATCAAGGATCTTCGGCGAGCCTGCCGTCAACATTTTGTGGAGTGACCAGCATACCATTTCCAACATAGTAAAATGCTTCACTATTTACGCAAAGCTTCCCAGAGACGTATTGGAGTTGACATACCAGCCTTTCTAATTTCTTTCAGACTTTTCTGCGACCCATCGCATCGCCTCTTAGGACTGGAAGCATATTTCGTTCTAGTTAAATCCTTCGACATGGATGACTGATTTCCGGACGCCGATTTCTTGAAGACTCTGAGATTGCACATGCCACAGCATTGGTTGTTCACCAATCTCGAAACGCTTCACTGGTATCGTCATTCAGATCCACCGGAGGCGGCGATCCTTGATATAAGCATGTTCCTTGCACAAAAGATCAGGATATTCACATCGGTTTCTACACCACCGCCCAGCTGTCTGCCATTATTTCCGACCTCGCTATCAGATGCCCGGAGTTGACCGTTGTCGAGATTACCATTGACGATTGTCTTCCGGAGGCTCTTCCAGTCGTATCTGTTCGTCAGCTAGTCGCTGCGTCTCGAATCGCTGTAAGTGCCTGGATTGGACGCCGCAGCCTTGTCCCATTTAGCCAAACTCCTCAGATTCAAATGCTTACGACTTTATGGCCCGATTTCCCCTTGAAATCTCTCGATGAATCCGCTGACTTTCTGACTCTCACCGACCTCCACGCGCCCATAATGAAGTATGCGAAATCACTCATTGACGAGTTTACGAATCATCCTTTCGTGTTACTCAGTCTCGCCAAATTACAATGATCCTACCTAACTCCCCGCGCGAAAGTATGGATGTTGAAAAAGCCGGAAGCTGCCGGGATCAAAGCCGGCGGCAGGAAGCTGCAGTACCGGAGCTTGAAAGCACGCGTGCTCTTTGGGAACTGACCCGTCTTCAGTCCCTTGAAAGGGTGTATATCTATTGCAATCCCCCGCAATTTCGCCTAAAACAGCACACCGATACATGTACTACCGACCTATCCAAACCCAGAAAGGACGAACGGAATATTCTGAGATGATGGAGTTGAGCGCCCCGCTCACGTCTCCTCCGCTGAGCACAGGGCATAAATATTGGGTTCCATGGGTAGCTGTGGCATATAAATGTGTTTTGAGAGCAGTGCTGGGCACCGGTGCCCAAGCGAAGCAATTTAAGGATGGCGGCCGATGCCCAAATGACTTCCAAGTTGACTTGGAAAATGAGAGAAAAAATATCTGGTCAAATGCAGTGCATTTATCCCAGTGCGATGCTACTTGGCGCACGCGCGAGCTTGGGCGCGATGAGGCGGGCAAACAGTGGGCTGTTGTTCATTGTTATTGATGGGTTGTGCCGAGTTGCCGCCGGCACCTTACAAAATCCGCGGCGCTTTTCCCGCCAGGCCCGGCTACGATCGCCGGCTTTCCCATAATCCATTGTTCTCGAGAAGGAATCACGATCACATCTTGCATAACTTGAAAGGGCTTGGATGGAGTAATTTTATACGTAACAAGAGCGCGCCGGGGGCGCTTCGCGTCCCCGGCACTTGGCCTCAGCGCCCTCAAGCCGTCGGTGATACTCGAACGGAGTTCAAAGGCTTCGGACAACATTATTTCATAAAGAGAGAGAAGGATGCAGCGTTCTCGACTTTCTTTACCCGTCCGCCTAGAATGCAGAACACTGCACCAGCAGCTGGATCAAGATCGGGCGCTCGCAAGCGTTGCGAATGAAGTCACTCTGCAAAGAACACAGGTTATGTGAATTCACAAATACAACCCCGAGGAGCGTACCTCAATAAGCCGGCGGTATCCAGCCTTCCCAACTGATGGGTCGACACACAGCTGGATGAACTCCTGGAAAACGGGTGTTCGGGAACCGATGGGGAGAGGTGAATAATCCTGGAGTCTTGTCTGCTCATCGAGCGGTGGGCGGTGCCCTCCTGCCATCTCCCACACAAGCGCACCGAGCGCGCGGGCAGCACTGATGACATGTTGGTTTATGGATGGAAACTGTATTATTCCATTCACCTGACAATATGTGCTGATTTCGAAGGATATGTCTGCTCGATTGAAGAGAAGGTTACTGCATTCGAGAGCTTGGCTGGGGATATAATCTGTGAGTGGCAAGAACTGCTGGAAGACTGTAGGGCACTCACTGAGTTTCAAAAAGCCCTGGGCGTTGATGAGGACGTTTTCAGCTAGAATACTGTTCGGCGTGATGTCATTTCGTTCTAAATAATCGAGGGCAGTGAGAATCTACGTATACATACTCAGTCTCCGAAATAGAAGTACATCTGACCACGTAAGTCCTTGGCACAGCCAGCAATCTTGCTATCTGAGAGTACCAGGCCCGCCGTGTTAAGCTCAATGACGCTCGATAGTGTCCTCGTCATGAGTTCCATGCGAATCCACAGCTTGCCATCGAAGGGATCGACATAGAGCGCGTCCATGCCTAAAATATGATCGCAACGAATATCACGCAATAGTTGCAGCTCGCAAAGGACCTTGTCGAGCTGTGAGCTGCCTCCGGGGATAACTAGTACGGTCTTGATTGCGACGAAGGTTGGGCGCCATAGAAGGAGGTCGTGCTGGTCCTGAACTTCCACATGATTGGGCAACGTGAGCTGGTCCCGGTGAGCCTCTGCGAGGCGCGCGACATAGATAGGTGTTCCACCTGGCCCGTGCGTAAATTCTTGAAGGTCGAGGTAATGAGAGCGCGGATTAATTAACTTGTCGATAAATTTGTTGAACGGGGCGATGACTGATGCGAACCAACCGGCGGGTGATTCTTCTGGCCTGGAAAATATATTCCACGACTCCTGTATGGTAGCATCTGTGAAGGAAAGACATGGGCCCAGTGGTGTTTGAGATGACTGGGAAAAGATATCTAGACGATCAAGTTCAGCAATTACACCCCGGATGTTCGGGCGGTCGGCAAAGTGTTGCGACCAGCATTTTTGTATAAGATCCCACATATGGTCTGGGATGATGTTTCCCGTCGGCCGCGGCGGTCGGTCCCTCGCGAGGACTTTGAACAGAACCGCCGTGTCGTGTTTCACGTCCGCGAACGGTGGATGACCCGTGTAAAGCTAATGAGTCCCGAGCAAGTCAAGGGCACCGCACGTATCGACCGATTGTTTCTTACCTCGAGACACACACACCCGAAGGCGTAGATATCACTGGCTTGTGTGTGTGCAAAGTTGTCCAGTCCGAAGTTGGTGGGTTGAATCATCTCAGGGGCCATCCATCGGAGACTGCCTCCCTCTGTGTCCGAGTCCACGGGGGGTGTATCGACCGGCCAGGCCCGCCAAAATTCCGTGAGACAAGCATGGCCGTTGTCGTCCACCAATATGTTTGCCTGCAAGAATCACTTCAGGATCAAGGTTATGTGCATGAAGTGATTTCCGCTGACCCCTCGCAGAGCCCCGTGAACGATATGTTGTTCATGAAGATAGTCCAGACCTTGAGCGATTTCTCGAATCTATCGCAGTGGTTCAAGTAATAAGGCCGGGCTGTTTTGAAGGACACGTACCCAGCGAGTCGCGGTGGCGATATCCCCACTGTCACGAAGGTATTGAAGGACTGTCCCATTTTTCATCCACGGGGACACCATGCACAACGAGAGCGGAAAACTCTCAGTATCGACCCCAATCAGTGGCACAATATTCGGATGGCGAAGACATTGCCATAGGAGCGCTTCGCTACAGAATTCCTTCCCAGGCATTTAGGACCGCATTTGTACAAAACAATGTGACACTCACCCGCCAAGCATGACGCTCATCTGTCGGCCAGGACACTCGAATGCGTTTCAAAATCACCGGCGTACCCTTGTAGCTCGCCTTGTAAGAATCGCCGTATCCATACCAGGATGTAGGGCACTCATCCCGTTCTGTGACTCCGGAGATGATAAGCGATGACGGGAGCTTGCCGCAGGCGGTCGCCAGCTCTCCAATAAGCCTACGGGTCTTTGAGGTGGCTTCGCGAGTGCGCAGAAGGGCATTGGCGAGGGTCTGAGCTCGTGAGCAGGTCAAAAAGGAAAGAAAAAGTACAAAGCCCACACATCTTGGATGATGTCGAGAAAGGATTGAGCGGCATCGCCCTCCAGCGTGAGCACGTTTCCCCACTCAGCGGGGGAATAGATAATATCTGGAACAATATCAGCGAGGGCCGCTTGATCTGAGGCAAGTGCCGCCTGCAGCCTCGGATGCTCCGCAACCCCAAGATCTGAAGAAATCTACGAAAGTTCGACACAGGGCCAACCGACGACAGATTGGCTTCACCTGTACAAGAACTTGGCGGTATTTCATGGCGTAGACCATACAAGATACAGCATCGAGCGTTTGGATCACCTCTCGAAAGCAATCCAATGCGATCAAGGATCTGGATAGCGTTAAGTAAGTAGTGGAAAGATGTAGCTGGATCACCCACCCATCGTTACTTCTGCTGGAACCTACCCCTGCGAGGTAGAGACGTGTATGCTGTTCCCAGCCAATGAGCCTTTGATCAACATAATTTCTATGAATGTACCAGATAGATGTTCGTGCGGGGAGCCAAATGATACGGATTGGGGATGGCGGACAGTGGTCTGAGCGCAAGCAATGCTACACTGCGTCGATGGCCCTGTTGAATCCAAACTGGAAAGAGCTCGACGTCAGAACTTGTGCGAAAGATTGCACGTTTGCGGATGAATCTCACGGGGACGCCGGATTACAGTACAGTAGTCAATGGCCGGCGTTGCAGACTGGGTAGAATGTGTTGTCTGATCGCATGGTCCAATCAACGGGGAGGATACGTCGAAGGTTCAGCATACCTGCAACGAGGATCCGCTTGCTTGTGGTGCGTGCTGCCCATCTGTAATGTCGGGCGGTATACCGGCGATCTCGGTTGTGATATGCAGAGAAGCAATCTCGCGCTGCAGATCTGAAATCCTGGATTCAATCGCCGCGGCAACATCGATCAGATCCATTCTAGTCCCCATGGCGGCGATGAGCTGAGAAAATGAGGGGTCACTCGGTTATGTCTGGCGCCACATAGAAATGGACTTGCCGTAGCGTTTGAACGCAGATCATTGACCCGCCGAATGAAGTCGGCGATTTCATCCCGTATTGCGTGGGAGTTCAGGTATTTCTTGAGCTTCGACGAGGACCGACTCTTCGACATCGCCTGGATGTCTCCAGACAACTGGTTTAAATGACTAGGACTTCTGCTCAGAGACGATACCCAGGGAGAGGGTACCACATGCCTAGTGAACTCGTTACAGAGCTGGCGGAACTTCGTATCTTCCACAGCAGGATGGGACTCCATCTCTTCACATAACAGCTTCATGATGGTGACCACGGACTCGGCGACGTATTTGAGGTCATTGGTGGAGTTCCCAACGGTCTGGGCAACAATGAGTTCCTAGGTCCAATCAATAGGTTGCGCTGACTCGCCTGAATGAGTTCAAGAAGTGCTTGGCCCGCCAATAATGCGGAGCTGACGTATGGGAGCGGAACGCAGCTCCCGAGCGATGCGAGCCCTTGGGAGACGATCAGGAGGGAAGACAGCCACTCATTCGGTTTGGGAGGAGGGAAGAGACGAGGGAAAGGCATTGTCTGTACAGCTCAGGCCAGATGGGAGAGAAGGGAGAGCAGGGAGAAGGAGGGTGCGGGCTGCTGCTGTAGAGCATCGCCTTGACAGTTCACCGCCACAATTACAGCCGCCCGGCCTCAAAAATACGAGGAGAACTTGTTGGAAGACGTGCAAAGCATGGAAAATTGCTCATTATGTCATGGGCGATAGTTCCAAAGCCAAGCAAGGGCCTGACTGAAGAATATGCAGCAGAATATTAAGAGGCGCAACAGCTATGGGCGGCTCCCGGACCACATTCCGATCGTCCTGCTGTATCGTGTTAATTTAGGAAGACGTAAAGATCAATCAACGGCCAACCTGGTGCTCCCAAGGCTGTGCATAGGGCAGTGTAGTCGAGGTATCATCTCCATCTGCGAAAGTCTTCGCGAGGGATAAGCGAGCACTCACGTTCTGCGCCAAATGATTCCGAAAGTGTCGCGGGAAAGGAACCCCAGGAGTTGGTAGATCACGGGGCTTTCTCGCCAGCCATGTCGCTCCCATTCCAACCTCGCCCTTTACCACACCGCCGGTAACGGTGGTATCCAACAGATCGATGCGCGTGTTGGTAAACTTGCGCGCGCTGACGCCCTTTTCGAAGAGGAGGTCGAGCTCCGCGAAGGAGCGGCCTTGGGGCTGTGGAGAACGGGGCGTCAGCTCGGTACGGCGGGGGTAAAGAGGGTGGAAGAATGACGGGGGAGGGAGGAAGAGCGGATGGGGCGAGGGCGGAGAAGACACGCGAATGGCGGGGTGTAACACGAATGACGACAAGTTTAAAGGAGGAACACAAAGCTCACCTCTGGCAACCTGAAATACGTATACACAACACACAGGAAGCAGATCGCGCCCCAGAAGAAGCTCGCGTAGGTCCCTCAGTCCCACGCGTCAGGGGTGAGCATGTAGGGCGAGCGGACGATGCCGACGCTGTGGGGAAAGTATTAGTGCATGTTGGGGGGGAGGAAGAGTTGATGATGTCGAAAACAAAACAGAGGGGAAATAGGAAGAAGAGATGGGGGAAGCGGGAAGGGGAGTTGACCGGGTCAATAAAGGGAGAGAGAGGAGGGAAAGGAATGGGAGGCATCCAGGATATCGAATCTTCGGGCCGCGAGCGACGCCTACACAACGTCCACTCGGCGGGCATTAGTCGCGAAGAAGCTTCGCGCAGTGCCACTCTGAAACGACGGCACGGAGAAACGACGAATCTACAAAAATCCACTCATTACATATTCCTCCCCAACATCACACTCTTAATCAGCAACCTCCGCGTGCTCAGCTCGCCGACGAGCGAGCACGCGGCGGTGCCGACGGTGCACTGGTACATGAGCGCCCAGACCAGCATGAGGCAGCTGGTGGCGAGCGCCGCCTAGAAAGAGAAAAATGAGGACACTGCGTCAGCACCGCTCGAAGTGACGTTTAAAAGACAAGGAGGCCGACCTCGTCTCTATGTGTTGCTGGAGCGAGCCCCAAGAACCCAAGCACATCAATATCACACACAGCCCCACCAGCTCGGAGAGGTATAACGTGCGGCGCCTGACGCCGCGCGCCATGAGCGCACACGCGCCGAAGACGCCAGCCATGGTGATGCCGTACTACCCGGGGACGAAGTCGTAAGACCTGGTGGCAGGGAGGCCGGCTTGTTCGAGGAAGTAGGTGCTGTAGCAGGCGTATCCGGGGTTTTAATACATCGCGACGTTCTAATGAGAGGATGCATCGCGATACATCACAGAGTCTCACGAGAGGGTTCGCGATGCATCGCCTTAGAGCGGTTTCCTCTTTGGAATGGTTCCGCTGCCGTGTGCCGCGCCCTCAGCGGCGGCGTTGTCCCGCCGCTCCCCGCCATTTCGAGGTCGGGGGGCGCGGCGGGTGGCGGTACGCCCGCCCACCTGCCATTTTCGGTACTTTCGCTTTACAGCTCGCGGGCGCATGCGATTGTCAGTGAATGCAATTTACATATATTCGTGGCACTAACCGGCGTCATAGTACCTATCGTCCACCAGGGAATCAATAACGAGCACTTCAAAGTATGCCGCATTAGGAGGAGGAGGAGGCTGTTTGTCCCTGTTATGATCACACACTCTCTCTTGCTGCCTCCCATTCCCGCAGCTCGTGCTGGCTCTCCTGCCCCTCCCCATCACTAGCACTTTGGCCTCTACTCGCACACGCATCCAATAATTGTCTCCTGGCTTTCCCCCCGCACGGCAGGACCGCCCCGTTCCAGTGCTCGTTTCCCGCCTCCGCAGCCCCCGCCGTTCGCGCCGCCCTTCCGCACAGCCCGGCTCCTGCGCGTTTGGAGGGGAGATGGGAGGACCCTCCGCTCTCGTTGTACACCCGAATCCTTGCCCCAGACATCCTGCTCATCGAGCGCCGCCCCGATTACCCTGGCGCAGCCCCCGCCGTTCGCACCGCCCTTCCGCGCACCCCGGCTCCTGCGCGTTTGGAGGGGAAGACGGGGAAGCCCCCCCGCTCTCGTTGTACACCCGACTCCTCGCCCCAGGCGTCCGGCTCATCGAGCACCGCCCCGATTACCCTGGCGCAGCCCCCGCCGTTCGCGCCGCCCTTCCGCGCACCCCGGCTCCTGATCGTTTGGAGGGGGAGACGGGGAAGCCTCCCCGCTCTCGTTGTACACCCGAATCCTCGCTCCAGGAATCCTGCCCATCGAGCGCTGCCCCGATTACCCCGGCGCAGCCCCCGCCGTTCGCCTGCCCCCGCCGTTCGCGCCGCCCTTCCGTGTACCCCACCTACTGGTTTCCCCTCCCATTGATATATATGCATAGATCTACCCCATCGTTGCTGTTCCCACTCTCATACATCCTGCTTCACTGGCACTCTTTCGCCGCCGCTCCTTGTACATATTTTTACTTATTTCTTGCACTGCTAGTCAACTCATTATTTAATTCTACTTCCTGTGCGCGCAAAGCAGCATTCGCCCCCCAAAAATAGGCTACCCAATCATGTAGGCTACTGCCTGCAAAAATGAAGGAAAGAAAAACACCCACGCAGGATCGAACACACGCGGAGGAGAATAAATCCTGTGGAACACGTACGAGCAACAACCACTAGACTAAACTTCCCAATGGATCTGCTTACTCGACTTGTCACAAGCCTTCTCCCAAGCCATACAACTTAATAGAAAAAAATCCCAAGTCCACCAGGGCTCTATCTATGAATTACTATCACATCTGTACCCCGACGACTACGACAACACGGCGCGACCAAATATATAGAAAACCGCTCTCCATGCCCATGACCGTTCACCGCTTTCGCCTGTGAGTCGTTCTGTCAGCACGAAACCTTTCCAATCTCGACGCACTCACTTTTTCCTGCCTCCTTCCTCCTCCTCGTCTGTTACCTTACGCTTCTTCGTCGAATTCATCTCGTGCTCTCCCACCCTCTTCCCCCCAGCCTTATCTTTCAAAGCTTCAAGCAACTCCAAGTCGTCGTTGGCGTTCTTTGGTGGTCGTCTCGCCCTGCCGGGCCTCCCAGTTTCTGGTACGGGGGGTATCGGAGCGCCCTGCAGGTGAGGTAGGACGACCAAATCCGACGGCCCCGCCCAGTTGCGGAGGTCGGGCTTCCTCGCCGCCGCGCCTTTGCCCTTCTTCTCGCCTCCACTCCACCTCCTTCCGTGCATCTCCGGCGGCGCCGAGTCCAGCGGCAGAGGGATGATTTCCCCATTGTCGCCGTACGTCTGGTAAAACGTCAAGGGCACTCTCTTGCGCCGAGTTCGTCCCTCGCTCGCTCCTCCAGCGTCTACAGCTGCTCCCCCCTCCTGCTGATTATCCCCCTCCTCTGGCACAGTCTTGCGCGGGCGTCCGACCGGGTTCGCACCTGCTCCGTGTCCGCGCCCGCGCCCACGCACCAGCACACCCTCCTGCGCTTCCACCTCCGGCTCGTCATCCACCTCTGGCACAGTCTTGCGTGGGCGTCCTACCGTGCCCGCACCGCGTCCACGTCCGCGCCCGCGCCCGCGACCTCCGCGTCCGCGCCCGTTCTCCGCAGCCTTACCCTCCCCTTTCGACTTTTTGACTGGCTTTGGCGGGTTGGCCATTGGCCGCGAGTGGGGGAAGAAGTCCTCTGCACCTGCTAGCGGCACATCCTCCTCCTCACTTCTATCACCATCACTGGCACCATCTCCATCCGCTTCGCCCCCACCCCCATCTTCCTCGCCGTCGGCCTCAGCCTCGGCCTCGGCGCGTTTCTGCGCCTGTTTCATTGCATCCGCCAATGCTGCGCTGGAGAATGCAATCGTCGCTATCGCTGAAGCCCGTGCGATACGCGGAGGGAGAGGGGAGGTCCTGGGGACAGAAACCAGCATCGGGGATGGCCGTGGCGGCGAGAGTTGGGGAGGCGGGGGTGGAGGTCCGGCTCTAGGCCGTGCGATAGGTCGAGGAAGAGGCCGTGCAGCTGGTGGTGTTACAGCAGGTGGCGTAGACACTTGGGGAGGCCGAGGCGGGGCTCCCGAAGCAAGCAGTGTAAGGCGGGGCTGCGGAGCAAGGGGCGCTGCAGCTGGCTGGAGGGGAGGTGGAGGCGGAGGTGTAGCCAAAGGAGCTGGAGAGCTGGGTTGTGTTGTTACCAGTTCTTTGCGCAATATTAGTATTTTTTCACCGGTCCACTTTGACGCTTACCTTGAGTACCGAACATCCCTCCTGTGTTCGCATCCTCCATAACCATACCCACCCCGCTCATCGCGCCGACGTCTATCCCTCCCCCCATGTCGGCCAAATCTACACCTCCATTCATCGCGTCCATATCCATCTCTCCTCCCACAAAATCGTAAGGGTAGGCACCCCCCATGCCCGCTGGTAGGACCATCGGGTCCGTCGCTCCCTCATAGCTGGCCCAAAAGTCCTCACTGCCACCCAACTGTGACCAGGTGCGTGGATCCAGCGGCGATGAGGGGCGCGCAAACCAAGCCGATGGGTCCGGACCGGTGTTGGAGAAACTGAAGGCTCCCGCCGCAGGAGCCTTACTCTCCTGCATATCCGAGTTGAGTGGCGAAGATGCGCCCGACTGTAAAGTCGGCTGCGACCCGAAAGAGAACAACGGGGGAGTGAGCCGCGACGGCCCAAATGAGAATGACGGGGGTGTGAGGTGCGGCGGCCCGAATGAGAAGAAAGGGGGAGTTGCAGTCGTGCCCCCCCCTGGCGGGGACGTGGGAGATAAGGCTTCCACAGTCGATGAAACTGGGGTGGAATGGGACGAGGGGGGTTGCGACGAAGCAGAGGCTGTGTGTTCCGTAGGTGCACTCGCTGAGAAAGTGGTGAAAGATCCGGGCGCGGGCGCATCCACCTGCTGGTCAGGATGGAACACTGGCGAAGCATTTTTCCTCCCGCGCTTCGGCGCTTTCGACCCTGGTGTGCCTTTCTGAGGTGCTGGTTTCGATTTGGTGGCTGAGCTTTCTGTCCCCTCGTCGTCCGCCACGGGCAGAAGGTCAAAGACGTCGTCGGCCTCAGACAAAGCCATTGCATCGCGATCAACCCGAGCTGCACCGAGAAAAGTTAGTTAAAACCCCATTCAAAGAAAAACGACGCACAAAAACATCGCCTGAGCCATGAATAGAACTTGTCCGAAACCGCCGTGCTCCAGTCCGGATGTGATTCCTTGAAGGACAATCCTGCAGGTGAGTGACCACACGAGAAGCTGCAGATGCGCGCATGCGTGATCAGTCTCACGATCAGTCAACATACGTGACGACGTACACAGAACACGACAAGTCGCCTCCTGCACTCGGGTCCGGTCCTCCGAGCATGGTGAAGCCGACCCATCCCGTCTTCTCCATTATTAAGGTGTGGATCTGGCCGATTATTCCCTCTAGCTGCTCCAGCGACCTGCCCCTTCGTTTAGACATGACACAAGTTTGAATCATTCGAACGACCACTCACATCTTGGCCAATTCTGGCGTCAGCTTCGCCATCGTTTTAGCATCCAACTTCAATGCTTTGATCCTCGCCAAATCTGCCTCCATCTCCTTCATCACCGCCTCGCCCTGGGCCTCGTATGCCGCCTGCGTCACCGCCCTCCACATCTTCATGCGCGCGGCCGCCTGCTCCTTGACCTTGCGCTTCGCGCTCTCCGCTGGTAGCTCACCGTCGCGCTCTACCCACTTGATATCCGCTGCGTGCGGAGTGTTGTACCCGGCATCTTGCAGCGCAGCCTTCACGGTATCAGGGTATTTCTTGATCCAGAGTTCCAGCAATTGCGGGTCGCGGTGGCGTTTGGAATCTTTCCACAGGGCAGCGAGTATTGATTGCTTGTCGTCTTTTCGCACCGGCTTAGTGCCTGACTCGCGCGCCTTCTTGGTGTGATTGCGGAACCAACTTCGCAGTTGCTGTCTTCTGTGTCAGCGTGTGTGTTCTAGCCGCGTCGACGCGTCTGTGACGCGTCAAATGACTCACTTGTTTCCGCTGGTCCAGGAAGGTTGCCAGCTGCGTTGTCTGCTCCTCCGTCGGCACAATTCCGGACTCCCTCGAAGGCAACAGGCAGGTCGCCTCCGCTGGCCATTTTAAAAACCACGCCTCATCCAGTTTGACGAAGAAGTCTATCTGGTCACCCAAGGCTTTACTTTGCATGTACCTCCCGACGTAGCTCTGAAGCCACGTCGTCTGCTCGCCTGTCGTCCAAGATTTCGGTGGCATGAAGGTAAACAGTCGCGTCGTGCACAAGTGGGTTTGTTGATGATTGTAATAGGAAAATCTGCGCCGTTTGGCTTCATTTGGGGTGAGTATTTTTTTCCCTAACAATTCCACGCCCAAATCACTCCGCGCAAGCGGTAATTAAGGTACCAGTTAGCAAGTCTCTTGAGTCAAAGTCTGTGCCCGTCCTGTACAGCTTCTCCTTCCTCCAATGTCTCGATTCCCCAGCGCTCCTCCCATGTCTCTCCGATTGCGACACAAATTTATGTGCATGCCCCAGTGCTTTACTCGCCACGAAATCGTCCACGCGCACATTCCTGTTGCTCTGGTGTCGTCCATCTTTTTTACCCCATCATATTTTGGGTCTTAATATGATTATATCTCTCCTCCAGATCCGGTCCATCGCGACTCTCGATTTGGCTTCCTCCAAATCCGGACTCATCCGCAACACACGCGCTGTTGGTACATTGCTTACCCGGCCTTCCATCAACCCGAGTGTGCGGAACTTTCGGGCTCACGGTCCTCCGGTCGACTAGATAACACTAGACTTTTCTCCCTCCATATTCCACCTATCTTTATTTCCCCCACATTGGAATTACCATGACCGACACCTCGACTCCCGCCGCTGCGACCAGTGCTCCCCACTCCCTCTCGGAGGAGTTGGAAGCACTGGTCGCCCAAGTTGCGGGGCTCACCCAAATGTCGCTCGCCATTGCCCAACGCTGTGTCGAGCTCCACAGTACGTATATTTTGCTGCTGGCCACGACCTTCTCTAATGCCCTCCCTCAGCCGAACTCCCTGCTGCTTTCAATGCTGCGGTGGCCGCCGCCGTTGCCGCTACCCTTCGTAAGCTGCCTTTCTTCACACTGTCGTTGTTTTCTGGGCTGATCGCACCTCAGCCGCCCCAACTGTTTGGGTTAAAGGCATCCCTCGTACTCCCACCCAACTCGAGGTGGCGCACCCTCCGGGATCAGGCGACGACATCCCCTACCATGTCGTCACCATCGGCAAGGAGCCCG
This sequence comes from Mycena vulgaris, assembly GCA_029204335.1. NCBI lineage: Eukaryota > Fungi > Basidiomycota > Agaricomycetes > Agaricales > Mycenaceae > Mycena > Mycena vulgaris. The sequence goes on from JARGYA010000142.1 coordinate 198,612, forward strand.
GCCTCTACGCCAGCGTGTATGTGTTGCCACAATCCCCGTGTTTCAACTTACTCACCCATCCTTCAGCACCGAGTCCGATGCCCAAGTCCTAGGTGTTCCTGCCGGCAAACGTCTCCGCAAGTCAACGCGGCTCGAGGCCCTCGCATACTACCGCCAGAAGTACGCGGACCAACAGGTCGAGAAGTGGACATCCAGTGTCTCCGCCGCTGCCCCTGTTGTCCCCGCTGTTGCTGGGCCCTCTGTCGTTCGCGTCGCGGGCTGCAACCACTAGTGGGTGAGTCCTCATCCTCCTTGTCTTATCTCACTGACATCTTTAATTAGCTCGCAGCTCACTGTCACTATGATGCTTGAGTAGGTAGTATTGTAGTTACTCGATGTGTACCGGTGTTGCATGTTAAATTGATGTTCTTGTCGTCCGCCCTGCATTGAAATACCCGATTAGCATTTGTTCTCGTCGTCGCAGCGAATCGGCAGGGAAATATAAACCCGATTAGCATTTGTTCTCGTCGCAGCGAACTGGCAGGGAAATATAAATGTATTTAGAATAATATCCACTGTAAATATTCACCGCAATATTACCATAACCAACTTTCCTCCCAGTCCTTGACGTCGTTGAAATGATCCCAGCAGGCATACCCCCACATCTCACAGTCGAGGCAGCGTGCACAGAGCCCCTCCTGATCCTCCCCTCCGTTGTTGCACACGTTGACGGTCTTGCAATGACCGCATATGCCAGAAGAGTCAGCTCTAAATACCTTAGCCGGAGGAATGGCGCCCTCGGGTGGTGGAGCACTTGGCAGATAACGATATCCCCGAAAAATCCTCGTGGGCCTTGATGCTGATGTTGATTGCTTCTGCGGAAGGGCTAGAATATGCTTGTAAGTACTGCGCGCGGGAGCCCTCACCCAAAGTAACACCTACGCTGGGTCATCGCGCATGCCACTGTTCTCGATGACGACCGCAATGGCAGGTGCACTCTTATCCCATGAGACTGGCGACTCAGCCGAAGAGCTGTAAATTTCATTGATCTCCCATATATTATCCGAGCATCGGATCACGCACCAGCATTCCGACATCTCTGCACCGGAAATGGTCGGGGTCCCCTCGTCGCCTTGAGTATCTGCTAGGGCGGGGTCTTGTCCCTCCATTGACGCCGGCGATGTTTTGGTGAGTGCCTCCCGACTCTCGACGAGGACCTGCCATGCCCGCGAGAGTCTCCGCGGCCAACGTCTCGTCCTCATGTCGCACGTCAATGGCCGCTTGCGACTTGTCATCAGGCAACACTGTCAGGCGTCCTCGTTCTGGTCGTCTGCAAAGTAGTCCGTAGTATTCTCCGATGCACTGTCTGCAGCTGTAATAATAAAAATAAGGATGCACCGCTCGAGTAGTGTGCCTGTACTCGCCTGTTTCCATCTGGATTTCATACTCATCCTGGATGCATGCATCGCTGCAAACCAGAGTCAGAGAAGCGTGCGGAGCCCTATGGTTCTATTGAGAATCAACTTACTCCCAAGTCTTGGTAGTATTGTCTTCCTGTGCAGAGAGGATGTTTTCATCCTCACTCGGGAATGCACCTTCGTTAGGATCCTCCCTGCTGTATGTTCAGATGTTCGCACTCGCCTCATGGAATGAGTGAACAAACACACCGTGGAACCGGTTTCGGTTTCTTGGGTGGGTCCCATCGACGTTTCGCGGCCTTTGCAGCGGCGCTGCTTGCAAGTTAGTTCATCTCTCAATTCTCCCCCCCTACTGTTCTCACCGTCTGTCTGCCGTCTGTTGCCTTTTCTTCTCTCTGATGGCGGGATTACTGCAATTGAACAGTCAGGATCCGAGGAAAAATAAGGAAATAGCTACAGACTTCTGGTAGTAGCGTCTGCTCGCCTCTCGGCGTCGCTGCTTTCTTTTCTCTTCAGGTGTCACCCATCTACATATTGTCGAATGCTAGAGGCATATGAGGTTCAGGATTCACTTACTTTGAGTCTCTATTGTTGTCATTGTCGTCGGGCGCGAGAGATTTGAAGAGGAAGGCATGATGAAGTCAAGAAGCAAGTTGCATTGGGCTGTCGTATGTTGTTTATACTCGACGTTCACTTTGCCATTGCGCAGTCCGGATTTTTGTGTCCTGTTGTGGGTCAAATGATCTATCTCTTTTTCAACAGGGACTGGTATCGCCCCAGGACATAATCTCCTGACTCAAAATGAAGTGCTTCGCCCCAGAAGCGATTGCCCAGGTAAACTTTGGTGTTCCGGCCTCATTTGTCAGCCTGTGATGCCTGTTACGGACGTGACATCAGCGGTTTCCCTCCTCCCTTGATCAGCCTCTCTCTTCATTTCTACCCAAAAATGCAATTTGAGCTCGCGTGAAAGAATATTTGGTTAATCATTCTACGCATCGTAGAGCCAGAATCTCGATTTTAGCAGGCCCACAGACAAGTACTACCGGTGCCTCTGCTTGTCTCCCACCAAGTCCCAAATTTCAAGCTCAGTGTGGGCCATGAGCCTCCATTGCTACGTCTAAGGTTACTGTCTAACATTCATTTAGGGGTCGTTCGAACTCCCCTATCTTTTGTTGGGGACTGCAACCATCGATCCTGGCCAGAGTTGATACAACTATATTTCCTGAATTATATCTGGAGGTTCTAAATGACTTGGTTCCTTTCGTATACGGTTTTCGACGCTTTAAATTTTAATCTACTAGCCAACTTATTGTTGAATTTGAACCCTTTATTGTGCTTCCGCCCAGCCGTGATCACGCCGTGACAAGGTGACATTCACCCATCACCGCACTTGCTCCCTACTACCCACCTCGTCCACGTCCACAAAACATTTCCTTTGATTTTTCCTGCCACTACTTCAACACAACACTTCGTTTCTATTCCAAGTAAGGTACCCTGCTTGTTGTCCCGCGTCGTAGGAACCGAGCAGCGGCAAGCGCCGTGCGCTGAGTCTTACCATAGGCACTATGGCGGCACTGCTGCTTGCTCGGGTTCTCTGACGCGCGACGAATACCTACCTGAGCACCAACTGAGAAATATTATGTGGGAAAAGGCTCACCGAATTGAACGTCGCGGCCGCGTATGCGAATGTTCAACAACACTTCTTTTCTACTCCAAGTAAGTACACTGCCTATTGTACCGCGTCGTAGGACCCGAGCAGCGGCAGCGCCGTGCGCTGAGTCTGACCATAGGCACTATGGCGGCACTGCTGTTCGCTCGGGTCCTCTGACGCGTGACGAAGACCTACCTGAGCACCAACTGACAAATATTATGTAGGAGAAGGCTCACCGAATTGAACGCCGCGGCCGTGCGCGCGAAAGTTCAACAACACTTCTTTTCTACTCCAAGTAAGTACACTGCTTATTGTCCCGCGTCGTAGGACCCGAGCAGCGGCAGCGCTGTGCGCTGAGTCTGACCATAGGCACTATGGCGGCACTGCTGCTCGCTCGGGTCCTCTGACGCGCGACGAATACCTACCGGAGCACCAACTGACAAATATTATGTAGGAGAACGCTCCCCGAGTTGAACGCCGCGGCCGCGCACGCGAAAGTTCAACAACACTTCTTTTCTATCTCAAGTAAGTACACTGTTTATTGTCCCGCATCGTAGGACCCGAGCAGCGGCAGCGCCGTGCGCTGAGTCTGACCATAGACACTATGGCGGTACTGCTGCTCGCTCGGGTCCTCTGACGCCAGAAGAATATCTACCTGAGCACCAACTGACAAATATTATGTAGGAAAACACTCCCCGAATTGAACGCCGCGGCCGTGCACGCGAAATTTCAACAACACTTCTTTTCCGCCTCAAATAAGTACATTGTTTATTCGTTTATTGTCCCGCATCATAGGACCCGAGCAGCAGCAGCGCCGTGCGCTGAGTCTTACCATAGGCACTATGGTTGTACTGCTGCTCGCTCGGGTCCTCTGACGCGTGACGAATACCTACCTAAGCACCACCTGACAAATATTATGTAGGAGAACACTCCCCGAACTGAACGCCGCGGCCCGCGCGCGCGAAAGTTCAACAACACTTCTTTTCTACTCCAAGTAAGCACACTGCTTGTCGTAGGTCCCAAGCAGCGGCAGCAACTGACAAACATTATGCAGGGGAACACGACGAAACCACAAACCGTGATGCAGCTTCCGGTGTCGCGCAGCAAGAGTCAAGGTATGATGTATCAATAGTTAATGGAACACTTTGATTTTCTCTGACGCAAGAGTATACGACCACAATATGTATTGTTCATCTACGGCAACAGCAGGTCAATGTCGAGAGTATTATCTGGACGACGGAAGATTGTGCGTTCCGCAAGGAGGTCCACCTCATCGATGTCGAGGGTAAACCCGAGGGGGACGAAGATATTACCTTCGGCATGGAACTCCGCCTCGTCGAGTGAGTGCGACGCGTAGATAGTGCCCCAATAATCACCAGCGTCCTCAAATGCGCGTTCAACATCAGTGCTGCAGGGTTGGATCAGGTCAAGATCGGTCGTGGCAATTGGTTCGTACATGGAAGTGAATATGTCTCGCTTTCCCCGCACAACGAAATAGACGGCGCCGAGCTGCTCGATCGTGCCGTCAGCGCGTCTCTTGAAGATGTCCGACATTCCATGACAATGCGGGAGGGATCGGGCGAGCACGGCGAGGCTGGACGCAGTAAAGGTAGGGAAATCGGAGGGCTCAGTCCCGGGTGGATCGCGCTGGATGTGCGGATCGCTCTCCTGCACCTCGAATGCCCATTTACTGCAGGAATTCTGGTCAGCCGCGTCTGGGAACACTGAAAGGCAACACCGACTAGTCGTGTGTCATGAATCCATCCATCGTTAGGAACCAAAGGCCGTCTGGATTGTCACTGCCGTTGGCTGAGAGTTCAGAGAACACGGGGAAAGGCATGGGAGTGTTCTGGAGTGTTCGGGTAGACGGGTGATTGTGTTTCCATGAGAGATCAATGATTCACACCAACCCCATTAAGGTTCTTTCCCGTGTAAAAAGCCTCTCGCAACACATGTTTTGTCAATTTTAATCATGGATCTTACCCGCCATCTTACCCCCCGTGAAATCTCCCATTTGAAAGCCCTGCGCCGCAGTGGGCGAGGGCCCGAGGTCGAATTCCGTCGCCTAGAGCTGCAGTACATACTAGCCTGTCCCGCATGCCCCCCGAGTGGGATAAACCTCGCGTTGAGCGAAACAGGTGAGCCATCCGGACTGATTGATTAGCTTCGCTGAAACATTGCAGCCGAAATCGCGCCATTGAGCGACACCGAAATCGCGGTCATTCACGCCGCGCAATATAATGAAGCCGAACACAACTTGCAAACCCTCTTGGCACGCCGGGCCACACTCTACCGGCGGCGCGACGTGAACGCCCGTGGAATCCAAGAACACACCCGCTATACATCCCAAATCCACGAACTTACAGATCATATTCGGCGCGCGGAGGAGGAGCTTTTGATTCTGGAGGAGCACCTGGCCCTGCTCGCTTAGACCCGCATTTAGATCTGCATGTACATTGAACCGAGTGCATGGATTAACTTTGACTAATATACATCTTGCGATAAGCGGGACCGAGATCGAAATTGGCGGCAATCAGTAACTATGCCTGCCCAAGGTTTATGCCCACTACCTCCATGAGCGCGACAAACCCACGGAAACGGGGACGGGAAGAGGAGGCAGATAGTGGGAGACGTGTGAGACCCAAGGAAGAGTTTGTGGGCAGGCCATTGAAACGAAAATGGGACGACAACGAGGACATGCCCCACCGTACGCGCCAGCGTTTGGATTCTGATGGATCGGGTGAGTTTTTATCCTTCGTAAATGGGAAATAATACTGATTTATGTGCCTGCAGACGAGGAAGAACTAGAAGACGTAGTCCCTGGTGAAGGCGAGATAGCAGAGCAGGAGAGAGGCAAACCGAAGTTGTCGTATGAGAGGCGTCGTCATTTGCAGCTTCTGGAACGTAGGGCGGCGGTGGCCGAGATGATGAGCACACGCGATCGAGAATAGCCGACTAGTAGAGCGCGCGGGTAGTCGGATCTCCACTAATACAATGATCTCGCACCCAGAAACAACTCTCATGTCCTGTAGCCAACTGCTCACTGGAGGCGGCGCGTCCACGCTCACAGATGCGGAGGACAAGGCTTTCAAACGTCGTAAGTTCCTTGTTCGTTCTGTCAACATTTTACTCACCTCTTGGTGCAAAATAGAAGCATTGGAGTCGGTGGATGACGGCACAACCCCCGACCATGCATTGCGCTGCTGGCTGAATATCTACCGTCCTCCCCCAACCGTTGTGAGACCAGCGGGTTATGTTGCAGGAGCTGCGGTGAGGGCGCGCGTGCAGGAGCGCGCTCGGGTGCGCCGAGAACGCGTGAAGCGTTTGATGCGGTTGCGCGAGGGTTGGAACGGCCGCGGCGTGCTCCGGGTGCGTCCATATCCAGCCGCCAAGAAGCCGGTGGTCGATTTCATGGATCGAGCGGCGCGGGAGGATGAGCACGCCAGGAAGGAGCGAGTACGGGCGCTGATGGAGCTGCGATACGGCGGGAAGGGCGGGAAGGGCGGGAAAGGAAAGCGCTTGTGATCAATAATGACACTTGTTTGTTTCATGTGCCAGCCTAATCTCTCAAATTCCCCTGCAATGTCGGGCACTGCAATGTCTGGCATCTTCCCAAGCTGCCACCAAGTCGCCGGCAATGTCCAATTTGGTGTCCTCAGAATACCTGCGCATCACTGTCAATCACTGTCAATGCAGGTACGCAGCATCGATGCATCGCTCCCTTCTGCTCCCATCTGTTTGAAATAAGCGACTCGGAGATTTACAATTACGCGAGAAGATGGAAATGGTGTTCGGTGCGAGGGGACGCACCCAGGTTTCGTCGACACGGCCATGGATCCCGCATACCAGGTGAGTACTGGCAAATGAAGTCGAGCTGTACTGACCTGTCGTGCAGGACCTGATTTTCCAGGAGATCCTCGACTTCGAGCATGACACACAGCACCGGCCACGACTGTGCGAGGGCTGCGGTGACAGCGCCGGTGCATATTGTTGCAGAAATTGTTTTTGGACCCCACTGCTCTGTACGCAGTGCATTCTCGACCGTCATCAAGCCCACCCACTCCATCGCATTGAGGTATGTCTCAGTTAATCAGTCTGACGACCCACACTTAGTCGCACTCTCCATTTTTTTCACCCTTAGGTTTTGGGCGTGAACACGCTCAAGGGGGTGACCTTAAAGGGCTTGGGCTTGCGCATACAACTCGGACATGGCACGGCAGCGGTCTGTCCCGACCCGATCCCCGACGACGACTTCACCATCCTCGACATGCACGGCGGCCACGAGGTCAGCCTCAATTATTGCGGATGCCATCTGGCGCCGCAGCGTGGCCAACAACTCATGGAGGCACGTCTTTACCCGCTGCCCTGGCAAGGCCAGAGCTGGATTCACCCACACTCTGCCGTGACCTTCGAAGTCGCTCGCTGCTACCAGGAGCGCACCGCAGAACGGTTGCCTCGCCCCCCTGTGCCCGGTGTTGCAACTGCGAAAGGACGTGCATCGGGTTCCACTCGCACTAAAAACCTTGCCTATACCACTCGTGTCGCTAGTAAACCTTAGGTTATATCACTCGTGTCAATGCTGTAGTTCCGCGAGCCGCGCTACCTCGTTTTAACTACCGGCTCATTGCGCTATCTCAATAAAAACCAGTCTTCTGAATAAATCCATTTCTTGAATAATATATTCGTACATTACGCGCAACTCGGAACTGGAGCGGTACATATGTGTGTGATATATATATGTAAAAAAATCGACGCTATGTGGTAGCGTGGTCGATAATCCAGCGTTTTGCCTGAGCAAGATCAGCAGTGATTTTGAGCCGCGGGAGGCGGCACCGTTTCATCTCGGCTTCCGCAGCGACGCCGATGGAAGAAAGATAAGTGAAGTGGATACAGGCAGGAGAAATATGTACGTACGCGTCGGTGAAGATCTAACCATTCGGGAGGACAAACCACGCTAAATCTTCGGCCTTGCGTTTGCGCGACTGAGTCTCGGTAGCGGCAGCCGCAGGCAAGTCATTGGCGGTGCAGGCGTCGATGGTAGCTGCGGCAGCTTCGTGGGTGCGGGCGCCGCGAGCGTGCTGGCGCCGGGACGGAGGCTTCGCCTGCTGAGCGGCCGGCTCCGTGAGGGGTGAATGGAGTCGCTCAGACCCCGGCGCTGTAGCAGCGGGGCGTTTGGCCTTGATGGTCCCGGTCAGCGTGCCGGTCTCCTGAGGATGCAGATTCTTCGGCTTGAAGGGCTCGGGCTCAGGGGTCGGGGTCGGTGACGATGTCGATCGCCGGGGAGGTTCCGGAGGAGGCAGCACAACATACTCCTCAGGGCGAACGAGGGCTGGGCGCTGCCTAAAAAAATTGTAGTCCTCCTCGTCGTGGTGATGCTGAGAGCGGCAGTAAAAAAAGCAGGCTTCAGAGAGCAACTTGGAGTTGGCAAAGCTGAGAAGCTGAATGCCGGGTAAAGGATCGCTGTCGTAGTCGAATCCACCCCCATAGCGGACACCCGCCCTACAATAATAAATCAGAGGAGGAAAATGGGTAGAGAAAATATAAACTAACATATTGGAATAAATTTTCATCTCGTGGTCTGCATTGCAGACGAGGTGGTAGGCTCGGGATCCATGCTTATCGTGGCGGGCGGGGGTGGTAAAGTTCGCGCTGGGAAAGAAAGGGGCAGCGCAGACTTGATAGAGAATATTGCGGTGGGCATCAGACGAGGGGAGAAGTCGCGGTGTGTGACAACCGCGGTCCAGATAGGGTAGAAAAGGAGAAACTTCTCTGGTGCATAGCCTGGCAGTCCCAATAACTGAGCGATACTTACTTACGTTGGGTCTTTGGCTTAGAGGTAATTCCCCAAATCGCCACCTCCCATGCACGGGTTCGAACCCTGTAGTAATTTATTGCTTTTGTTTTCATTTTGTTTTCCTTAGTGCTTCTCCGTCACGTGCTGTTCTTCCACTCTCCCTCCGACGTCCTCCCCAGGTGCGACCAGCGCCTGGGAAGGGTATTCGCGCTTTGCCCTGTCCTTCCATTGAGGACCTCGATAATATGCAAACTCTGCGCTATGTATACTATTCGTGCTCCTGGGATACTCCCTACCTAAGCATCACTCTCGTCTTCCTCCACCTCTGTGAGCTCTGGCATATCGTCATCTATGTCCTGGGTATAGTCCGCTGACTTGGGAGGGCCTACTAGATGACCACGGCCCGAGCGCATTTGACATGCCACATCATACAAAATGGTGAGCTGAAGCTTGTGTTCACTGGGCTGGTGTCGGTGAGTCTGCCGTGAATGCTAATCACCAATGACTTACCTTAGGGCCTTAAAGAACTCATAATCTATCTTCTCTGTGTGTTCTCCCGGCTGCAGCCCGTCCAGCTGTTTGCGTTTCAGACGGAAATTGACATCCATGGCGAGGATGGGTGTGTTTGCGAAGTCCGTGTCTCCGGGGTGGTCTACGTGGGATGCGGGGTGTGCGTGGGACATGGGACTGGAGGGGCTGTTGTCCTTAGGCTTTTCGAGAGGTTCCGTGGACATGGTAGTACCGATAAGAGGTGCGCGATGCATCGCAATCTTTTTTAACGGGGCTGACACGTTTTGCTTAGCCTGACTCATCTGTTATACACACCACAACTGCAATGGCACCGACGAAGGCAATAAGCGCGTCGCGTACGGTGGTGCCTGATACCGACAGCGAAGGCGACGACGACGTCGCCCCGCCGTGCTTCACGTTAGTGGCCGAGCAACATATTCACCGCGACACAGATGGACGACTCCGGCACGATTTTTCGATGGTACCTGTCCCGGCATCGCCAACGAAGGCCAGGAGTGTAGTTGGCATGCTCAAGCCTGACGTACAGGCCATTCCGTTGTTTGACGGCGAGGAGTTCACTGGCTGGGCGGACGGAGATGAGGGGGTGGGGGATGACGAGGCGCTGGTATACGACATGGTGGGCAAGACACGCGACCCAGATGAGCGAGGACCCGTTCGAAAGGAACCCCGGGCGTTAAGAGCCTCGGTAAGCAGATAACCTGTCCGTGGCGAAAACAGCATAACCTTTTACCTAGGACGCCCCCATTGGAGTATGGGTGAGCAAGGGCAAGCCGCAACTCTACCTGGATGAGCTCATCCAGCTCGACGGCCGCGGCGAACATCAGGATGACGATAGCTGCATTGTCTGTGGCATCAGCGCCGGCGTCTATCGGTGCCGTGAGTGCTTCACCGATGACCTATATTGCAAGGAGTGCATAGTAGGCGCTCATGGTGATTCCCCGCTGCATCGAATCGAGGTAAGGGAGTAGCTGCTGGTCCCTGAAGCCCATTGACGCGATTCACTTAAGGTCTGGACTGGTGAGATCTTCGAACGCAAGACATTGAAGCAACTTGGTCTGCGTATACAACTTGGGCACGGGAAGCTGGGCAAAGGGCGGCGAGGGAGATGTGTATTACCCCGGGCAGCCGTGGCCGACGACTTTGTGGTGGTCGACACGTACACCATTCATGAGGTGGCAGTCGATTTCTGCAATTGTGCAACGGCACAGCCCCACGACATCCAGCTTTTGCGTGCACGCTGGTACCCATCTACCAGGAAGAACCCGCGTACAGCGATGACGTTTGCAGCGTTGCGCCTTTTTCACATAATGGCGCTGGAGGCGAAGTGCTCAGGGTCGGAGTTCTACAACAGCATCGCGCGCTCGACGGATAATTCGGGTACGGAACCAGTCCGAGTGCGTTTTTTCCCTTTCCTTTGGCTTGACGCTGGCTGACAGAGGCACAGGATCGTTACGACGAGTTCCTTCGCATGGCGCGCGAATGGCGCCATCTCCAGATGCTCAAGCGTGCTGGCCGTGGGCATGACCCCCAGGGGGTGGAGAAGACCAAGGACGGAGAGTGCGCGCTGTTGTGTCCAGCGTGTCCGCACCCTGGGAAGAATCTCCCGGAGAATTGGAAGGACGCACCCAAGGAGAAACGGTACGCATATGGTGCTTTCGAGAGCTGGGAAATAGGCTGATGGTCTGCCCAGGTTCTTGTACGCGCTGTTCCTCGTGCTCGACGCAAATTTCCGCATGAGAAGGAAGAAGGTATCCAGCGAGGAGAAGGATCCTTCGCTGGGCGACGGCTGGTCGTTCTACGGCAAGATCGCGCCGTACTATTCTTATTTGGCCAAGCACTGGGGCCAGAAACAGGAGGTGAGTATCAAATGGCGGCTGGGAGCTCCAAGGCTGACAGGGAAACGCAGCGAAGCACTTGTGTCGCTCACGACGCCGTAGACAAGCCCGATCGCGAATCGCGAGGGACGGCGTCCTCAGGGATCGCCACAGTCGACTGCACGCGCCACAATATGAAACGGCCCAACGGAGTGGGGGACCTGCAATTGGGAGAACGGTATGTCGGGCGCTCAATCAGATATGCGTTGGTACTGACCTGTTTGCTAGATACATCAACATGGATTATATCTTCTTTATGTCGCTAGCGGGCAATGAGCTCTCGGAGCTCTACGTCTCCTACGACATTGCATGCCAATGGCACAAGAATATCTGGGAACGGATGAAGACATTCGACAAGGGCATCCGTTTCCGAAAGGGGAGGAAATACTGTGTGTTCCTCATTCCCAAATTCCATCTCCCCGCTCACATCGAAGCGTGCAATATCCTCTTTTCTTTCCACCTTACACGATATGTGGGGATGACGGATGGCGAAGCGCCGGAGCGCGGATGGTCAAACCTGAACCCACTGGCGACCAGCACTGCGGAGATGGGCCCTGGGATGCGGAGGGACACAATTAACGACGCGTTCAACGATTGGAATCACAAGAAGATCATCGGCTTTGGTGAGTTGCTCCAGATGATAGCATCGTATTGCAGAGCTGACAATGCGGCAGGGGGGTGGGCGTTGAAAAAGATCAGAGAATGCGTGCCAGAGATGATCACTACAAGTGTTGAGTTCGAAGAGTTAGAAGAATCGCTGCGGAATATGGGTGCGGGGGAGGCTCTGGATGAGTGGACGAAGAGGTGGAGGCTTGGGAAGAGGATGCGACGAACCCCAATCCATTCGCGTCGAGGGTCAAACACAAGACAGTGCTCGATGTACGGCGGGAGATGGCGGAGAAGGTGCAGCAGGAGATTGATGACGACCTGTTAGAGGGGCTGACGGTCTCGGAGGAGATGCACGCAACGGAGATGGTCGGGATGGGGCTGCAGCTAGAGGAGCTACAGTGAGTTCAGCAACGTTGTGTAAACAGATACATGCTGATGTGTTTGTAGACGCGGTCTCGCCTTCGACATGGCAGGCTTGGGGAACCATCCGTCCGCCGAGCAGCAGACAACCATGACGGAGCGCACCAACAAGCTACGACGCAAATTACTTACGTGGATGGACGCCCAAGTAACATTTATTCCCGCACGTCGCCCTTCTACGCGCCGAGGAAGACCGAGCGCAGACGAGGATCTCAGCAACGCAGGCGCAGCCCGGGCTCCAAGTGCAGCATATGGCGCTGTGGCTACCCTCAGACATCAAAGGGCGGGTCGAGTGCGACGTAGAGCTCTATGAGTACGAGCTGCGATTGCAAGAAGCCCAGGCGCACGAGGCGTTGGACGGCGTACGCGACGGGCTGCTGCTCCGAACACATTTGTACAAGCACAAGGACATGTACGTCCGTGGAGTGAAGGCCAACACCCGGTGTCAGACCAAGATCAACAATGTCGACGAAAGGATACGGCGGACCGCAGACCGCTATCGCGCAGCGCGACGCGCGCTGGTGGGATTGGGCAAGAAGCTGAAGAAAACGGCTTGGGAGGTGGCTTTGCGGCCGTTGCTGCCAGCGGACGTCCGAGGGATGCCTCGCGCGCTGTTCCAAGACCCCGAGCGCAAGAAGCTCCTGATGAAGAAGGGCCTGGACGCACGGAGGGCGGCGGATGCGAGGGCGGCGGTGGTGAAGGCAACGATGTCTTGGATATGGAGAAGCCCCGGGGTGACGGAGGGGGAGACGGGCGCAGGAGGGATGAACGAAGGTACATGTTCCCATTGGAGACAGCTTGCGGAATAACTGACCATTACTCGGCGCAGCGCTTCGAATCGAATGGGCGAAGACGAGGGTGCAAGCGATGCGGCAAGCGGAACAGGTCGACTTGGTGGAGGAGGAAATGCGCCGTGTACTTGCGTTCTTCCAGTGGAGGGCTGGGTGGTGGGAGGAGATGGCGGGCAAGCGTCCACAGATGCCGATTGACGAGACAGGAGCAACGACCTGGGGTAGTCTACGCCCCAAGACACAAGGCTTACGAGGAGGGCAATACGGCCTACGCCAAGCGGCAAGCGGCTCGCCTGCGGAGGCTGGGGGCACTGTTTGAGAAGGATTGGGAAGACGTGCCTGATTTCATCGGCATGGGAAGGACAGCTTTGGGTGTCTTGCCGGAGGAGGACGACTTTCCGGCACCCCCGCCGGTGCCGACGGGCGACGACACACAAGAAACGCCAGCCCCGGACGAGCAAGAGGTGCCACCCAGACCTCCCCCGCCCGCCGCTCCCGCAGTGCCTGGAGCATGGGTGCTGGGAACGAGGCAGTCGACGAGGTGGGCGAGCAGGCGCCGGATGACTTGGTGCCCGCGCCTCAGCCATAGGCCCCACACCTGTAGGACACGCGGGTGGTGAACACTGAGCATCTTTCGGGGGTGGATATGGTGATTTTTTGGTTCATATGTATTCAGAGCCGTAGTTACATTCATTTCATTGCAATTTGGTACAATGTCCGTATTGGGATTTGGGCGGTAGTGCGCAAACAGTGTATGTCTGTACCAAACACAACCACATGCCTCAAGGACGCGGTCAACAGCGAGCTAAGGCCTTCGTCGTCGTAGGACGGAAATGGCAAACGCTCAGAGGTGATGTATCGCGAGTGGGTGATGGCATCAACGGTGAGCTCAACCCTTGGAGTGGCCTGGACGTCGTCCAGCCTAAAGCAGTGATGCTTCTAAGGCGGTGTATCGCGAGCCCTCTTACCAGAGGCTCTGGTGGATCGCGACAGGTGCTCAAGTCGGACACCGCGATGTATCGTTGCCCCAGGATGTGGTGGCTGTAGCTGGTGAAGGAGTGGCCGGCGAGGTTCTGCATGGTCCAGACGATGCATACGATCTAAGTTCGAGTGAGCAGGAGAAGAGAGAGGAGCGAGCGAGCGCACCTCTGTCCGCCTCAAATCTGTCCCCTTAATGACTCTTCCTCCTTCACATCCACATCCGAGATACGACACCACCACCCTCCCGCCACCGTCCGTCGCCCGTGTCTGGGGAGGCAGAGGAGGAGGCGGGGGGGGCGGTGAGAGGCGGGTCTGTTTTACAGCGCGTGGGCTCGGGGAGACCGCGCGGGAGCGGCGAGGCGCATTACGGGCGGGAGGCGGAGGAACCCGTCGCGCTGTGTGGCGTGTGGCATAGGCTGGAAGGAGGTGGAGCGGCGGCTGCGACTGTGCCGCCTCCGCCTGTTCCTGCGACGAGTACACCTTTGAACGCAACGCGGACGCCCACCGCGCTGAGCGCCTCGCCGGTGGTGCCACGGATGTGTGGAGCGACGCCGTGGAGCGCTCTGGTGAGCGCTAGCAGCGGAAATGCGAGTGGTGGGCGAGCGCGAGCGGCGGTGCTTGGCGGGGAGGGCGGCGGGAAGCGCACTCGTCTAGTTCGACGTACCGTTAGGCGGAAGCCTTCGCGCGCCGAGGGAGTCGTGGGCTGCAGCCCGCCTTTTGGACGAGACGCGTCCGGCTGGACGAGGTCGCGCAAACAGTTGGAGCGTGCCGTTGCAGTGGAGCGTGCGCTTCTATACTCGCTAGGCGCGGGGCGTCCTCCAGGCTGCGACCGCAGACGGATGCTTACGCAACGCTCGACTCGAGTCGGATGCTTGAATACGTCGCCCCCCTCGTCAGCTTCTCCTTCAACATCGTCGTGTGCTGCATCATCGGAATCGTCTCATCCGCTTTGAACCCCGTCTCCCGCTCCAGACTCCATGCAGATTGAGGTACAGCCGGGGCCCTTCTTTAAGCCTCATATCCTGCTCATTTTCTGTCCCACCCTTCCAATGTTTTGCAGGAGGGAAAAAAAAACAGACGACATGAGCTACGCAACTTCGGGGTGCGGCCGTTGCGGGTCATCTCCTTCGCTCCCGCGTCCGTCTCTGTGGCCAGGCGGCGGGATTCGTCAAAGTAGAGCAGCGGAGGAGGCCATCTTGAAGTTGGGTTCGGCGGCGACGCTGGCATCGAGTGGCAGCAGGGAAGAAGCGTCGGGCCGGCTTATCCCAAGTTCGGGATCAATCAATCGCCCGGCTTCTTTTTCTTCATCGTTTCTGCACTCCAGCTACGCAGATATCAACACGCACGAGAAAACCACGAAGTTCAGTTTTAAATTCTCCAAAGTCCAAAGAACATCTGTTCAGGCGAACTCTTTGCCATTGTTTGGTGACCTGCCAGTGGGTCCTGACTAAGCGGCTTCTTTTTCTTCTCTTCCCTTTCGTTGCTTTCGTCTAACCGACCTTTTGAGCCCGACGGCCACCGAGATGCACTACGCGTTGAGGATCCTTGAAGTCGCCGAGATGATCTGCGAACAACTGGGCCCACAGCCACTCAGCAAGGCCGCATCGCGCAATCTATCCGTCCTGGCTAGAACGTCTACGACATTCCGCGATCCTGCCCTGATTGTCCTGTGGACGCATCAGGATCCAATTTTGAACCTCCTCATATATATGTCCACCGACCTGTGGGACATTACCGAACGTGAAGATGACTACGGAACGATGGAAATCGAAATCGTACAGGATGGGCGCGTTCTTGAGGCCACAGACTTCTTCGAGGCCCTCAGCTTGTGTCTTCCGGGGCAATACATATTCCCTAACCTCGAAAAACTGCATTGGTTCCCCAACCATCAGCCGCATTCTATCACGTCCGCTTTTTTCTCGCACCTTGGATCACCGAGCTCCACCTCGAACTGGAATCTGTCTCGCAACTATCCGTCCTCTCGACTCTCGCGGTCAAAAACCCATCGCTGAGAACGTCAACATTGTCTCCTCAGGGTATCATGACTTCAGCAATATCCACCTTTTTGCGTGGTTTGATGAATCTCAAATCGGTTGGATGAGGCGGCGTTGACGCATCTGGCGGAACTTCCTGACCTGAGGTCGTTGCATTATAGATCCCCGCTCGATTCCTCTGTCCAATCTCTATGAATGACTACTCCTTTCCGGCGCTCACCGAGCTCGCGGCCCCCACAATATTATGTGCTACTACGATGCTGAACATGTTGCCAACCCATCGTTTCGTCAAATTCAAGATCATGCCGACCTTCGTTTTGCATACCATGGGAGCGTGTCGAGGATTCTATCCCGCTCTGGCAAAAAATTGCGCCCATTCATTGCTCCAAGAACTTGGGATCCTCGGCTTTACTTCGTGCAAGGAGGCATTACGCGCGGACCAGATCAGCACATATTCAGTGATAGCTGATATCATCCGCCCTGTATTCTTCTTCCCCAACCTTGTCACTCTCTCGCTCGCACACCCGGTCGGATTTGACCTGGATGATGCCGCAGTACGGGGTATGGTTCGTGCCTGGCCTCGGCTCGAGGTTCTATCTCTTACAGCCGCTTTTTTGCGGCAAGTTTCCCCCCGGGTGACACTCGAGGGTGTATATGTGCTTGCTGAGCACTGCCCAATGTTCCTACACTCAGAATGACGTTTGACGCTACTACGGTCCCCAAACTACGCGTCAAAAAAAATAAGAGCAGTAGCGCAAAAAAAACTCCGAGGTCATCCATGTCCCTTTCTCCCTTATCAGCACACCGTGTCGTGTCGCCAAATTCCTATCCGCCATATTCCCGCAATTGGCAATTATCGACACGTTATACGATGATCTGCTAGACAATCACGAGGAAGAAGAGATGGGGAGTTTGAGGTGGAAGCGGACATTTGGGGGTCTCACGATTATTGAAAAGAGGTTGAGGACAACCTTGGTGGTGAAGTGCCAGTAAGTGTCGCCAAATTTCCCGTGTCTCGCTCCCCTTATGATTCCGTTCACAAACAAAAAATCCTCTCGCAAATGATCTATGCCAACCCTTCGGTAAGTCCATGAGTATCCGACGAGTCGTCTAATAATCAAGGGTGAATCAGAGTAGGTCTCCTCCTGTATTTTTCTCGAACAGCGCCTTAGGCATCCCGTCGAATCCCCATAAACCAGCGTATTTCGTGCCTTAATCTAGCATTTCACACCCTTCTTGTGTCACACTACACCACCGAGATGTAGCACGTCCTGATCGATTCTGTTATCAGATAAACAGATATACAAAACATATAATGAGCGCCTGTTACAATTGCCTGTTCTGCGTCGTCTCCGCCGTCTAGGGGGCCTCAACGCGCAATGGCGATAATGGAAGTCCACGCCGACCCCAAGGCCAACCCGGCTCCATCTGGGGCTGCTGCGGTTGAAGGCCGTCAGGGCGATGGAACGGCGCGCTTCCCTGCTGTTGAATGCCGTCATATAACTATTTTCTTCCAGCCACCGGTCCACCGCATTGACCGGCCATCTTCGTCCCTCCTACCCGGGGGTCCTTTTTTAGTGCACAGAGACGCCGTTGTATAGCTCATGATTTCAAAGAACCGGTAGTTCGCACGCACCGATTCTCTGCTGTTGGGTGTCGTAAGTCTGTTTTTCCGAACAAAGCATCATTATCCGCGCGTCCTTGGACACTAACCGCGCGACAGATCATGCACTAGTATGGCCCCGCTATTATTTGGGAGTCTTCCTGACTGAATGCGCCGCAGTGATCACCCTTCATCATGATGGAATTTTCGTTGGCCGCAATCACGCCGATGAGATGCTTCGACGTCGGTCAAGGAAGCTGTTGATATTCAAATTCGTAGCCTCAACCCAACTGATCTTCTCTGTTTTCCTGGCGTGTACTCTTAATCAATCAGCTCCGGCTATGTTCAACGAAGGACTTTGACAGTTGGAAGTGGAGCTCCGCAGCAAGTGGGCTACTCAGAGAGGGAAAAATGGCTGTTTAGCAGAGCGCACGACTCCTCCCGTCGAGCCACATTGTCAATTCCTTCGAGTTTCCGAGCGACTGTCTTCGGGATCATTTCCGGCATAGCTAAAATTGGGCGAACATGGCGATCATCCATCGCAGAAAGCGGTACCTCAAGTGACAATCAATAAAATCAACATAAGACGAAACCGAAGAATAATCGACACACGGCGATCATGTGCTAATTTACAATGGATGGGTCAAAATTGCGGTCCTCGTCGCGCCCTAGTTATATTTCGATCGAATCAGAAACTCATTGTTGACCGACTGTTCATCATGATACTAGTAGCTTAGATACCACGTCTACCCTCAGTGAACCGAGAGCAATGGAGAGAAGCCTTACAGCACAGAAGTTGCTGTTCAGCTACTAATAGGTGAAAAGACGTACGCTGACATGGTGTCGTTACCAGGCAGGATCATTCCATCTCGCTCTTTTATGGATATATACAGCTTCTTTATTTGAGAGAGCGCCCAGAGAATCCTGGGGTTGCTGTGGACTTGGATAGGGCACTGCGTGCTGTCGGCCCCGGGCCGACCGCCGTTAACCCTCGCGGGACTCCCGAATGCTGTCGCTGGAAACTACAATGTGCGACTGTTCTGGTGGTCCCGCCCTCGGTCGAGCAGCGGCTCCGGGCGAGTCAGAGGATCTCCAAGTCCCTCACGTGGTAGCTATACTTCAGAGGCTGCGGACAGGCTCATCATCTCACGTATCGGTGCTGTAGACTACGGCGTCGGGACACCGCCTTGGGCCTTGCCTTCCACGGTGCCGAGGGAGCAATTAAGACTTTTTACGCCCAGCCTTGTGTAGCTCAATGCTGTTGTTCTGATCGCGAGTTTAGCTCCCGACGAGGCCCCAGAAAATAGGTGTGAATGGTCAACCTTTCTTAGGGATTTTCATCTTTTCCTTGCTAGAAATCTTGCAGACCGCCGCGATGTTATCTGGATTGCCACAAGGTGGTTTCCTGGAATTGATAATCCCACTAGGCGCACAGAATTTCTGGAAATATCCGGCCGTACGCCACACACTCAAGCTGTCCACCGACAATAACACGTACGTACTCCCGCGCTTGGCGCCCACTCGTGAAGACGGTTTCCTAGAGATCGTGTATGTCAACTTCTTATTTGCATTCCTTGATCGAAGGAGCAATCTACACGACGACCATCTTCTTCTGAAGTTCGTGGTGCTAATTATGACTGCTGTGCAGTGTGGAGCTCAAAAACACTCGGAGACGGGGCAACTTTCGTGGTCTTTGCCCTGACCATCCGCCTGGAAAGATATGCGACGTTTCTTTGGTCTGGACAATCCACGGGTCACTTTGCGGCCCACACCTTATCCGGCGGTTGGTGCCTTCTTTCTGACGACGACAAAGACATTGAAACATTTTTCAGGGTGCATCACCCTCCACGATGGCGTCTGCATCCACCTCTTCACCAATCTCGGCGCGCCAAATCTGGGCACCTGTCAATACCGTCACGAATCACACTGACTTGCACGATCTCAAGAACAAGATCCGTCTGTGTATCAATATATTGACACAGGTCTCTCCAGGAGCTCCGTCTCCGCATGAATCAGAATCCCTCGAGGATATGGACTATGCTGATCGTGCAGTTATACTGGACGTTTGCGACCGGGCCTCCACAGATACCACCGCCCGCGAAATCGCCCGAGCGCTCATGCACGAGTTCAAGTATGTCTGCCGCCAAAGGGCCCGACGAAATCGCTGATTGAAATCTCAGGCATGGTTCCCCTGCTGCTCAGCTATCTGCCACTCGCGTTAGTTCATTATTTCTCTTCCCTCAAGTCTCCTACCGATTTATTTGCATAGCTGTGGGCGATTCTGCTCAGGAATTCGTCTGCCGCATTCATCACACAGTCGACAGCGGTGGATTTTTTGGAATCAGTTGAAGCAGTAATTAATTCCAAACGGACCTCTCCAGCGGTTCGCCAGAGGGTGCTTCGGGTGCTTGGTGATGCTGTTTTTAGTAATCCAACTCGTTAGTTCCATTCCAGGAGCTTCAGGTAATCATATCACTTATTCTTCCCCAGACGAAGCGTTTCATACTCTCTGGTTGGCGGTGAGGCCGGATGACCAGCCAAGCCAGGTACACATGTCCGCTCCCGCCTTCAGTCCCAGCGCTAAAATACGTCCAGGGCTCTTCGTATAATGCCCAGGATGCACTACTTGGACCGCCTAGCCGCCGGCACCCGCTCAATACCCCTGGGATCCTTGACAGAGTCAACCCTCCGGTACTCCTTTCATTATATCCTTCATCTCGCTTTTTTGAGGGCATTATAGGTTCCGCAGCACCCTCGTATCGATCCACGCTTTCCGTACGAGTCGGAGGCCCCTCCGCCATCGTACGAGAGCACCTTCAGCACTGCCGCCCAATGCGACTCTAACTCCCAGAGATGTGGATCCACTGGTACTAGGCTGTATAGTCCTTCATCTCAATCACAGGATGAGGATATAGAATCCAGTCGAGACGGGGGCAACGATGGATGGGACGATTGGAACGGCGACCAACACTCCCCGCTGATTGTGGTCTCACGTGCACTGCGCCCGGTATTACCCTTCCCAGCCACAAGGGCCCAGATCTCGCCCGAATTCGAGTCCATGCCAGTGAATCTGGGGGATCCTGCCAGACCTTTCGCTCGCCACGATCGAGGGGGGTCTAGATTCCTGGTACGACGGAGTTCCGACTTATTCTGTGTGTGCAGACCCCTAATCTGTACCACAGGTGGCCGATTCTGCGATGCAAGCTACGTCCAGGCTCACTCCAGTCCGGCGTTTCCGTAAGCTGCAACTTACGACGTGGTAGTATGGGGTAATTCTGATGTGGAATGCTACTTAGCTCTAGTTGAAGGCTCAAATCGATCAAATATAACGGGACCCATTGCATCATCCTCCCGTCAGCCTCCTGCCGAGCCCATACCATCCAAGGCTACTCAACTCAATAATATGGGAATCTATCCGGTAACTAATCAAATTTTCGTCAATCAAAAAGCTAATTGCTCCACATTCAGCACACACTTCTCTATCTCAAGGGCTTAGCTTTCAGCTTTAATGATTCCGAGTAAGAGTGATGCAGACCCTCTTCAGACCCGCTGAATCTGGTCTAGGTCCTTGAACCGCCTCAATTACCTCCAAGAGGAGATGGCAAATCTTAGCACGGTTCCCGGTTTGATATACGCCTTGAAATATCGGGATACTCTGGTACAGGTGAGCTTTAAAAGCTGTCTTATAACTCCCCGGCACTAAATTTTCTAGATTTCCTCAGATCTCGGGATTGCGGAGCATGCAAAGTTGAAGAGCGCGCTTGCAGAGGATCAAGCCGTCGTCGCCGACAATCTGTTGGATGTTCTCTATTCGCCCCTCGACGAGGAGGCTGTACTCGCATTGGAAGGCGAGGCCGCTCAATCTTTGCTCGACATCGTTCAAGATGTGGTTCAATAAATTATCTCTGAGCAGGAAGACTGATTATCTGCAGATCATCCACAATGACTTATTACACAGTCCCGAGGCCACATCGAAGGCTCACAGGCTCGTCAACAAGCTGGCAAAAGCATGTGACAGGCTTCCATCATCCCTAAACATCTTTGGAGTCGTGCAACGAGATGAACATCTTTCGTTCTGCGGTGGATTCAGCGATGTATTCAAAGCAACTTACCAGGGTAAGGCGGTCGCATTGAAACATATGCGAATGTTTCAGGGCACGAATCAACGCGATATAAGGCGGGTGAGTTCCATATTTTCTCCGAATGATAGGATTCCGATACGATCGCGGGAAGAAATTCTGCAGCGAGGCACTCGTATGGAAACGTCTGCGCCATCCATACATCGTTCCTTTGATTGGAATTGACACCGAGAGCTTTCCATCCTCGTTGTGCATGGTGTCTCCATGGATGAAAAACGGAACCGCACTCAAATATCTTTCCGGCATTGGGAAGGCTCAGATGGAGAGCACCGTGAATTGTTTGGTTCGTTATATTCATCGAATCAGCCAGTAGTTGACCTCGTTATCAGATCCGCGAAATTTCGCAAGGGTTAGCCTTCCTTCACGACCAGAAAATTGTTCATGGGGATTTACGCGGGGTAAGTGGAAACACTATGGCGGAGTACCAACGTTAATCTTGGTTTTGACCTTTTAGTCGAACATATTGGTGGACGACAATGGCCATGCTTGTTTAACGGATTTCGGACTGGCAGTTCTGTCTGATGCAACCACCACGCAGACTCCCGACGGCGCTGGCAGTGTCCAATGGATGGCACCCGAATTGTTCAATCCTACCGCATTCGGGTTGCAGAACCCAGCGCGCACCCCGGCCAGCGATATTTATGCCTTCGGCTGCGTATGTCTCGAGGTGAGTCCTGTGTCGATGGGTGTGAAAGCCCAGCGAACCGATTCTGTGTCGAAAAGCTTTACACGGGAGCCCCACCTTTCCACAAAGCAATGTTGTACAACGCATCGGTCATGCTGCAAGTCCTTGAGGGGATCCGACCGAGCCGCCCAGGGGGAGACGTCATCTCTGATCATATGTGGGAGCTTATGCAGAAATGCTGGTCCCACACCATTGCCGACCGTCCCAGCATTCTTGGTATCATTCTTGACCTCATACATGAGTCAGGTATGCTGCGTTTGCTCTTCAGATGACTCTCATTTATCCCTTGCTGCAGAGCTGATGTTCAGGACTGATGCTGCCGACAATACTATGGCCTACAAGGCCGACAATACTATGGCCTACAAGGATTGGGTCGCAGCGGCAATCTCTCCGCTTACTGCGTTTATTGACATGAGAATCAACCCACGAGATCATTATCTCGATCTCCAGGAAATTGCAGAGGGGAGAGGTGGGACAACCCTCTACTTCGCGCGACTAGCCGAAACCCAACGCGAGCGCCTACTGCTTCCCAGCCACGTCAGAGAGCGGGACCACCACGACCGCCTTGCGCGGCGCCCAACATTCGTGGCGATCAAGAGCGTTCCAATCTTGCAAGGAGGTAGCGTGAAGCTCCTCGAGGTTGTTCGGGAGCTCCGCACTATGCGCGATATTCGGTGTGAACATATTTTGGAGGTGGAGGCCCTGTACATCGATCGCGTTGAGGACGCGCTTTGGATTTGCATGGAGCTGATGACGAGGACACTGTCCAGTGTTATCGAGCTCAACTCGGCGGGGCTAGTTCTCTGGGATCGCATGATCGCGGGATGTACTAAGGACGTTCGTGGTGATGCTTTTTTCGCTGTCATGTCAGTGCCTCATTTTGAATCTAGATCCTAACTGCCCTTGAACATCTGCGAGTCAATGATATCGCCCCCAGGAATATTCGAGCCGACAACGTGCTAATCAATGACCACGGCGTTCTGAAACTCAGTCAGTGCCTTTCGGAGTTCCACAGAAACACTTTCCGCTTACAGTTGACACAGCAAACCTATCGCATGCAGTCAAACTGTCTACAACCTCCGGCAACGTAATTGAGGGATCCCCGTCCCGTTCGACCGAGATCGAGAGGTGAATAGACCAGGCTCATATCAGCCACGCGGCTAACCGTTATTAGTGATGCCAGCGCCCTGGGTGCCCTCGTTTGGGAGATGGCCGCAGGTAAACGACCGCCACTCAATACAGTAAACCGCCTGGAAGATTGGCCCCCTCTGTCCTCCATAACTTCACGCACGCCCACTTTCCATGAATTCATCCGCATGTGCTTGGAACCCACAGTTGGCCATTTTGGATACCGTCGGCTCCTCGATGTACGCATGGTTTAAATTCGCTTTGAACTCGTGATCGCTTATTATCAGCGCGCATCGCCTCCAGAGTCCGTTCATCCGTGACGCATGCGAGCGGTCGACCTTATTACAGCTTTTGGGACAGTGTACGGCGTTTGAGCGACTGCGCGAGCAGCGAAGGGCGCGGTGAGCGAGAAGAAGATTTAATAGGAACAGTAATATATAATGTACGAACAAAGTTAATAGAAATCTTCAATCCCGGTCACCCCATGGATCCTGCGACTCTCCTCTTTGTGGGATGTATTCGGAGGTCATCATCGGGGTTAATCCGGCGACGCCCGGCATACTGTATTCAACAGGACGCTCGTAATACATCGGCCAGTGTGCTGAAAGCGTCTCTGAGGTGGCGCAGAGCCCTTGGCGGTATTCTTTGACGCATCACCCGCCGAAGGAACGAACAAAATTCTGGAATTGTGAGAAACGGGTACGCATATCCCCGAGCACTGGAGCTCACCTTGAACCAGGCTTCCCTGGGATCAACACGCCGAAGCTATGAGAGCGACATGAGCCAAGGACGTGCACATAGGCCCGGGCACGCACCATGCGTTTGGCGTTCAGCCGATGCAGGCTAGGTGCCAGACGATCGTAGTAGGTAGCATTCGTCTCAAACTCAAACACCGCGAAGGGGTGTGGAGGAATGCGCGAGAGCGCGAAGTCGAGCACTTCGGTGTTCACGCCGGCCAGGGTACCGCAGAGCACGACTTTGCGGATGCGATTGGTGGGCCCTATCGTCGCGAGGATGTCAAGGGCCCGCGGCCACGCATCGGGCGCGTATACAAACAGGCGGAGGAGCGCAAGGTCTGGCAATAGGGAAAGATCGATCGGAGGCTCGGCCGCCTATGAAAATAGTGAGCCAGACAGTTTTGAAAAGAGCTGCAAAGTAGACGTAGGCGGAGAAGTCGAGGGCTTGGATCGTGCCGAGGGCGGGCACGATCTCTGGCCAGCGGAGGACCTCTGTGTGGATGAAGATCGAGAGGATCCTGAAACCCGATAGATCGAAAGGCCAAAGAGGGTGGTGCACCTAGTCTCGCAGCCCCGCCACTGCGGTGATTTGGAGAGCTTCTAGTCGTATAGGCGTAGAAGGACTCTGGAGGATCGGAACCAATATATGTGGTGCGATCTAGTGACATGTGAGATCCAGGTGCTTGACATCGGGCGCGCAGCGCTCCCAGATCTGCAGAAACGTCGCCCATTCAGCAAACCGACACGTTATCCCCACGAAGCGGAGACTGGGTAGACTGAACAGCTGTTGGATCCCCAGAGCCAACGGCGAGGACAGGGTGAAATTAGGGGTGTACGCTTCCTTCAAGTGTGTGAAATGAAAGTTGCAAATAGCGGACAATGTTTCGGCAGAGATCCGGCGGGGGTGAAGTTCGAGACGATGGATGTGACGAATAAGGTGTGGAGAGGCGTGTAACGTCGCCCGGCACCGAGACCACAACGCATCGATGTCACTCTTTCTCGTTTCAGGCCGGCCGATGGATATTTGTTTGAAAATATGAGATTGGGCCGCATAGACCCAACCACGGGAGACCAATGTGCAGGCCTGCAAGTCCGTTGGTTCGTGGATGAAATCTATGATGTGGTTCACCAGCTCTTGCGCCAGCTGGAAGCCAGAGTGCTGCATCCTGGTGGGCAAGGCGATGTGGGAGCAATGTCGTGGTGGTGTGAGAGGAACCAAGGGAGGCTGTGCAAGGCTGTGCATGATGCTGAACCAAATAGTTGCCAAATCTGAACAACTCCTGGCACTGCCACCCACCCACCTCGTTTCTTTCCCGCCACCACGATGCGCACTCCGAATCCGTGGGGTCGCGGAAAGCGTCTGCTGGCGGATATACGAGTAGGGATGTGAGCTAAGCATGTAAGACCCGAACTCACCGTCATTCGCGATCTCACTGCGCTTGCGAGCGCCCAGAACGTTTGGAGAAAACATCAGATCCAAGACCTTCCAAGAGCCTGGTCTTAACGCACGTTGGAGCTTTCAAGAAACTCTTGTCACGATACTTTGTTGCATGCCAAAACAATGCGCCAGTAGTGGCTTCCCACGAGCTCGGTTGGACCTACTGGCCTCAAAGAACGGGATAGTGAGCATGCGGCTCTTAGCATAACCGTACGGCGCTGGAGACGATCCTGGGAGACTAAGAGGACCGCAGCCTGAATCACTCTGGATCTAGCGAGGAGTCAAGCCACCAAACATCAACCAAACATACCACAGGCAGAGGCAGCACACTGGTGAACTCGCATTAATATTCGTAGCACGCAGTGCCACGTCGTATAATATGTCCGCGGTATCCCATCCGCCTTGGCCACCAGTTGGAGATGAAGATCAAAGGCTGCCACCTATTTTCAATCAGTGGGATCCTGTTGGTCGACTAGTAAGGAGATATCCGGCCCGGCGCATGATCTCACTCTCGTTTGCCTCTTTCCTCCATAATGCATCCATCTCTACGCCCTCAAAACTTCTCTTCGCTGCCGCTCCTCCTCCGAGTGAGGCAATTGCAGCACCTCGCAAATTCCTCTCACCCTGAGGCGCCGCCTATCGCAGAAGGTCGCCCACTCCGCCGCCAGTGGTTCTGTGCGAGATCTGCGCGTTTTGTGTGCCCGGATACCCGGTATTCCTAGATCCCAGGCAGAACTTCTACTCCCCGCATTCTATGCCAATCTGATCCCGCCGCAATTCCCCAACAGCTGGCCGGGAATGAGCAAATTCCCGAAGCCGTGTCCCGGGCGATCCAGTCGATAGATGGCCTCTATTCTGGCCTTCCCATTACAAGCGCGGCGGCTCCCGATGTCTGGTCCGTATCCCCGCCATCCTTCCGCTACGACACCTTACTCATCCTAAGGCTCGCTTCTGGCCCTGGATCGAATTCCTGGGCCAGTATCTGGGCTGTTATTCGGAGCCCCGACAGTTGCACGATGATAGATTCTACATCAACTTCGTGATCTTTGTTGCTCGCTTCCAAAAAGACGACAGAATGCGTCGCCTCATGGGCACGACACCCGGTGTCCGTGCCATCCTTGCCAAAGCATGGAGGGCCATCATCGGGCTCGGCGATGAGGACCGGAATCTGCGGACCAACGAGTTGATTGGACTCTTTCCCTTTCTAAGTTGCATGGCATACATGCATGACCAACAACCGAGTAAACCCTTTTCATTTGCCGCAAGCCAAATTTCTATTTGTCACCTCATCCACGGATGCAAAATTACCCCAGATAACGAAGATGACCATGTCAAGCTGTTAATGAAGGTTCAAATTAGATTCATCCGCCACATGTTGAGCCTGCACTTTTGTTCAATGGTCGCGCCTTTATTCACGGAAGCTGGGATAACCCCAATTAGAGTCTGATGTCTACAACTGGTCCTAAAGCACCTAACTTATTTCCTTGGACTTGATAAGAAGCACTACACCCGCACGGCTCTGGATAGTTCAATAGAACTTTTCACCTGGGGTATAAGAAAGTGCTGAGTCAAGGAACTGATCATGGCTGCTGCGAGACTACCATTCCAACACCCCGAGCTGGTTCTAACTAGGACAACTTCGATTGAAGATGTCGAGAGCTATGCAAAATTGGGGGACAGACTCATGCTGGAATGGTCACAGGACACAATCGACTCATCAGAAAAGTTGTACTTGCTTTACGGAAGGATAGAACCTCAGAAGGACAAACCTCCAGCGCAGATAACTTCAATCATGCGGCACTACCTCACAATGGTGAAAACTCAGACGCACCGAGAGGCTCTAACCTCGGTGATGCTTTCAACTCACCAACTAGCCGTTGAAATATTGCGCTATACGGATCATGCGTATCAGCCAGTGCCCTGAACGAATATGCTTTGTAGGCTTTGTAAGAGAGAAGTTGAAACTCCTGAACATGTGCTACTCACCTGCACGTCCCTAGATGCGCTTGTTGAACTTCACAAGTCATTCATGGAAAAATTATTCTCTATATCTCCAAACCTGCAACACTTCATGACAGAAGACTCTGAGACAGAGTTTTTGAAAGCCATGATATATTCCAGACCCAGCATTGCACTTGTAGCCAAATTTACCCATGATGTTCTCCAAATATTCTATGCCATCCCCGTATTCCGCTTGAACAACACCTGATATTAATAATTGGTCCCACTTTTTCTGTGCTGATTTTCTGCTTCTCTAGGGTTCCCTGGATCTACCGCGGCGAGACTGGAAGTCTGCGGCCGTGAGCTCGTCTTTGGTGCTTTGGAGAGGGCCAGGGGCAATAATGTATTTCGGCGCCTGTACATTAGATAATCCCTGGAAACCGGCGTTCCTCAGGGAACCGTGCCGTGTAATGCTACCTACCTACCTACCTACCTACCTACCTCGGCTCGCTGGATGCCTCAAATGCTGCAGGTTTCACGGAGACGGTGCCGGCGGTAGCATCTCGCATCTCGGATCGCTGATGATATCATTCTTTGATAATCTCGTGCCCACCACACGCACCGTCCTGTCTTGCCAGGAAGTCGATTACGTCCACGCGGCCTTTACTTTCATCAAGAACATGAGCACCATATCCGGTCGCGAGGACATCGGTGCCCATGCCCTATGTGCCGCCATGCGACCACAGGGTTTTGTCCGCGCCACTACAACCATTATATGTGCGCTTTCTACCAGCACTGTCACTGGTGTAGAGTAGGTGTTGCAGAGCTTGATCACGTTCCTGGGAATCAACATCCACACGCCTCGGATGGCGCTGTGGATTGGGCAAATACGGGCCGCTTCGGGCAATGCTCCTTTCCGGAGATCGTAACCCCGGGGCGGCCTACCACAGCCTCTGGACCAGTTTACTGTCCGAAACAATTACCCCGGCGCTAATCTATCATGCGGTTGTCGCGCGGGTGGAGGCTCCACTGGCTGACGTCGGTGATTTGGCGTGCACCTCACGATTCGCGAAGCGACCGGAGTGGCGGGACTTCATTGCGTTGGTCGAGAAGCGCCTCCCTATATTGAAGTCCTTGGACGCCGTCAAGTGGGTATCCTTCAGAGCTTGCGACAATCTCCAGGTGCGTTACGTTCTGAATCCTTTCATATTGAGGATGGGTCCGACCTGATTCCAGGGCGGTAAAATCCGGAATAGAGGCAGTTGTTCGCGCTGCGCAGCATGCAGGAGCGCCTATTACTGCTCGAGCGATTGCCAAATTGTCGATTGGCGCGAGGGTGGTCACCGCGGGATTTGTACGCCCGATCTCCGTTTCTCACTCAGTGGGTCTTATCCATATATCGTTGGAGCTTCGGGTTGCTGAATGAGTGGTACAGACGAATTCCAAGAGCTCAGTTGGCATGATCGGGTGTTCATGCGTGCTGTCCTCCACGACGATTATCTCTAGAAGACGGCCAACATCGCCGCCCAGCGCATAGTGTGCTTGTCCATGTTCCCCGACGATCCGATCTACGTGTTGTTCACATACATGTGGGGCCGCGCCGTCGTTGCCGTCGAATCCGCCCGGCACGTTTGCGTAACCTAGGAATTGAAAGGTCTCGAGTGGGAGAGGTACGTACTGCGTGCTCAAGGCAACGGAGGCCGGATAGAGCTACATGTCATGTTCGTCAAGGATGGCACAGGACACCGTTATGTTCTGGTTCCTCTCCGCAAGAGTAGAGAGCAATTGGATCGTAGCCGGCTACTTGATTTCAATGCGCCGCCCACTACAGGTGAGCCAACACCCGCGATATCTTCGTCGTTGCCTATTCACATCCGCGAATAAGATAATATTGACGCGCCGACGGAAATTCATTGAATAAAATGGGGATCAAGTATGCCACACAGCAGCACGATCCGCGTGCAGAAAATTAGCGCATCCACGAGTGAGAATATTTGTAGAGGCTCTACTTCGACTGTTGTATAAACATATCCCAATGAACAGCTTAGGGCGAGAGCGGAACATATTTCACGGGAGGATTTTCCTGTTGGACGCAGGATCCACAACCCGTCTTAAACGCACTGCAGTCGGAGGGTCAGTATTTCCCAGAAATTGGGAGCGACGAGGAACCTGCCTCTTGGTGCACTCGGTCGTGCACGAGGCCGGGTTTCCCGAGCCTTTCTTGTACTCGCAGATCGCGTATTCCTTGGGTTCCACGCCCGCTAGACGCGCATCAGCGATGTCCAAGCCATGAGTTCAGTCTAAAGATGCTCACGGCATTCCACCGCACCCACAGGTGCCGTGGCAGCGCATTTGCACCCGTCCTTACGCGGCAGCCGGAACACCTTGTCCGCACACGACTCCAGGTCGCCGTCGCGCGGCGTTGGTGTCCCTGCGATCGTCACGGTTTCCCCCTCCGTCTCCTCGATACACTTCCCGTTCGTCAGTACGTATCTGACACGGATTGTAAGTAAATAATGCGTACAAAGCCTCTAAAGGACGGTAACTTACCCCTCAGTGCACTGGATGGTGCAGTTTCTGGACATCGAGACCCGTGGTCCGCAGTCTTTGCTGCCGTCCTTCCCCGGTTCACCTAGATAAAAGGGTTGAATTTAATGTCATGCGAGAAGTCTCATGTCCATACTAGAGGAGAGCTCTGGCGGCCTGATGCTGGATATGAAAGAAGACGGATCGATGTTATCGACCACGCTTGAAACAAAGCCAACATCGGTGCCGGACACTTCCTCGGTGACAAGTGTGAGGATCCAGCACGGTTGACAGCTGTAGTCGGAGTCAATCCCTCGGGTGACCTTGGGCAATATTTGAGAATAGCCCTTCGCGATCAATAGATATGGCCTACCAAATCCTTTCCAGATTCAACGAGCAATACTGGGCACACATCGACGGGACGGATGCTTAAAACCACATCAATAACCCGCGACCGCTTGGCTGTCTAGGACATACAAGTAGTGCCCGTTGTTCGATCGTCGTTCGATATAAAAGTTGGTCCTCATGGTGGTACTGACTTTAGGGTTCGTTGCGTTCGGCGCATACAACCGTACCAATAATGAGACTGAGCCCTGAGCAGTGTTTACATACATATTGAGGCACGCCGCCTATGGTTGATGAAATCTGATAAGAGCCTCCTGGTTGAGGCTCCACATTCCACTGCGAAAATCAGTTCTGTGGATAGAGCGGCCATAAGAATTTGGGCGACGTACGGCCTGCTTGGCAACCGGACTGGCTTCCTTCGTTTCCAGCACAACTTGTTTCTTGTCCACATCATTTGAGAGCACGAGATCTCTGTGGATGTTGCGGAACTGGTACCTTCCGGGCGCGATTGCGACATGCGGGGCCCTTCCAGGGGCACTGTTGAGCAGGATGTGATGTCTCCGAAAGGAATTATGATCATGAAACGTACCCAGCACACTTCGAGGTGCAGCATTCCACGATACTCGCGTTGGCATTCGAGAAGCAAGACCTCTCGCCGCCGCCAATAACCGTTTCTGGGACAAAGTTCGTGAGCCGTACGAAAAAAAATGAGCCGTCTGGCACACCGTCACACCAGTCCGAGGTCTTCACAAACGCGGCTAAGTGAGATGGAGGGCGATAAAGGAAAGCGGGGAGCCTTACCTGTTTGTCCAGACAAGTACATCCGACTCCTTCAACGACACTGAGGAATTTCCCCGAGGTACAGAAGTTGGCTCCGCCGAATAGAATGGGACCATGTATTCGGGACCTCCCTACACTCGTGCGCCAGCGCGGCAGTGTCACCAATTACTGTGGTAAAATGAGACTAGAGCTTCGAGCATTCTGCTGGTTGGTCGATTGAATCGGACGGGTACAGATCGAACTATTAATCTAAGTCAGCAGCTTGATTGGGCTAATATAGTAGGTTGGATCAGCTTACATCTTGCCCTCTCAGCTTCATGGTCGGTCCCCCGGACGAAGTTTGCTTGATAAAGCTTGAACCCTAGTTCAATCATGATCTTGAATGATCTAGAATGACGCTAGGGCCTCATCCATTGATCTGGGTGTTCGTACGAATCGGAAGGACACAGATCGAACTAGCACCGGGACTATTTCCAGCTCAGCAGGACGAAATGATAGAACATATAGGTTTTCATTCAATTCCATGGAAGTTAGACGGGCACTCTGAATCGTTCATGTGGGTCCTGGAGGAAGGATTCTTGAAAGGCTGGCGCACCAACTCCCTATTTGGATCCCGCGAAAGTGAACCAATTCGAGTCGGTCAGCACTCGTTACCTTGGCAGCACTAAAAAAAATGCACCACGTCTGGTTATCTACGAGCGTGCTTACCACGGCCCGGCTGGACTCGTGATTCCGATGGACCGAGCAATGGATATATCTAACCACTGAACGCCTACTGACAAAACAAAGAAAAAACCGACGAAAGCAGTATCTAACAGCGAGTCCCACGAGAGGGGAAGGTCGACTATACTACCTGCAAGTGGTCGACGGTTGCACATCCACACAGTTCCGTCTTCGATCCGAAAGGTTGGCAGGTACGACTGATGAGCCATGAGGTTGGTGATGTCCGGGTTGAGTGAAGGACCTACAATTTACTCCAGACAGGAATTAGAGAAATGCTCGAGAGCGATCCTCGTATAAAACGCTTGCATCGGGTTGAGATTCTTGAACGCCGCGGAAATGCATGGGGATGTGAAGGCAGGTTCGAGGGCGAGAGAGAGTTGGGCTACCCGAAGGCTTATCCGCCCCGACGGAACCGTCATAACAGGGGAGGATTTGACTGCGCCTTCCCACAGTTGCGTCCAACGCTGCTCGCATGCGACATGGTTCGGGTTGGGACAAATGTGGGCTGGAGGAAATGTTGGCGCCGTTGCCGTAAATTCGGACCAGGCGCGTTCCAGCGACCATGCGCCCGAAAGAATCCGAATGCGGTGTCGGGGTTTCAGCCACGGGTGGTTGCGGAACGGAGGGAAGATGCCGCTCTCAGTGGGAGTATCATCTTCAATCGCCATATTTTCGAGATAGGTAATAGATGCGAAGGATAAGAGATGAGGGAGAGTGACGTCCAGGACGTTGGCTAGATCTGCGAAGTCCTGCTCGGGAATGATACCCTGCATCCAACGCAATTCTACGACGGATCGGAGGCGGGAGTGGTATGTGACGGCCACGTCCGCCATCACAGTTTCGCATAGGGTGGTGAGCTCGAGAAGTAGAATGTATAGTTTCCGATTGAGGGGGTGTTTACCGTCGGCCGCATGGAGGATGGCGCGCAGGGCTGCCAATAGAAGAGGGATGATATTGTACTTGTGCGAAAAGTGAGCGCAATGAATCAGCGTCGAGAGCTGTTCTGGACGCGCATCCGCGACTTGGAATTCCAGTGGTCTGTGTTTGTCAGCGGGGGTCATGCAAGATGATAACGAGGGGACGTATGTACTCGGCATAAGCGATCAACAGGAATGCCCGGACTCTCTCAGCAGTGTCCCCAGCGAGCACGATTGAATCCGATTCAGTCATGCCCTGCGATGGCTGGTCGCCTGAAGGGAAGGAGAACATGTCCTTGAAAACAGAGGCATCGCCCCGGAGTAGATGATAGCGATGGACCTGAAGAGTAAAAGTTCAAGGCGAGATCAGAATGACGAAGAAAGGGAATGCACCTTGAACAGATGATCCTCCACTTGCAGATAACAATCACCGCTGTCCTTGTAGAATAACGCGTCGCGAGTAAGAACTTCGGGTGGCTCATCTACCCGTTGACGTTGAAGGGGACGCTGAAAATCAGAAGGGCTTTCTGCGCGGGTTCGACGCAAACCGTCAGTCATGGATGGAGCAGTGGGCCGACAGGGTTTGGTTGAAAGGGTAAAGGTTCCGGGTGAAAGGGAGTGTCATCAGCAAATCTGAAAATCTCTGTTATGGCCTGATGTGGAAGATCGTGCCGGGTGCCGTTGCCAAGGCCTTGGATGCCGCTGCCGGGCATGATGTCGCGTTTGGATGCCGATGCCATGCCTGATGTCGCTTTGTATAGGTTCACCTGGCCAGTTATTCGGTTTGCAAGGCAGTAGCAGCCTCCTCTGCCCTTATACTAGCCTCCTACCCTGTTGGATACTTAACAAATTTTCAAAGACTTAAGCTCCGAGTCGGTTCAGCTTTACAGTGTACAAGTAGGAGGAGTTCAGCTCTCCGTGTTCAGTCAACTTTGCCGCGCCCGGGGTGCCACAATCCTGATTCCTCTTCCTCGAGCGTCCAGCAAAATTTCAAAGTGAGCTTGCATCAGGGATCCTCAAAAATTGGGGGTCTTTGACGACCTACTCATAAGCCGTCAACTCACCCTTGCACTTCGAGTCGGGACTGAATGCGCGCGGTGCGAGTCGTCCGATACATCAGGCCATTTCAAACTCTGACGGTCCGTGCGCCATGACTCATGTGGCGTGATTTCATCAATTTGGTTGGTCGCTCTTTCCATCAGGAAATATGCACTTCTCTGATAAGAGCAGATAAGGCTGGATAATCAATGTCCGTCGCATCAGATCTAACAATCTGATGAGGTCGCTGACACGGACTCATTACGGCCAGATCGCCGATAGCGACTTTCGCCAGCGCTGGCCAGTTCGTCGCCAGCTGGTCAAACAGGAACTGCCGGCTCCCTTCCTGCTGCTGCTGCCCTTGCCACTGTATTGTAATTGGATTTCTTAATAGATAATTGGAGAATGAAAATATCCATTAGCATTGTATTTAAGTTACAGAGTACTCGGCGTACGCGAGCCCAAACGGTCTTCCTATGCACGCTCTTCCCGACCCACGACCCAACCCCAGCACGCACAGCCAGCTCGGGCACAGTATCCACCGCCGAATGCAGGCAGCTAACTGGGGGCTAGCTCTGGGATATGGTGCCGGCGCCCGCCCTCCTGTGTTGCCGTCGCAGCTTGAAGGGGTCTGTATGACTTGAGAGGACTTGAATGGTACTTGAAAGACTTGAATGGGACTTGAAAGATTTGAATGGGACTTGAAAGACTTGAATGGGACTTGAATGGGACTTGAATGAGGCTTGAGGAGAGGTCAATCTTGAGGACGATTGCGAGGCTTGATCTAACTCGATGATGGGAACGGCTTGAGGTAACGATGCACTCAAAGACTGGGATCCCGAGCTTGCGCAGTGCTTGAGGAGAGGTCAATCTTGACGACGATTGCGAAGCTCGATGTTGCGAGGCTTGATCTAACTCGATGATGCGAACGGCTTGAGGCAACGACGCGCTCGAAAACTGGGATCCCGAGCTTGTGCAGTGGATTTGATGGTGTTCGACTGAAGGCGCTTGGCGGATTGAAGACAGGAAGCCACAGAGGGAGTGGCAGGTATTACATAGGTGGTAACGATGCCATGACCTTGACATGCAGTCGGCGACAGGTGAGGCGGTCTTGAATACAGTGTAGGGGATGGTTGGGTCCGACCAGACGATCGGTAGCGGGAGAGGGCACGAAGGAAGAACAGCGGAGCTGGAGAGCGGGAGATGGTGGTGGTTTGGGCGAGAGATGATCAACTTGATCATTGATGCGCACGGACCGCTCACGTGCTTTTGCCTCTGCGTTACGCGTCGCAGTATTTACACTCGCAGTAAAGCTGAGATTTGGAGTCCATGGTGGAGGTACGCTCCTGTAGCTCAAATGCAGACGTCCCAAGGGGAAATTCGTGTGCCCGCAATTTGGTAGGCAAGTCAAACCTTAACTCAAGTCAACTGCTTCCAACCCGCATTTTGGAGTATCGATGTCTAGGGAAACATAAATTCGGGATCAGCGACTATGTATTCCTACTACAATCTTACCTCCAGTATATATGTATAGTATGTATTAGACTAGACAGCGGCCGGTTCTCAAATCTGGCAGTGGTGGAACGTCTGACCTTCGAATCATAGGCACAGATAAGCCCTCGCGAATTATTTTCAGACGGGTGACGGCTGGTCCGTTGCCCAAAGCTGGCAAGGTGCTGGCGAGCGCTGGCGAGTGCATAAATGGCCGGATCAGGTCCATATCAGATGCCATCAACTCACACGGGCCATCGGTCCCAATCCGGCCACTGCGTATTTCCTGATGTCCTCTTTCCTCCCATGTCGCCTCACCCGCACGTCTACCCCCCCCCCCCCCCCCCGCGCGCACCGCCCATTCTGTCCGACGCCGCCGCCTCTAACAGCATCCGGTCCCCTTTTTCAAACTGCGCCTTCGTGTCAAGCCCTGTTTCAGTGCCGCGCAAAATCTCCAAGTCGGCGGGGTCCCTCTTCAAACCCGCACACCCTTCAAGCCTTCGTTATGTCTCCGAGCCTTCCAAACCATGGTTTCAATTGATCCCCTGGCTCCAAACACCCTCAAATCATCAAGCACCCGCCAAAGCCGCCTTCCCAAGATCGCGTGGGCCCTTCCCGTTTTTGTTCTTCATCAAGATTCAAGATACCAACCATATTTACCGCAACACAAAGCACGGGCAACACGGCAACCAGCCACAATCCATCAATTCACCCCCGTCCCCACCCTCTATAACCCCACACCGACAGGCTCCCACCGTCTTCCCTCTTGGCTCTTCCACCTCTCGCTTTCTTTCGTATTGGTGTTGCCGTTTTGCCCAGCGCGCATCTATCCATTGTATTTTGTATTTCTACTAGTCTTGAATATTATTTATTAGGGGAGCTCAAAGTTCTCCTGCGCCGGACGCAGGAACGCTTTTTCGCCGGACGCTTTTAGTCACGTGACCCGGCCGCGGGCGGCGCTCCGGCGGTCACTCGCAGGAAATTTTCTTCTCGCCGCCACTCTCTACTTCAACTACCTGTCTTTACTGCTATATACTACATTCCTTGAATCTTTTCTTTCCCATCCAATGGCCAAAGCCTCGGGCACAGCTGTCCGTCGGTCCCCGCGGAAACACGACAAGAAGAAGCCGTCTGCCAGAGCTGTCAAAGCTGTCGAGCCCCCACTCCCAAAAATAAAATGGTCTGCGGAAAACGGCACACTGACCTGGGCGTTGATTGGACAAATGGAGGTAAAGGATAACCGTCTTGTTCTCTTTGGGAAGGATTCCAAAGATGAGGTGCGCTAGCCTGCCTTCCTTTATTCTGCTCTTGTTCATCCCGGATTCCCAGAATACATCTGGGGACAGCAAATCGCCGTTTACAAGAGGATTGGTAGTGTTATCATGCCCGAACTCTTCGCAACTAGTCCGAATGCTCTCGCGAAGCGGGTTAAATCAAAGGCTGAAGAGTACGACTTTACAGTCACACCCGAACATTCTATTGGACTAATAGAACTCTAGCTTGGTGGCGACGTACAAGGACCTCGCGAAGGAACTCCAGGACACCGGCGGAGGTCTTCGGAACGATGACGAGGATGACAGTGACAGCACGCACAAATTTCTCGAGTGCTACATCTCACCCGAAGGTCCTGACCATGATACAACTGAGAAAGCGAAAAATCTGTGGGGTAAGTTCTAACAAATTTATGGCCGCTACTACGTGTTGAATGCGTGTTTTCACATAGACAAGCTCACTAAAAAATGCGTTTACTTCTCCGCATTGCACAGATTCCTTTCTGCACGGTCCAATATCATTCCACCGGTTATTACAACTGGAGTTGGACCACACGGCCGCCAAGTTTTGCACCTTCAGCCGCCCGCCCAATCCCAATCCTTTGTTGATGCTAACATCGATTCAACTCTTCAGAATCCAGCAACCCCCGAGCATACCCGCTCTCTCAGTCCCGATCCCCCCTCGAGTCCGATTCGGATATCCTCCTCACCACTAGTTCCTGCCCCAAAGTCGTCTCGTGACAGAGTTACATCAACAGCTTCGACGTTTCAGCGTGCAGTTGCGAAAGCCAAGGCACACCATCGCCCCTCAAAAAAATCGTTTGAAGACAATCTCGTTGAGATGCAGGCGTAAGATGTTTTCTCTCGCTTCTACACAGTTTGACTGACTTGCAAAAATAGTAAAATGCTTGAAGCTACGAATCGACGTGAAGAGGTGAAATTGCGGCACGAATCTATCCGAGTACAGCACGAGGCCGATAAGATTCGACTCGAGGAGATTAACCAGCTCGTTCGTCTTCACGAGATGAAAATCCTCAGTGACGAGGTTCTGCGGAAGCGAATTGAGTTGGTCGAGGAGAAGCATTCACGTAAACGAGAACATTCCCCCGAAGCCAGCACTTCCCGCAAGCGAACTCGCCGTGATTCTTCGTCCCCAAATCCGGGATCTGCCAGCCGTTGGGATTCAGATGGTAGTTCTCCCGTTCCGGGCTCTGACCGAGGCCTGGGTTTTCGTTGAAGTTTTTTTGATATCCAAGTTCTGCGCTACACTACTATCCACTTTTAATTGAATTACTTCTTGTTCGTAATTTAGCTATGCTAGTAGTTCCTCAGTCAATCTACGTCGTTTAGCCTGCCCGCCCTCTGTATCATCATCTCGTGGTTCATCCCGCCCTCCGCGATCTTCTTCCTCTTCCCGTGGGGTGTGAACATATGTCTGGATGTCCAAACTGAGCTTTTGGAGTGAAGACATGAAATCAAGGTCGTCGGGGGGTGTTATGAGATCGCACATAGCCATGTGTGTCAAGTTAGATCGAGTGATTTGAGAATGATAGGTTTGGCGCGGCATTTTCGAGTTGTTTCCGAGAGTGAAGAGAAAATCAGGTGGGGTTGAGTGAACTCAGCCAGGGGAGTGGGAGAAAGAGAGAGATGGGATTGAATTTAAGATTACAAAAATGTGCCTCTGCATCGTGGCATCGATGCGTGATAAGATCGATGGCGAGGCAGACTAAAAGCGCCGCCGGAGCGCCGCCCGCGGCCGGGTCACGTGACTAAAAGCGTCCGGCGAAAAAGCGTTCCTGCGTCCGGCGCAGGAGAACTTTGAGCTCCCCTATTGTCTTCGTGCGCGATTGGTTTGGATTCGGGAACCATTTGAGCTCACTGCAAGATGATGTTGGGGTTACTTGTGAAGGGTATATATGCCTCCCAAGGCATTGCAAGGGTTGGCAGGCTGGCCAACTTCACCTGGACAACCAATGTTTCCAAACACTGGAGATGTTTTAGAAGGGTGTTTGAAGCCTTCCAGACTTTCCGGGCTTTGCGTCCTTTGCAAGACCTTGTTTGGCCATATATTGTTCTCCCGCTTTTGGTGATGGTCACCATCTCGTCACGCGTCACACCGGAACAGCGGGGCCGTCGGCCCGATCCGGATGACCAATTCACAGCTCGATCACAAAGGTGCCGCCCCGTTTAGCATGAGTTAAGTCAAGGGTTTCTCGAGGGTACATACGGAGAGTAATTGATTTTCGTTGTCCTGTGGAATTACGCCCTCGAAGCTGAGAGCAAGTTCAATTAGAGTTGGCAATGATTCAAGGTGGGAACATGCTGTGGAATCTAAGACAGGGGTTACCCACTCTGCCTACCATTTCCAATTGGGGCGCGCGACGAGTTTGAAATTTTGGGTGGGGCCGATCGCGGCCATCAAAGTAATGCTCAATTGGCTACGTCATCAAAGATATTTCGGCTGTAAACACAGGTGACATTCCTACAGTTTTCGGAGGCTCAAGCGAAATTCTGAATATATAGACAGATGTTCCCAGATTTGCGTTTTATTTATGCCTCATTTTTCCCACTATTTTAGACACCAGACCTGCCGCCAGAACGGAAGCCATCAAAGAATCGCGCGCGTGGATTGTTTGGCCCGAGCTGTACCAGTCTGTCTACGGCAAAGAGTTCGCCTCATTTTTTTGCCAATCGTAGGCAAACTGTGTTACGAGTCTACCAGCTACGTACAAGATCCCCGCGGGACTGGATGGGAGTTCGAGCGATCCACACGCGGAGCATGGAGGGACAGGAAAGGAAGTTTGTCCCAGATTACAAAGATGGATTCGGAGGCAGAGGTCGAGGGGAGGGATGGGCCTTGCAGCGTGTTGGAGAATGCAAAGTGAGGTGTATGGCAGAGGTCATTCCCTGTCAAATTAACTCTTAATTACACTATGCTAATATTCTACAGTAGGTATGCAGCGGCGATAGTACATATCGACCCCAAATTTCGCCGACTTCAACCCAGCCCTATAAGCACGTTCCTAGTTCAGCAACTTCGGAGATGCAGGAGAATTTGATGCATGGGAAGAGGTCGTCTAGCGAAGCTGCACGTTTATTCCCCAGACTTTTCGGACTGTTCCTTGGCGTGTTTGAGAACATTGTACCACGCCGATTTGACGACGGTCGTGGGGGTCTTGGACTTCGTCTAGAGGACGCACGCTTGGTTAATGTATCGGTGATATTTAAGAAGTTTCGGTACCCTCGCTGCTTGGAGCGTCGCTTCGTCGGCCGCTGCCGTCGGCCCCGCGCAGCTCTTGATATTCGCCAGAGCCTCGGCCTCAGCTTGTGTGAGCATCTTATCAACCAATGTATCCAGTTTCGTGGCCAATTTAACCGATGGGCCCTTGACGCGCGAGTCTGTGAGGTACTTATTCATGGCGACCCGCTGCTCATTTAGGGCCGTCTTCACGCTTGCGACAGGGACAGTTCCTTTAAGAGCGGCCGTGATCTCGTCCCGTTTCTGATTACGTTGTAAGGTTGCAATTTCGCATCGACATTCCAGACATACCACTTGATTGACCTCAGACCATCACTGCGATTTAGATGCTTGCAACCGACCAGACGAGGCCCCCTTGCGAACTACCGGGCCTGCTGGACGTAGTTCTGCCGGTGACCACGAGGGTGCTCCCGAAGGTCGTGTGGGGTACATCGAGTGTGATGACTGTGTTTGAGTACCTCTGAATTGCGGTCGTCCCTGAGCACCCGTTTTCGCAGCTTGCCATTCA
Organism: Mycena vulgaris; assembly: GCA_029204335.1. NCBI lineage: Eukaryota > Fungi > Basidiomycota > Agaricomycetes > Agaricales > Mycenaceae > Mycena > Mycena vulgaris. The sequence continues at coordinate 239,183 of JARGYA010000142.1, forward strand.
GAAGTCAGCCGGAATGAAGAGGCAACAAACTGGCATCAAAAGGATCACGGTTTCTGGAGAGAAAAAAAAACAATTTTCAACGCCGTCGGTGACCTGTGACACATCTGAAAAGCCTTCAATTCAACAGGTGCCGTGACAAGTGACTGAATACTTGGTCGTAATAGTACAGTATGTCAGTACATAGATTGGTGTTGTTGAATTGAACTTTGGGATTGTTGGGCCCAGTCCTGAGTTACCATAATTGAACATACATAAGATTATCTGTGAGGCACCAGAGCGGTCTCGGGACTTACTACATGATTGAGAAAAACATTAGAAAGGAAAGGGTCTAGACCACGGTCTCGGGACTCAGCGCACGATCGACAACACGGCGGACAATCAACTGTCACTTGTGCTTTAAAGGCTTACAGTCACTCGGACTGTCACTTGCACCATTGTCGTACTGTCACTTGCAGTTCTCTTTGTTCAAGGCGGCTACCCGGCCATCCGGCGCAGGTTGGTTTGTTCAATAATAATAATATATTTTCTCGAAATAAGAGCACGAAATCTCAAAAAATTGGGTGCACATGTGTCACAGCTAAGTGTGACCCGATCCGGCGAGTGGTCACCAATACTGATGGCGCATTACATGCCGATCCCGCCACGTTTAAGGTTACGTAGGAAATGAAGGCAGAACACGATCAGAGTAACCACTGGTACAGCATAATTTATAGCTAATCATCATCAGAATCAGGGCCATCAAACATTTTCTGCTGGTCGTCCAAGTCCATCGAGGAGACATCATACGCACTCGCAAAGATATGAAGAAAATGGGAATGTGTAATAGGGACGGTCAGAGTAGCAGTTATTGGCCAGTTATGAGGCCAGTTATCGACCAAGTTATGGATCCAGTTATGGAAAATGTTTTGATCATAACCGTGCGATAACTGACCTCAATTCTGACCGCCCCACTTTTAAAACCGGTTATGCATTCAGTTATGGATCTTTTGATGGGTCGATAACTGGCTATAACCATAACTGCCTCATAACTGGCATGTAAAACCAGCTCCAAAGCTAGTTTTACATCAGTTATGGATCCAGTTATCGGTTTTCGTTAGCTTCTGAGGTCGTTTTGGCATCGTTTTGTGATGAGACAAAACCGGACCCGGAACCGGCCTCATAACTCTCTCATAACTGCCTCTAAGCTCGGTTATCCAAATTGAAATGATTATTGTCCAAACATTTTCCATAACCAGATCCATAACTGGGTCCATAACTGGCCTCATGACCGCTACTCTGACCGTCCCTAATGTACATACTTGGTTCACCCTCAAGTATATTTTCATTGGTGCTGATAATGGCTGGCATGGGTGTCACTGGCTCGATGGGCACGGAGACTGCTTGGGGTGCCTGGAATGAGGTAAATTATTCGGAATCAATATCAACGCTCCAGGAATTTAGCACCGACGTACAGGTAATATTTTTTCTGCAACCAGCTCCTGATCCTTCTTGGCGTGCTTCGCAATTGTGGCCCTGGAATACCACTTGCCCTGCTTCACCTGGCCATCTTTTGACAATTAAGTTTGTGCTTTGCAGTCAAACAACCTGCAGAAGCAAATCCCATAGTTCTTCTTGTCCTCCTTGGGGTCCGACTCTAGCATCGAGGACAAGGGGAGTGGGGGCAAGGGAAGTAACAGAGATGGTTGCGGCTCCGCGCAGAGCCTTGTTCCGAGTGGGGAAGTGATATCATCAGTAATTAGTTACCGAAGAGATGATTCTATGGGCACTGCCACTGGCCGCAGTCTTCCGTGATTTTTCTCAGGTGTAATGAACAACGTCCTAGAAAACCAGAGACAACCATCCCCGAACAGCTCCGAACCAGTCCAAACCTTTCTCTGCAAACTCGAGGGTATCAGCATCAACGGCATGTGATGCGCCATCAGTATTGATGAACCCCGAATCGGGTCACACTTTCTGTCTGTGACACATGTGCACCTAATTTTTTGCGGAGATTTCGATCTCTATATATTGTTATTATTGGACAAAGTAACCCTCGCTGGATGGCCGGGTGGCCGTCTTGAAACAAAGGGAACGGCAAGTGACAGTACAACAATGGTGCAAGTGACAGTCCGAGTGACTGTAAGCTTCCAAAGCACAAGTGACAGTTGATTGTCCGCCGTGCAAAGGTTTTATCGATTCTGAGGCGCCGGATATGGAAAGGCCTGGACCCACGGGATTCTTCGGGATCAAGGGATCACATGATGCCGTACTCGGGGATTTTTTGGACGTAGACCTGGTCCCTAATTTGGTACCAGGAACGCAAGTTTTCAGACAAAATATCGCGAACGTATCGATGCACTGCCTGATATCTAATTCCCAGAGTGGATATAGAGTATATCAAAAACTCGTCCAGACCGATATCGATTCTCGAACATGGCACATCAAAAATTTGAGAGACATCTTGGGGTCATTGAGGGCGATACCCATGGTATTTTTTTCTCACCGTTCATAGCAGTGAGCGGCATGAGGCGGATGCGGCGGCGTCGTGGGCGGGATGGGCGGGTGTTCGGATTATTGTGCCGGATAATTGCTCGTGTTTGGTACCAGCGGTTTGAAACGGCACCGGCTGTTCCCGGTTCAAGTTCAAGTTTCACACACTCTTCTTTCTTGGAATGAAGAGGTTGCGCGGAGGGCTAGCATCCATTCAATGGCCTGTGCAGTGCTCTAATCTCACCTTTAATTGAGCCCAAGTGGGTCCGTTCTTAGTCCGCATAAAAGGGATTCGACTCCTATCCTGTGATTCTTGTGCTAGCAGTTCAGAACACGATGATGTTGTCCCACCACTAACAAGCGGATGGTCTTGTTCAGGTATCATGCAATCTGCAATCGAGGATGAATGGAGGTGCAGAGGCGGGGAAGGATTTACTGGGTGTGAGTGCTGTCCTACTTGGTTATTCAAAACAGGATGTCCGGTGTTCATCACGGGGAGATTCAGCACCCTGCGGAGCCAGAAATGAAATGGAACAAAGGGAATGATAGAGAAATGTATCCATGGCACGCACCCTATCCGTGCACTGGATGTGCGATTAGACATCGAGAATTTCATTGCGAGAAATTGGCGGGTGGATTGGAAGGTGTAGCTGCTCTGATTGAATATTGGTCGGTACAATTCAGAGAAGAACCTGTTCAAATCCCGCTAACGACTACTTATATATAGCGATGTAAAGGAAAACATTTTTGTTGGACGTGTTTAAAAGAGCAAGTCCACATCATCAGGTGATCAGGCGCGTCTCCATCGATGGACAAACCGGTGCAAATAGTTCCAATTATTCGATGAGACAATTTTTGTTTCGTGAATAGCGCTCGCACGGCGAGGAATCAGTTTTTTCAGGGACCGGGGAAGGTGTATGTTTACATGCTACACACACTTTATGATTGCACGAGAGGGACAGCCTCGTAAATTAGTGAGGTCATCGAGATCTTAGATGATGCAGAGAATATTTCATTAGATTAATAAACTAACGGCCATGGTGGAGACCGGGCATATCAGTCTGATAGCGCTAGTATGAAAGTGAGCAACAGGAGTTAAAGTGCTTGCTTGTCACGGGCCCAGACATTTTGCGGTGAGGGGACACTCAATTACTATTATGTTACTATCTTGACAGCTGCCAAAGATAACACCAGATAACGGCTCCCCGCTCTCCCTGCTCGGCTCCCGCTTCCTGCCCATCTCCGGCGGGACGCTGCCGCCGCCTCAGGCCGCTGTTTTATCCCCAGAATGTGGGAAGGGGATGTCAAATTTTTTTTACCATTACTCAAGATTGATTCTTACAAATAATACGACATGCTAGAATGATAGCTTAGGATTCTCAGCCAAGCCGCGTCGATCTCCGGGGGGCCTTACCCTGGCTCGTATAGTCAATGAATCCGCGTTCAAACTCAAGTTCCGTGGTCATTGAATATTATCTACATACGGCTTTCTCATCCGACCGTCAACTAATAGTACAGCGCATGGAATTCCCCGGTGACTGTGATCTTCGTTGGAAGTCTCTTGGCTCTCATGAACCACGGTTGGTGAAATAAGCAGATTAAACTTAGGCCATATTTTATAGATACCCTCTTTAATATTCTACCAAACAGGCACTACGTGGGTCCTGCACTCACATCTGAGCCATAAGACGGTCGCGCATGAAGCCAGGAAGAGGCGCGACTTCTCCACGTGGCCTGAATATGCTCATAAATAGATCGTGAGCGAGCTGGTCAATCGGTGTTTAAGCTCGGAATGAGGTTGCAGACAAACCCGAATGCGAGTTGAATAGTCCTGAGCCCGAGGATAGGCTGTAACATGTATGCAATCAGCAAGTGAAATGCAACATGGATTCATGCCGAGGTTCTGCAACATAAAGAACAGGAGGACTTGCTAAAGTCCACGTCAAATGGTTCAAATCTGCTTCTCAGAATACTGAACGTCATCAATGATTGTAGACATAGAACCGGAATGAAATCTGCTTATATCCTGGACATGGTTGGCTCCGACTCAAACTGACATGATGAAACTACCGTGGTTCATTTCAAAGGTTGAATATTAATGAATAAGGCCTAGGTTTGAGGCTGGGTTGTAGTCTGTCTGGTTCTCGATAGTATAATAAATACATGATAGAGACATACCTGATTTTATAGACATGTAGAGTCGGTGCTTTATGAGCGAGTTATGAGGCCGAGGATCTGTAGGCAATTAGAGAGTATGACAAGTGTTCTGTAATGATATACAGTTGGATTTGTCACAATGCATAACGCCGGTGGACCCTCAAACCCTATGCATTATGAGCCATATGCATTGCGAGATTTGTCACGCTCTGTGATTCTCAGTGACAGCGTGACAGAATTGTCACTTTCCAAGAAAACAGTAGTTCATATGATATATACAGCATTTACAGCCAAGATTCAGTTAGTTTTGACATCCCAGCTCTCCTCCAAGGTCATCTTTCTCGCATTCAGCTGCTCCTCGTGCTGAACATGACCGCGAAACAGCCGAAGGGTGCGAGAAAGCTCCATGCTTTGGGTCGGATCAAAAATTGACATGTTTCCTTCGGACACTGATCGCAAACAATGTGTTCCCACGGCCTCGAACACGACCGCGAGAGCGTGATCGCATTTGCGGTGATTTGGGCTCAAGAAACAAGCACTATTAGTGTCCCACAGGGCTTCATTACCCTCTTCTCAAGTCCCAAAAATGCATAACGGACCTCGAAAGCTTATGCATTATGCATTATCACCAAAATGCATAAAATCCCCGCCCACCAACTCGGTGGACACCAAAACCCTATGCATTATGAGCATTATGCATTCCGACCTAATACACTATGACAAATCCAACTGTACTGTGATTATGAGTCATCATTGATGTTCATTTGGACAAACTGAACCCGCAGGATTTTAGAAGTTATATCAATAAACAAGTTCAAGTTTAGAGGGTGAACTTATTTACATTGGCCGTGCCCTTACTACCGCGAACGGCTATCATTCGATGTTGAGAATTCCAACCGACGTGCCCGCACTTGACAACATTGTTAATGTGGATTTCGCCTCGCTGGGGATCAGCTTGGGAGGTCTAATGAAATAATCCGGCACAGCTTTAACATACCAGATTCCTAGGTAAGCCGAGTGCCATTGAGATTTCGGGGATCTAGAGTTGGGCAATCAATATGTCAAAGCCGGAGCTCCAAACTCGGAGTTGTCGACGAGATCTTGTGCTTTGGATGGCATACTCTCCCACATTTCCTTCTCGAACAAACCCATTTGTGCGTTCATGATGGTAGTATGACATCGCGGTGCGCAGAGCAAGTTCCCAATAATTCCCAACGCGGCATCTGCCATTGATCAGATCAATTTCAGCTTCCTGACGTTGTTCGGTACCTTCGCCCCTTCTCCTCGGACGTCAGCATAATAGTAATCTAGTGTGGAGGGAAGAGTGCTTTATGATTATTCGGACTGATCCGAGTCAGCTTCCTCTTCTTGAAGACACGTACCTATACTTCTTTTAAGTAAATCCCTGTCCTCGGGCCGCCGATCCGCCCGCCGCCTAAGCCCTTTGCTAAACAACCCCCGCTCGACTCCATCAGCTTTGATGCGCTCCCGGCGTCAGTGATGACACATCACCGGAACCATCTGATCAACATTTTCGGCACACTCCGCCTTGCTCTCTCCTCTTATGTAGTATTCTTCCACTCTTCCTTTGCTGCTGTTCACACTCGACGCACTGCATCAACGGTCACCGGTCGCGGCTATGACGGCTAGCCGCTCGAGGAGCATGCTCTAACCCTGAGGTCTTTGATGGAAGGGACGACCCCGGCACGCGATTTAAGTCTGGATTGCGGACTTCGACGCCATGCGCGGGGCGCCATGTGTATGTGGCTCATGATTCACTGACCCGCACATCCTTCGTGGCCGCCGAGCCCGCTCCTCCAGGCTAGGACGAGACCACCCATCGTGCCGAAGCGCCGAACCTCGGAATCTGCCGCCGGCAGAAATGTGTGATCTTGCCGGCGCCGGCGCCGGTGGCGCAAGGCACGGCCACGCACTCTCTGACGCGCGCCCTTTGATGCGACGCCGTCAGGCGGCCCGTCGGCCCGGTTGTTTGCCATCGGGGCTTTTGCCAAACTCCTCCACTTCTTTTACATAGTGATTGCATAGTGACACCAATCTAACCAAATCGAATAATCATATACTACTACGGACTCATCTAGTGTGGACTCATTTTGCTGTATTCATCATGCATGACAGCATCTCGGCTGATGAACAGCGGAACTAGAAGACGCAATGTCGTTTCATATTGGCAGTGGCGGCCAACGTCATGACATGCAAAATACGACAATATTGTACGTTTTCGTTCAACTCGTCAGTCAAAAATGATATCTGACGGTTCATTTGGTTCATTCAATTATGTTGAAAGTTGAACTGCACCACCGAAATCTCCAATTACAGCCTGAGGCTGTCTTCTGTACATGTGAAATTCAGTGTGAATGTATTTTCAATGCGCCACAGCCTTGCGATAATGCTTAAAACCGCCCATCTATCATGCTCCACCGATGCCAAAACATTTCGGATGTACCTCTGATACACTCGCCTCCGCTGTATCACAGAGTATCAAATGGGATGCTTTACGTAAAAGCGGTGTTGTTAGTTTAATTTGCACGGTGTGCTAGGGCATATTGGCACCTGTTAGCCGAGACTTTTGCTTAACTCATTGGCTGCTCCACACCTCTCGACCGCTGAAATGCTAAGCAAAATCTCGGCTAACACTGCCATTATGCTCAAATATGCTCTACTTATATCATTCCTGTCGTGTGTCAGATGACTTATTCTCCATCGCTCAATCCCAATGGACGTTGATCTCCCAAATCAAGAACAGTCCAAGCGCACAGCGGGCGAACTAAGTATTCTAAGCCAGCTATCACCGACAGATGATGGTACTAGTTTCACTCTTTTTGGGCAGCCTGGCTGAAGACTTACCGAATCGCTCAGTGGCCGCGCACCCGAGGAAGATGCGGAACGTAATCCCCGAGGGCCGTCCTCAAGTTTCAATACCATTTCATCAAGCATGTCGACTGCCGGTGTGGGCCTGTAACTATTTAAGAGAAGCGACAAAGTAGCTTCACCTCCCGCCTGGATTTCAATGACTACTGTACAACCAACGGAGCCAGAGCCAGCTCATCTATCCACCGTCGTGAAGAGTACCTCCTACCCAGCCCGTATTCATCCTCGTGCCGATGAGCTCAGTGCGGAGACTTACGCATTCTTTCTGGAGACTTGGCCATTTACGTCCCAAGGGCAGCGCGACCTGTTCGTGCGGAGCAATCTGCCTCTAGGCCTCTGCGCAAGTTCAGTGAAACCAGTTTGTATACCTGGCCCGGTTACTGAACAGCGTTCGCAGCCATCCCAGATGGAGATTTTGAGAGGACGGGCTGGTCGTGCCGGCTTATCGTCCTTCTGTTTCTGCTAGACGACTGGTTCGAGAAAAGGGGGCGTTGTTGATTCTCAAGATTATCTCGCCAACTAATCCTGCTTATACTCATACAGTCAAAAGACGCACAAGTATCTGAGTTGGGGGTGCGTATTCGCGGAATCGTCAACGGTGAAATTGTAGGCACTCACGATGCTCGAGGCCCTTGGTTACCAGATCTGATAACTCCCAGGTTCCAAGGGATGGGTGTCCTTTCGAAGGCTTCATGAATCAGATCTGGCAAGGGATTCATGCGACTGCCTCAAATGTGCAGTATCTGCATCTCAAGACTGAGGTATACCTATGGTTGAGGTAGTATCCACTCTGTAAAGCGTCACATGGGTTGATTTGCGGTTCTTAGATATCAAGAAAATCAAGACCCGCCAGCGTACGAAAATATCTCAGAATACCTGAAATTTAGATGCGTTGACTCTGGCGCTCAGCTTTATGGCCCGCTGGCACGATACGCACTGGATATAGATGTCACAGAAGACATTCTTCGGAGCCCGCTGCTCAGCGTCTGCGAAAAAATGTGGATGGGTGCGCCAGTCTCTGTATTTTCAGGGTCTATTGCTAAGGCAGCGGTTAGAAGCAACATCGATGGAGAACGATGCGTGCTCCCGCGTGTCAAAGTCCGCAAGCCTGAAAAACGCGAATTAGATCTGGTATCTTATGAAAAGGAAGGGCAACAGAATACCCTGGGTAGTAATCTCGTTGCAATGCTGGTGCAACATGGAGCGGATTCGAAGTCATTCGATTCTACATCCGCTGCAAAGACATATGTCCAGGAATTGATTTTTGATCGCGAGAGGAAGCTTCACAGCGCGATCTCTGTGGTACTTACCGACAGTGTTATGGGAGGGTCGGACGCTGTTCGCAAGTATCTACGGGCCATTCCGTATCTCGTCAGTGGGAACACCTACTGGTCGCAAAGGGTGAGAAAGCCCTATTGATCTTTGGAAGGTCCACTCATCGTCGACCCCATTAGACTGGACGCTATAATCTGCCGGGAAATCCTGTGCGGCGCAAAGTGGTGCATCTTGAAGGGGCGGGTGACATTATCCCGGAACCCTTATGAACACTCGGTCCGCGCAATTGGTCGTCGAAGTTCGGGCGGACTTCCAAATACCTGTTCGAAACATTGGGCTCCATATCGGAGATTGTGATATTACTGGAGGGTATAAAGCGAAATAAGACTCTGCAAACCGAATTGATCTCGCTTAGGGGAGATTGTGAGATATATAGCGCCCAATGGGATGTTCGGGGCATAGAGGTGCGGTGTAAAAGCCGATGTACTCCTTTTCGCCCCACGACTTTCCTGCGCACGTGAGCGGCATCTCGGCGCCGTCAGCTCATCTTGAATCTCCGACCTTCCATAACACCTTTTTCCTCCGTACCACCACTTGTCGCCACCGTCCGACGCGTTCCTAATCGCCGTACACTGGCTCATACCAACCCTCGGTTCAGCCGGTCGCCGGTGGCATGGACTTCAATCGAGTGGCATCGTTGTACACGATTCAATCGGGTGGCATCGTTGTACATGATCCCACTCTGCCGAAAACATCCACCACAACCGTATGCTTCTCATACTACGGGTTAAGAACCTCCCCATCCACGCGGCAGATCCCGTTGACATGTCCATTTCGCGTTCAGGCCCTCCACTTGGAGTCGTGCCGAGGCACAATTACCACCTACATACTTAGTAGCTAAGAAACCTGTCGTGTACTTCCAGTAGTATCCAGTCAATACATTTCCTCTTCCCTCTACAACTCTGTGGGTTAGGTCTCGCCTCTGACCTGAACATATAATCAGGGAACTTGAAGTCTTAATTGAAGAGCGGAGCCTCAAATCTTTAGCAGAGTACCGAGCGGCCAAATCACGTGAAGTCAAAGTTGTGGGGCGAAAAGTACACAACTGTGATAGACCCACCCACCACAAAAAATAATAAATAACATGTCCACCGTGTCTCCCAATCGCCTGCGCACACCTCCCGTAGGACTGCGTCTGGGACTCTCTACGTCGGGGAGTCGCTTTCTACCCCCTCCTCCGCCCACAGGGCATCTTTCGATTGGCAAAAACACGCTTTTCCTCCTCCTACACGTCTCTACGTTGTCGCACTACCCCGGACGCGCGGACTCGGCAAATGCTGTAAATACTGTCAATAGCCATACCCGTGTACATGGAGATGTTTTTCGTCAAGCCAAAGAGAATATGACCAGAACCCCAGGTCGCCGAGCATCAAAAACACCGAGGCTGTATTTATCTTCCCCAGTAAATAGCTGCCTTGAGATTATCACTCTGGTTTAATATGTACTACTGAGTCTAATGCTACATTCTCCAATGCAACGATTTTTCTGGGGTTAACGGACAGTGTTTTTGTGCTGTTATTGCGTCGGCCGACCCGAATTTCCCAAAATGGGAATCACATGATGTTGCCATCAACTTGCCACGCGAGATCATTAGTATGCCCGATCTCCCGATCTGAGGCCTCTTGCTTTGGCCTCAAGATGCAGCCCGATCTTTGTGCGTGGGATCCAAACATCCGGGCCAAGCGCCCCTCTCTGTCTGTTCTCCTTCGTCCCACCATTCAATTTTTGGTTTGATAAAGATCCCGGGCGGAATGATTTACAGTCTGAATCTCGACGGCGCGAAATACTCGGGAGTTCCTCAGAGTGTAAGCCGGCGTTGTTCCCCAGGTACTTCATTCCCATTGAAGCGGCCCCAGTAATTTCCACCCCGGACTGCACCACCGGGTAAAGCAGTGGTATTTCCTCCGTTGTTTGTTGAGGCACCTGAACGGGCATGATAATAATATTACGTACAGCTGCTGGCTTGGCGCCTTTGACAGGAGGTTTCTACAAATGGCGGAAGTATTCAATATGGACGGATAATAAAAATGGAACCTACGGAAGCGGGAGCCTTTGCACCTGCTGCTTGAAGTGAGTGGTACCAACGACTCTCGAGTTGACAGCGGGACTCACCTGGTTTCTTCGCAGGTGCCGAAGCTTTCGCCTTGGGCTTGGGAGGGGGCTTGACAGGTTTCTTGAACACGAGTCAGAAGAGGAAACTCAGAAAGAGAAACAGAAGGCACAGCTGGAGCCTTCTTGGGCAAAGGCTTTGCTTTCACGACTATGAAAATAGGTGATCAACCGTTTCCTTGGGGCAGAATAAAACGAACCTGGCGTTTTTTTTACCGGCAGTTTGGGTTTCGGAGGAGCCTTGACTTTCACAGGAGCTTTCTTCGGAGCCGCCTTCGCCTTTCGCACTTCAAGCGCCTGTGGATGTATATCACTCGATGCTCAGCCCTATCCTTGATATGATGCCGCACGAATTCATTGCCGACATCAGCAGAGGGTACCGGGGCCGCGAATGTGTCGAGAGAGAGGATGACAGCAAAAAGCACGGACAAAGGGATTCGCATGGCGAACAATTAAAAGGAATTTATCAATAAAAAATGGACAGGGGAAATAAAAGTGGAGAGAGAAAGAAAGAATGGGGACCAGCCAGGAGAATGCAGGGCCCTGATGCGGTGGAATCAGCTTATATCTTCCTCCGCTCCGCTTGCAAAGGAGCGCTCACAGATCGCGTCACCGCCGATGAGAATAGATGGTTGGTTGTCCAGGACGAGACGCCAACATCCTGTGTTTCTTTTTATTGCTGAGACACCAACGTTGATATGGTCAAAATATTTCCCTCATTTTCGGTCTCTTCAGTTTGTCGGAATTTGGTAGGTGGTGTGATTTCGGAGTGAGTCTGTCAGCCTGCTGAGATGCAGAAATGAAAGCGGCCCAGGGACGCTATGAAGGTGCCGTGCGGGTACATCGGATGAATTGCTGGAAACCGGTATTCATGAGTTGGTCCGTGGCGTCTACCTGTGTTTTGTTTGATTGCCTAAATAGCTTGCCTCAGCTGATGAGCTACTTACTTAAAATCATCTTGACCCCGGGCTACCCTATGAAACAGAGGCTCACCCAGCCTCATGATTGAGTGCGACCGTATGTGGTTTCAATCACCCATAGGCCATCTGGGTTGTAGACAGTGAATCACGTTAAATTTAGTGAACCCGTTGTGAAGAGGGCTTGCAGGCGATCTGAACGGACCTGGTTGCCACAGGGCGCCACCGGCGGAGGAATATATCAGCTCAACATGATGTGCGGCGCTGCATTTACTCGGCGTGATGTAGTGACCACGGCAGTTGACTGGTCGGGTCAATTACCATTGTTAGCGGCCGAGTGGTCTAGGGACGTGTTACACAGTCCTTCGTATTCGCTTAAATTGACCGGGAAATGTTCAAAAACTTGCTTCCGGCATTCGCCAGATCATCACCGCCGAAGCTTGCATCCTCTTTCCGCTCTCTTTGGGCTTATATGTAGTCCTTTAGTTACCGCGCCCTCACAAGTCCTGCGTTATTATATAAGCATCCGTTTTGGGAAAGCACGTGCACCATCCAAGGACGCGACTTGACACTCATTTTGAAACTTCATGACAACGTCCTGTAGTCAATTTCATGCTCGTTTATTGACCTCATGTCCGCTTTGATTACAGACTCGATGGCGCGTGGTCCGCATCCATGGCTACGTCCGTGGAAGACGCCTTTTCGACTCAGGCTTGAGTCATTCAGTTCCTTTTCGGCGATTTTTATTTTTATTTTTCCTTTTCGTTGCGTTGGCCTGGGTATCCAGTAGTATGGATTGACCCTGACCAAATTCTAAGAAGAAACGGTGAGTCAGTTACCGGCATTTTCGATCTCCTATTAAGTTGCCTCTTCGTTCTGTGGTACAAAACGGGTGGCTATGCCCAAGACATAGCCCCAGGTTTTGTACAACAGAACGAAGCGGCGAATTAATAGGGTACAACGAATATCAGAAAATATCATCATCGTACGTTATTCACACACTCACGGAGTGAAATCCAGGCTTTGGGCCATTTTTACTCGCCCGGAACCTGACCTCCTCATTGCCGGTGACCAAGTTGCTGATAAGGATAATCCGATAGCGGGGACTGGCCGCTGTCTTCATAGCATCTGTCCGACTCTAAACGCGTTGAAAACCAGTCAGCATCATCTCCCTTCATGCGCCAAACGGCTTGAAGCGATGGTGGTACCATATATAACCTTCCCGAACATTCCACTGGCTTTTATATGCGTATTAGCCCTAATCCGCGCGCGGAATTAATGGCAAACTCACACGCCGCTTGCTCCACCTGAAATGATCACTGATCAGCCCATGAGGTCTTTGGCGCTCCTCCAACGGTCAAGTGATGAATGTTGACGCCCGGTCTCTTCCATTACCGCTCGGCCCAGGCGAGGTAACTACAGTTAGACCTACAACATCAGCTATAATTAACTCGCCTGAGTGCCAAAGACCTCATGGGCTGATAAGTGAGAGAGGCCCGGCGTTTCTCTCGCGTGTATCTGGCCCATGAAGCGTCCAGATGCCGAGTTGATTTATTCGTCCCGGCATCATGTGTCCTTACTTTCGTAATATCGTCGTATATGAGGGAGGATCCTTTCTCCCCAGAGTTCGCGAAAAATCGCTAACCCCTAGACTAGTTTACTCTATATCCTGGAGCCAAAAACATGGATTTTGGAGCCTTGCTTTACTCTATTCCGGAGCTAGTTCATAGGGAGTGACCGGGGCCTATCGCATTTATATCGGTGAATCTTCGGCCAGAAGAACAACACTGAGAAATTGATTGAAAAGAGGTTCGAGAAAGAAAGGAAGGAATTCCGGCGCGGTCCCGTTAAGGAACAGCCGGGGCCCGTACTACATACGTCAAACGTATGTTAAGGATACCGTCAATCTTTGACCACTTGAGCATCTGACTGAACCATCTACACCTCTAACAACATCAAGTACCAAAAAACAAAATACCAGTTGGGTCAACGAGGTAAAGAACAGAGACCGGAAAATGGGGTAGACCTGAAGGGAATGAGTGCAAAAATACCCCAACGAATTGGGCAGTAAATCTTAATAGAACGTATAATCGGCTTATCTCCGAGGCGCTGCGCATTTTCTGAACTGATTTTTGCCGTACATCGGCAGTCACTGACAGAATTCAGGAATCAGTGATTAGTTCATTTTGGTTTGGAGACGGAGTACCTTCCTTCCGTCGGGATATTGCCACGGCCGTCCAGCGTATTTAAGCGCATAAAACTTGTTTTGGATCAAAACCAGCGATGGGGGACTCAGTGTACACCCTCAAAGTATGCATCCCAGACTCTCAGCCGTCAGTCACACTGAGCGCATTCTGTCTAGACTGCCCGAGAAAGAACAGAGAAGAATAGGTTCTTTCCATGCTCCTTTCACGTCCAATATTTTTGAAGGCTTGACAGGCTTGATGAGCTTCATGTGGCACTCCGAGAGTACACGAGAAAGGAGCCCTCTTTTGCTCCTCAAATATATAGTACGTCGCCTACGCGGATCCTGGAACTCGGGTGAGTGTCTATGGATTATAATTCAGGGTGAAAATACACATATCCAGACATCTAGGTGCGGAAGCGGAGCATGGTACGTTGAAAGCCGACTTGAGTCCCAAGGGTTTTGTCCACTGAATTAAAACACGTCCTCAGGGCCATTGATGCCGCCACCGATTTTCCTGACACCGAAGTTGTTGCCGTTGATTTATCCCCGACCTTGGAAGGGTGAGTAGGGATATAGCATGCTGGCCATTCTGACAGCTGCTCCAGTATTCCCCTGCCCAAGAATATCAACTTCCAGATAGTCGATGCCACGCAACCTTTTCCCTTCGAGCAGAAGTCATTTGATGTGGTCCACAGCCGCTTTGTGCTCATGCATGTACGCTAAATTCTTTCCTGACCTATACTGTTGCCCCCTGCCCATGGGACTGAAACGAAACCAGCTTCCAAACGTCAAGGACGTCATGGAACGAGCCGCCAAATTGGTGAAACCAGGTGGATGGGTTGTTTTTGAAGATATGAACAATCGGCGGGTGATTGAAACCGCGACACCGGTGGTTTCGCGGGTCATGAATCTCTGGGCGGGGATCGCGGAAGCCCGGGGTGCCGACGCCCACATCGGAAAGAAGATGGAAGCGATAGTCCGGGACACCGGGTTATTTTCCGAGATCCATGCCAAGAAGATAGTGATGCCGCTTTGCAACAGAAGCTCTGGTCAGTTAATTACAAGTTATCCCAGAATTGAGCGGCTGACTGAGTTTATTCCGTCAGCCTCGCCGGCCATGACGAGGCTGGCGGGGGCCTTCAGGGCGACAATGCACAGAGTGGCAGTTGATTGGTCCCAGGGATCAGTAAAGAAGTTGCAGAGCAGTTCGATATCGAACTCGACGCCGACTCGCCAGAAGTTCAACACGAGATGTATTTTGTATGGGCGCGGCGCATTCTTTAATCTATGGCCTGCAAGTTATTATTAAAAACTCCTTGCATGGCAGACCTCAATGAACTATGTAGTGTGACTCACATATCTAGAGCAAGAGGCGTGAGCGCAACGTGAAGGAGTACGGTGGCAATCTTTGGCCGTCCTCTCTTACGTCTTCGTCTTCGTCGAGCGGGAATCCTTGGGTTCGTCGCCAACACCTTCTTTTCTCCCTCTTTTGCGGCGCTCGACGTACCGTCTACCAGTCCTTGCTTACCCCTGCTGCGGTGCCTTAATGACCCAAACGATGACACGCGGTCGCTGGTCACCTGGTCTTTGGTCATCGTCGCAGACTTTCTCTGGTCCTCCGCGCTCATTATCTCGGTCTGAGAATTGCACTCATTCTCGAGGTATTTATTCTGACGTGCCCACCGCACATGCCGCTGTCTAGTCGCGATTCTCTGCTCGCTGCTTGCTAGTTGCTATGCCGGACCCCTCACGGATCATGTGGATGAACATATGACTTGTCGGCACAGCTTTGGAATCTCACCTGACGGTTTCATACTCGTATCCAATCGCGAAATTACACCCAGGAAAACTTTTTTTACTCCTTGCTGTTGCCTCAATTACTCCTCGAGTTCTTCATTCAGATACTGAATTCCGTGGCTGATAAAATACTCAATTGTTTCTATCTCTTCTCTCTTATTTTTCGACCTTTTTTCATATTCCATTGCTGAAAGAGCATCTCGTCCGGTCAGCGCGGGCACCTATGAAGGCCCTTATTGGACAAAAGCCAAAAGCAAGAGGTCAACCCCATTAAAACGTCAATATATCCAGAAATTCACAGGAAATCCTCGCCAAACATCGGGATTTCTAGAAATCGACAGTGAACTCACAAAGAATATTCAAAATTCCCCAAACTTCAGGGTTTTTCGAAATCTCGACATTTTTCGTGGAAATTTTCAAAATCTCGGACTGGGTCGAGATTTCGGGCCCGCAATCAAACCCCGTTCAATCTGAGGTTTTCGAAATCTCTAATTTCTCAACTACAGCGCAACTTCGCTTTTAGATCTCTTGCTTGAGATTTCATCTTTTCAAATTTCAAAATACTCCTTCACCCATGCCACCTGGACCTGTTTGCCGAGGCGGAGCACATGGGCGTTCCGCACTGTTTATGCGGTCGATCGAGGAGAGCGCCACTCTCCATGCCCTCACTCCTCTACTCCACTCCGCTCCTCTATTTTCCCTCTCACTGCGCGCAGCCAGTGTACGGAGTGTAGACCCTGCGCCGCTTGGGTAGGCAGTCACTGGGATGCCCTCAGAAACGCAACCATCCCTCGCAATGTAAGTTTTTACTATTCCCGTATATTTTCTGTCACCGCTAACTCCTCCTTATCAGACGCCCAATGCCTCGAATGAAACCTGCGCAGGGTGTGTTCACTCCTGGCTCTGCCATCGGGTGTCTCGCATGGATCCCAACGACCGTAGTTATCCCAATCGCCGTGGAGGATATCGTCCGTCCCATTGCGGCGGCTTCATCTCTGCCAGTCGCACTAGATTGCTCTCCTTGACATTTTATTTCATGGGTTCTTACCAATAGGGCGTCCGTACTTGGGAATTTGGCACACTTTGCGACTGCGGCGCACCTTGGCATTTCCATGCAGTCCTGTTCGATGAGTACGAGAATACTTCATTGGAATTCCTCCAATTTCTGACGTTCCTGCGGGCCCTTGATCCCGGCTCGGCCCACAATTTCACAGCCTGCTGCTCCTCCGCCTCCTTCGGCCAGGCCACCCGATACCGGCTCCCATGCGCAGCACATTGACGGCTTTGGGGGAGCTCCACAGCCCGTGCAGGGCAATGTCGCGACTCGACGCAGTGCCAGCTCCTCGCGCTCTCTTCCCCCCCGCAACCCGTTCGTCGCCGCATTCGTCAACCACCACGGCCCGCAAACGCCTTTCCCGGCAAGCAACACTGCGCCCGCCGTTGCAGAGTCCAAAGTAATCGTCGTCTGCTGGCCACTGATGGTACGTTCTGACCTGATCCTGTGCCCAGCCCACCCACCCTTGCTTTAGCCATCTGGTAGCTTTTTCGAGCCTACAGGCTACCCTGCGCCCAAGATTTCCGTGCACAACGATCACGACAAGCGTTATGCTGAGCGTTTCAAACAATTCCATCTTGTCTTCACGATTAAGGTCCCTACCCAGGGGCGTACATATATCTCCCGTTGAATTTTCCTCTAAAGTCGAGGCCAATTTGGGCCCTCACCACATTTCCCTACCCCCTTGCCCTGCGAATGTTGACCCTGGCTCCCCCGACGACTTGCATTCCCATCCCTTTGTCATCCTCAAGGCCTCGGTCAAGAACTCCGTGTATACGTTGCAACCTCACGGCGAGATTTACGACAACAAATTCACGTACCAGGAATTGGCCAAGCTGCATAAGAAGCTTTCAAACCCGCTGACAGGAGAGTACGAGCGCGAGCACATCTGGTTCTGGATTGGTGAGCGCGCATCCTCTCAAGCGACGCAAACTGAGGCTCTCCATCACTCTAGCTCCCAAATGGGGCCAGTCCTTCGTTTTCGCTCAAATCGACCGGGAAATGTTCAAAAACTTGCTTCCGGCATTCGCCGGATTATCACCGCTGAAGCTTGCATCCGCTCCCTTTAGGTTTATACGAACCACTAAATTCCAAGCGCTCGTCCGAGTGTGGACCTGTGACTGTCCGTCTATGTAACTGTCGAGAGACAGGCAGTATCACTTTCGATAGACCGGATTCGCGGTCGGGCCGGAACAAGTCTATTTGCTCCGGGGTATGTTGCCGGGCCTGTAAGTTACAGGGGCCAGATCATCGGGCGGAGTTACAAAATTCTCAGTCATAAAAGAAATTTGGATAGTTTACACGGCCCTTGCATCGATTCCACTTGGAATCGAGTCCCTTAAAGCGCTCGCCCTGCCATCGCCTTTATCTCCGAAAACTGCGTCGTAAACTCGTCCATCGCATCCAACGTCTCCACAAAGTGCGTGAGGCCGACCTCCTCCCGGCGCCCGCGCGCAAGGGAGTGCGCCGTACGTACTGCATTCTTGATCTGGCGGCCGTTAACCGCGCGGCGCGCCAGGTGCGCAATCTGCTCGTCGGAAACACCCGCGACGCCTGCCTTGCGCACGAACGCGCGCCAGACCTGCGCGCGGGAGGCTTCAGATAGTTCGGTGAAATGCAACGCAACATGGATGCGCGACAGGAACGCCTCGTCGAAGGCTTGCACCCGGTTCGTTGTTAAGAACAGGATCCCGCGGTAGTACTCCACATGGCGCAGGCTGACGGCCGGCGCATCAGTGGTGGGCGCAGGAGAGGGAGGAGGGGAGAGGGACATACAAGACGGCGACCATGGCATTGCGCTCCAGGTCGTGCAGCGATCGGCGCTCGAGGAACACATCCGCCTAGGCGAGATGGCGCCATGAGTTGGATTAGATGCGGAACTGAGATAGGGCCCACCTCATCGATGAGCACAACCGCCTTCCACGCTGTGGCAATGTCAAAGACGCGCTGAAGCGCACTGTCGAGATCCTTCGCCCGCGTTCCCATTTCCCCGGCGCCAACGACGTAGAGCGGTCGTCGGACATGCTCGCTTGTTGCCTCTGCTGAGAAAGTCTTGCCCACGCCCGGGGGGCCAAATAGGTTCACGACGAGCCCCGCGCCCTTTCCCTTGACGAAGTCGTCGAAGCCCGCCTCTTCGTGATGGACCTCTACGAGCGAGCGCAGGAGCGTCTTGCGGTCCGCGGGTAAGACGAGGTTGGCGAAGGCCTCGTCGTTCCATGTGACGGGGAGAACCTTGGTTACATCGAATTCGACTGGGAGAATCAGCGTCAGCATCGGTGGTGTGATGAATAACGTACGCCAAATCTTGTCCGAGAGGGAAAACCCGTACACGACCGTCGGCGTTAACAATAGGTCCTCCTCCGAGAGGTCCGCGTTCTCGGATGTCGCGTTGGTTTGGGATTGCACAACTAGGGCGTCTGTGCGGATGGGATTAGCGACACGTCGCCGTCTACGAGTGGAACGGGAGCGACCCTGGGCCTGGCCAGGCATCATCCACGTCGACGGTGGGAAGGCGGCTGGTTGGAATTGTGGCTGGTGGAAGGGTGGCGGGGTTGCGGGCCGCAAGGGCTGTGGCGCATACCCGCTGGGGCTCGGCAGCATTCCGCCATTCATGTTGGAGTACTGATCGTGGTCGGTCTTTGGCGCCACGGGGAACGGGAACGAGTAGTTTGGGTTCAGGCGGCGGAACGTCGCTGTTGACAGATGTCGATAATCAGCACAGCGGAGAGAGGCGCGGGAGTGCATTTACCGCGATCGACCATAATGCGGCCGTCCACCTGATCGGGAAGGTTAGATTGATCAAGCGGGTGAGGATCGCGGGAGAAGACGCACATTGTGTCGCACGATGTTGCACGCGTCCTTCAGCGCCGCGATACCGCTATACTCCATGTGGTGCACGCCAATGAGCTTCACCCACTTCTGCCCACGGCGCGTGATCTCCTCGCGCAGCTGCGCCTCTCCTGGGTGGAACTTGAGCGGGAAGGCGTCGAGCGAGTCGATGCGCGTCGCGCCCTTGAAGCACGGGAGGTATACGCAGGTGCTAATGCGCCCCACCGCGACGTTCTGCGTGAGGGGGCGATCAACGAGGTCGACGGCCTCGAGCGCGAGCTGGTAGACAGGCACGCCGTCGAGGGACGTGCGCGTGGCGTGCTGCAGCTGGAAGAGTCGCTCGAGGCCTGTGACGGCGCAGTGCGCGACCATGAGCGTGCGCGGGACCAGGATCGCGTAGAGGAGCTCGAAGGTGATCTCGCCGTGCGAGGTGAGGCGCTCGATCTTCGCGATGGTGCTGCGGTAGTCGGTGGAGAGGAACGAGATCAAGACGTTCACAGACGACAGGATGTTATCTTCCTGTTCAGAGCGGGGCTTAAGTGCGGCGAGGGCGTCGCGGTAGGCGACGAAATTGGGCAGCCAGGTAAGGAACATCTCGGGCTCGAGCTGCGAAGGGCATCAGCGCAGGCGAGGATGCACAGCGCAGATTAACATCCTACCTCCAGCGGTTCGGAGTTCCAGGAAACACCCGGCCACGTCTGAATAACGTCCTTGCAGGCCTTTAGGATGTAGTCGCTTTTGACTACGATCTTGAACATCGGTTTTCTGTGCTCCTCTTGTGGGATTGTTCGAACGACACTGGATAAGTCAGTTAAAATTCCGTGCGGATACAGATGACACGTACACAAAGCTGTAATCCTTCCAAGGATCGGTATTTCCACCCCCGAGAGTAGGGAGCGTCTCCACGGTAACCTTCGAATTCATATTCTACAGCGATATCAGCAGCTCCACGCAGCCGATTCAACGGGAGCCTACCTTGTACTTCCATCCCTTGGACCAGCGTGAGTAGTAGCAGTCCACGCGCTTGATCTTCGATGACGCCGGCGGCAGTGGCTCCTTCCCCATCGTGGATGCCTTCGACTCGGTATCCTCCTCGTACTCGAACGTCGACGAGCCGGAGGAGGCCTTGGGAGAGGTTATGAGGGAGGAAAAGCGGCGGTGCATCGTGGGTGATAAGGACATAGAGATTGCTGCGTGCTTTAAGAAGTGAGATTAGACGCCCCGGCGCTAATTTTTGGTCACCAGTGCTGCTGCGTGGCCCACAGTCCATCAGGGACGGGGCTGTGCGGAGGCTTCGATTTCCACATATACAGCCTCCCGCCGCCGACATCTAGGGAGGAAATATGTGATGATGATGGAACCGCGCCAAAGTTGGAACACGCCACAGAACTAGAAGTGGTGTCAGAGATCGAGCCTTTATCCAGCGGTGCTTTCCTTTGTACTGCTGAGGTGATTCGATATGGTCGAAATGAAGAGCGGTGGAGTTGGTTAACGGAGACAAGCGCAGCGACATGTAAAGGTTGTGTAAAGGCGCATGACGAGTTCGGTTACCAACTGAATGCCGGACAGACCGCATCTTGGCTGCGGTGATTAGCCGTGCGGTGTGGGGGCCTGCCGTTACTTCTGAGATCTTGTGGCTCAGAGATACAAGCCGGAATCGCAGCAGATCCGAGCGCATGATGAGAGGAGAGAAATTTGGCAGTGACGGATTAACATTCATGAACGAGAGCGGAGCGGCCGAATATAGAATAGGTAGGTGGTGACTGAGGAGAACGCGAGGGTGAGTCGTGAGGAGACCAGAGCCGGACCGAGACCATGTACGCGTACGGTCGACGAGGGAAGCGCTTAATGGAGCAGAGAGTCAAATCCAGAAGCGCGAGGCTCTACGGGCGATTAAGGCTCCAACCGTTTCCGTGTATAAACCGTTTTACACGGTTTTAACCGTTTTACACGGTTTTAACCGTTTTCGTTTCCGTTTTATTTGAGCGGAGGTGCAAACAGTTTACAAACCATTTCTACACGGTTTAAACGGTTACAGCCAGAGTACTACCGGGCCCTGCGATTCTGCCTTTACATCTTGAGTGTTTGAGGGCTGAGATGATTCATGGGGTTCATAAGAATGCCCGGTACAGACCCAATGCAAAACAAACTTCTTGTGGAACACGGGGGCGGGACCAAAACAAGATCTATCCCAATCGAGTAATTGATTGATGGCGGCCGGCAATCCCCGTCCCGCCCAGCCCGCCGCCTCCTTTGACTGAACCTCCCGGAGATCGAGTTTCCAAGCCAGACACATTTGGTTGGATACTTAAGGTTGATACGTTGTATAGCTGTGAGCATTATAATAGTGCCAGCCTCCTCAGAATGCGGCCTGGGCTGCGATTGAGGCTCATAATTGACTTTTCTAACTCAAACTTAGGTTCTCCGGCAAAAAACCATTTATAAACGGTTTTACACGGTTTTAAACCGTGTAAGTACCGTTTTCGTTTAATTTGCCCCCAGGTCTACACGAAAACTAAATGGTTGGAGCCTTACGGGCGATAAGTATCTAGACCCTTGTAACGTCAGTGAGAAACATCGCGACTTGGCCGGGATTAGGGCTTCAACCCGCCCGTTAACGGGACGGCCGTCGGAAAGACGGGCATATTTTCAACAGGACGGCTCAACTCGTCCGCCGGGTTGATTTTACCAGAGGAAACGGGACGGGTCCCGCCCGTCCCGCACGTGACGGCCGATTCGACGGGTTTGATGAAACATCTCGCGACATCATACTGGTGTCAGTAGATAAAATAGTTTGGCGGCACTACAACCTCAAATCAAGTTATTTCTCCCCCCTGTGATATTTTTGGCCTGCACTCGACGAAGAAAAGCCTTTGAGACCATCTGGATGATCAAAGCGAGCAACATTGATCGCATCAATCTTATCAATCATCTTGCTTTCGCCCCAATTTTCATCCAAAGCGGTGAGTTCATGTGGAGTTCTCATAGGTGATAGAGATTTCACCCGAGAGTCAACCAGATCCGACCAGATTTGAACGGTATTGCCCAAATTTGCTTCGATTCCGGGGACGCCCGTCCAACCCGTCAAGTCGACGGGTCAACCCGTCCCGCACCCGTCCCGTCTAGGTCCGGGGGTCGAGCTCAGGACGGGCGGGTCCAAACCCGTCCGTCCCGCCCGTCAACCCGTCAAGAACGGGCACGGGTTGAAGCCCTAGCCGGGATGACCAAGTCTCAGACCGCATGCCAGGCATTGCCAGCGAAGTCGTAGATCGGTGACTGGCAAAGGCTGATCCAGGTAAGTAACAGCGAGGGGTGGCTTGGAATCAATGAATCGATGTGGATTTGGAGTAAGTAGAGTTGGAGCGAAGGACTGAGAGTTCATTGTGGGAGCGAGAAGAGTCGTGACCCGTCACCGGATGAGTAATCAGAGATCAGCCATTCGGCGACTGCCGAAAGGCATTGATTGGTATAGGTACTCGTATGCGTCGCCGTGCGCAGCAAGACCGGAATTTAAATCTTCCACTCTTCAAAGCCTATTTAGGTTTCACATCTTGCATCTCCCCGTTCAAGCTGTGGGAACACGACTCGGAGGGCGGACTGTTGAACGCATGGGTGGGTTCGAGTGAAAGAGTTCAAGAATAACTTATAAGTATCCACTGAACGAAGGGCAGTGTACATGCCATTGATCTATGAAAATGGTTGGG
This sequence comes from Mycena vulgaris, assembly GCA_029204335.1. Lineage (NCBI taxonomy): Eukaryota > Fungi > Basidiomycota > Agaricomycetes > Agaricales > Mycenaceae > Mycena > Mycena vulgaris. The sequence goes on from JARGYA010000142.1 coordinate 262,631, forward strand.
CAACATTGTAATCGTCGGCGATGCGGGGAGGAGCTATTCCGCTTTGGCGTCTTCCCAGCGCGCAGAACTTCGGATCGATGTTTTATCAACGGTCACTTGCAGCGCGCTAACGGTGATCATATGGGCGGTATTGACCGAGCGGGCTTCTCGTCGCGTTGGAAACCTGTACTAGTGCCCATCCCTGCCTCACGACCACTCTTCCAAGTTTCTGGCCCCATGTCGGGGCTCCCGATGGGCGAGCATCCAAGCGGTGAGGGCTTCTCATATGAACACGACCATCTATTTTACTTACCCGCGTGTCTTCTAGATGACAGACCATCCCCGCGAGCAATATATGTTCTCCTTCGAAGTTTCGAGGCCCGGGTCCGGCACCTGCGTGAGCTGGAGGAATTCCGGGCCCAGTTACCGGGACACAACACCGTGCAGTTCTTGCTGGATCCATTAAACGAAGCCGTACCATCGTACCATGCAGTCGTGCCGCGAGATGTTCGAGGGTGGATTGAGACTCGCCAGGAGGTCATTGACGTCAGACATTTCCGAAATCCAAATGGATTGGGTGCGAAAGCTCCAAAACATGCATAAGAAGCACTCAAGTGACGGGATCTTAGACCAGTCCGATGGGCAAGGGATAGGCTATGAATATGCTCCTGACGAGTACACTGTCTCGTGCCGCAATTCTGAACAGCTGGAAAAGCACATTACAGAACTAGAAGCCTATGCGGCATCCCGCAACCGTCAAACTCCTCTGAAGTTCTGGCGTACATCGGAATTATATGCTTCGGCCGGGTTCGGCTATTATGCAACGCTTCCCCATGATCTCCTGGAGTGGCTGAAGGGAAGGGATGAGGTTATTAATATCACGCCGGAGGGATTAGAATACCTGGCTTCGAACTAGCCTCCCAGGTAATGGACATTATTACTAGTGGAGGGTTCATATATAGGTTTCTGTGGGAGTGCTGAAGCGGGCACGATTGGGAAGATCCATGAGGACATGAACTCCACTGTCGTACGGATGGAAATTCTGAATGTTACTCGGATGCCGGAATGGGCCAAAAGCAGAACTTGAAGTAGGTTTTGTAGAGTTCTAATCGTGCAATGTGGGCCTTGTGTAGCTCCACCAGATTAGAAGACCTTGAACAAGACATGTCTTCGCTCTGCGTCGGCGGCGGCACGTCGGCAGATGTGAGGGAAATGACTTGAAGTGTGTCTAGTGGTTCATTCATCGTGTAACATCGCGTCAAGCTCCCAACTCTGAGTACATTTCGATCATCATCAGGGAGCCCGGCGCCCCACGGCTCAACATCGCACGGCGAGAATGAGAATTTTCATTCAAGACGTAGATAACACATGTGAATGACAGGGCGGGAGACAGGACCGGCTGCCCAGGTGGACTGAGTAAGTAAACGAAGTAGGCAGCCAGACAGGGCAGGATCATGGAACAGGTGTCGACCAGAGATTGAATGCTTTTTAGCCAGCCAAATTGAACAGCTGTTGCATTGCCGCCCAAAAACAGCGCGTACCGAACATAAGGTAGCGCAGCGCAGACCGGTGCGTGCGATGCGGCTGGGTGTGGAAGAAGCTGTATGCGTGGGTTGTGAGTTCCGAGCTGCAGTAGCCACCAAGCCGGCGAGATGAACAACTAGAGGTTTGATGGCTTGAGCGTGAAATAACAGTCCCACAGACGTTGAGAGGTAGGGGAAGCCACGGAGCAGGATGCGTCGAAAAGAGAGGGGTGAGGGACATGATTGAACGCCCATTGAAGGCCCTCCTTTATAACTCGCCGGCCGCAGTTCATGGTTCTGCGGCGCAGAGGGAAAGATACATGTGACCGGGCATTGTAAAATCCTTCACAGCTTGGGAACATGGGACCTCTCAGTTAGCGGCGATAACTCGCATTCATCTCAATTCAACAGCACGAAATCCTGCAGCGGGCCGTATTAAACGGGAAACAGTGCGAGATTTACCTACCAGTAAGGAATGTTCATAAATGGAGTTGAAGGTGAGAAGACACGTGATTAACCAGTTGGCCTCAAAGGTCTGAATCGGGAAAGAACTGTACGCATGGTATTCCTGTGCAGATCTGGATTCAACTTCAGAAACGGCGGAAATTGTGGGCAGAGCAAGGGCAGAGTGCGACTTTCAGCCCAGATGGAGTAATTTCGGACCTGTGCTGAGGCAGGACCCCGGAAAATCCCATTCGAGGCTAGGTCCCGAAAATCTTGGATTCCCCAGTTTTTGTCCGGACACATTTTGGTCGCTTTTGGCCGGTTTTTGTCCGGACAGGCTAGCCTCTGCTGACATAATCATCCAAATGCGGTAATTTCCGCCTCCCACGACCTAAAAATGCTCAAATTTTCTCGGTGCGCTCATTTTCGCTCCATTCTTAACCGATTTGAAGCATCTCCGCTCGAATTTCCACGGAGATATGCACCCAACCGTGTTTTTTGGCCCAAATTTTCTCGACCCACTCCCGAGTTTTTGTCCGGACAAGCCCTAGCATTTCGCCCCTCGAAGGCCATTTTTGTCCGTTTAGAACCTGGGTTCGAGGTCCCAAAATCGTAAATTTTGTCCGGTACCGGAGCTAGCCTCGAAGGGGATTTTCCGGGGTCCTGCTGAGGCCGGCGACCGTGCGTTCGAAACGTGAGGTTGAACTCCACACGCGCAGCTCAGTTGGCCTCGAGGGAGAAAGAGAAATAGAGAGGAAAGTCGGAGGGGATAAGCTAGATGGGGATGAACCAAAGAAATGGAAACGAAAGCCGAGGGTTTCGTTATGTAAGACTGAACGAATAAAATAATGGTACGATCTCTTCCTTATCCGGGAATTCTTATCAGAGCTGATCTAATCTAATCAGATGTCCCATCATCACATCACGGCACGGTGACCGTGTGACTCCTCTTTGTATCCGCAGTATCCACAAACGGCCATGCCACCCGCTCCTTCCTCCGCACCCGTCGACCCAGCGCTCCTCTGTAAAAAATGCGCAGCGCTCGTTGGGACAGCTTACACATCCTGGAGTGGGCCCTGTTCTCGCTGCGGCTACACGTACCGGCAGACCTCGGACAATATTGTGCTGTGGCAGCCCCCCAACGCAGCTGAGACGTTGATCGCGGCTGAAGAGCGGGATATCGACTTTAAAGTCCGTTGGAACGATGTTATGACGCCGCGGGTGAGTCTTATCTGGTCGGGGCCGCAGGAGGTGAAGTTGAGGTCGTGTAGAAAACGGCAATGCGGGAGGAGAATAAAGTGGCGAGTAAGGTGACTAGCTCCAGGAACTCGTACCCGTGATCTCATGTACTTATGGATCTTACCGGAACCTTCCAGACCCAAAACATGAATCCGAAGGCCTACACCGCACCTCCACCCCCCGACGGAATCCATTTTGTGGACGTTTGTATGCTATCTGGCATTCATACACCAGTTATTGATCCGTTCCCATCACAGCAAGCCGTGGGATTCCCACCGCAGTACGGAAATATGAATCCAACCTCATCCTACCGGCCACCCGCGCCGCCCAACGGATACCAGGTCCCTATATCAGTTCTCTTCCTCCCGTAACCCACCGTCTAACCGGTTCTATTGCAGCAAATCGCCGAATTACCGGCTCAGTATCAACCCCGTCGTCCGCCCAAAGGATACGAGGTCCCTATATCAGTTCTCTTCCTCCCGTAACCCACCGTCTAACCGGTTCTATTGCAGCAAATCGCCGAATTACCGGCTCAGTATCAACCCCGTCGTCCTCCCCAGCCGCCTGGTGCTCCCTCTGTAAAGAGGTTGGTTCCCCTTGCCGATGTCCACAGCGCCGTGGACCCGCCGGACCCCATCAAGTTTCAGACGCTCGGCCTCATGCTCATCGACCTTAACCACTTCCTATGTCACCCGCACCCGCCCTTCTTTTTCCGTGGCACGTACTCAATCGTTGCGGACCCCGCCATCAACCACGCGGCCCGCGTGACGAGCGTCGCTTGGGAGCTCATTCGCAACACGGTTCTTGCATTCAAGTGCGGATCTTCTCCTTTCCGTCCGCTTGCCAACTTAAATGGATGGCGTAGCGTTCAGACCCTCGCAGTGCACACCTCCTCGCGCGCCGCGCGCGCGACCACGCAATCTTCTGCGATCTGGATGGGCGCGCCACCGGACCCGCGCCTCGCTAATGTCTCTGAGCCGCGGCCGTGCGAGCAATGTGAGCACCTGCTCACGATCGGTGCCGACCCCGATGACTCTGCGCTCGAGCGTGGCCTGCAGGGCCAGCGTATTACTGTAACTCTGCGTCATTTTCCTACGTAATAGAACACTATAAAGGCATTCGCGGTGGGATGGGATGAGGTTATAGATAGGTGCGTGTGCGCGGGCAGCTGCGATTTCGCGCTCCCTGATTTTCTCCCCGGCCAGATTCGTAGGTGTAGCTACATCAGAAACTACCCAGAAGCCCACTTCCGCGGCCTATAGTTACAGTAAAGTCGTGTAACCCGGCGGAGGGTCGTCAGAAAGCCTCAAGCCCAGTGAAAAGTCCAGAGAGGGGGATCGAGCCGCAGAGAGGGAGATGTAAACGAAGAATATGCCTCGATGTCACTCGATAAACTTAGCATACATCTATTTAATCGAGCCGGAGATATTCATATCGAGCGAAAGAAATGTGATTGATCGCTGCATGCTTTAAATGTCTACACTGAATTGATTTACTATCGAGGGGCATAGATTCACATTGATTCACATGTATTGATGTCCATCGTGCTAGAAAGAGCAGGATAGATTGAGCTAGTACGTCTACGAAATATTCTACTTTCGGCAAACTGCGCGGCACACACCACCGCCCCACCCCATCCCCAGCTCCCGGAACGAATACTATGGGGCTGATGTTTTTCTACTTGCGCGGAGCGAATTACCTTGCGGCCTGAACGAAAGTCAGCCAACAATCACCAGTCATAGAGCACAGAAAACATACCTGGGTCTGCGCGGAAGTGGCCGCTTGTGCCATGAGTTCATATTGCTGTCCGTAAATTTCAGGTGTATGTGTGTAGATAGAGACGGGGTACATACCGCGGCTGCGGGAGTTTTTTTAATACCATCCCAATGCAGTCGGAATTGCGATGTGAGACCGCCGGGATGTTTTGCACACCATTCTATGGCGCAGAGGTTCCTTGAGATGCATGTAATTAGCAATGGATCACACGCACAGTCTATGATGCGGCTGCGCTGCTTACCTCGCAGTCCTTGTTTTGGACGGCACCATTTTCCCTTTTCCGGTTCCGGTTCTCGCAGCCACTGGTGGGGCGGGGGAGGGCACCAGAGGTGACAACGGCGTTGTTCCGGAAGCTGTGACTTGCACAGTAGACGTAGGAGTCGCGACGGTCGACGCGAAGGAAACCGGATTTGATGGAGTCACATCGGTCACAGGTCCCGATTGGGTCTTCGGAACGTCGCTCGACGACAGAGGACGAATGGGCTCGGCAGATATGGGGATGGGGGAGCCGGGAGAAGCTGCTGGAACAGGCTCTGCGGGGGTCTGAGCCGGCGCCGCAGCTGGAACTTCCAGTGGGGAGTCACCACTTTGAAGTGAGTCCTCCTCGTCATACCTACAATGGAAAATTGTGAGCAGACACCCAACTCAGACCACAGGTACGTACAGTGGATTGACAATCTGGGTAGGAAATTCCGCGTCAGCTACGTAGCAGAATGACCCAGCCTGCGCGCACTTTAATTGGAATTCTTGGCATGTCGCAATTTTCATCCTGTGTCAGACTCGCAGCGGACGAAAGCGGCTATTCTATCAGCGGCAGCAAGAGAAATTTAACGAGCGGACTTACTATCGCAGTTTCAGATGGAGGGGCCTCCGAGTCCTAGAAAGGGATGGAGTAAGACTGACTTGTCGAGGATGGATGCGGTGTGCAAGTACCTCGAAAGTATACAGGATGTCGAGGGCGGCAGAGGGGTCCTAATTGAGAGTTAGAGTCGAGCACAAACAGAATAAGTGTGACAAACCTCATCAGTCTTGATGCGCTTGGATCTGGAGCCCGACTTCTTCTCCTTCCGGGCGAGCTTGCCCTCCTTGCCAAAGTGACCGGTCTCCCAAGACGAGTACATGTCAGTTGCCAAGCGCTGGCTTTTCCACTCATCTTCACAGAGGCGCATCTCGGGGTATTTGACTCCAATCTCGTAGAAAACGTGCTGCTGAATGTCGCGACCGCCTTTCTGCCATGTAAGCGGGGCCAGACCCTTCCGTGCAAGCTCTGAAAACAGTCCCGCGGCGTAGGCTTTGATGGCACCAACTCGAGTTCCATCTATAGTGGTGCCGTCGGAGTATTGGACAAAGCGCATAGACACGTTGATTCCTTGCGACATGCGGGACGAGCCGCGTGTTCCGCTCTGGTTGCCGTCAGAGGTGCCTTTGGTTAGCTCTGTGAAGTCCTTCCATTCCTTCGCGGTCCACCATGTGACCTGCGGGAAGTCAGTGCGAACCGCAGGGGTCGCGTCGTTCGGGGAGAGCACTAGAGCCTCTCGCTTGGTCCCGCGAGGCTCACCAGGCCCAGCCAGAAGGGCTGGGATTTGATTAACAAGCAAGCCATACATATGTCTGTCAAATAATTGTCATCCACGTCTTTTGCAAGAGGAACAAAAATATGCACTTGATAGCCTTGTTCTCTGTCGTCAATACCACATTTGCCTGTCTCAAATGACTGTAGGCTTGCTCCAGCTGCTGCAAACGTTGGACCGGGGGCGGCACCGGCGAGACCATCTGGCGCTGCAGCGAAGGTGTCGTTCTGCCGGTGGGATTGAATTGTCCGAACTGGTGTGGTGAGTTCATCCCTGCAGGGCCCACGAGATTCAGGGAGTTCCATTCATCCATGTTTGGGAAGTTTTGCGATCCAGAGACCGGGAATGACAAGCCCAAGTCGGGGCTGCTGCTGCGATCGAAGTGGCCACCAGGGGAGGGAATGTATGGATCAAAACTCCCGAGGGCTGATGAGGTGCTCGAGTAGTAGCCGTTGTCACTGGGGCCTTCGTCCATGGGGCGGAAGAGGTAGGAGAAACGACTCAGACCGCATTTTGCAAGGAAAAGATGGTCTGATCGCGATCACATGATCTCAAACTATCTCGCTCGCTCTGCCTCGTTCTGCCTCTATGACTTATGGCCGCCAAAAAGGTGTGTGCATCCCACATCTTTCTCTCTCCCATCATCGCCGCATGGACAACGAAATCTCTCTCTGTGTGTGCTCCTACATGGACGTGCCTACATCACAACCGCTGCAAGACGGCGAGCCCGAGGAAGACACAATATCCCTTGTGTGCTCCCACTGTACTGCTCAAATGTCGTCTCCAATATCCGGCACTGTAAACACACCTTGCAAGCCAGCTTCGACGTGCAAGCCTCTCCTTATTCGGCGTGCACCCCCTATTGTCAGTCCATTCAATATTGCCGGTTACTCCCATTGACCTGCAAACCTATATCAGACACCCAAATCGTCTTCAGCCTTGAAGTGCATGCCTCTGGATCGCCTGGCTCGCTTTCGGCTCATCCGGAGAGTGACCCAGCCGAGCCCAATTCTCCAGCAGCGCATTGATGTGAGTGTGTTTGTGCACTTGCCCATCCCCAACTCATGCCGTTCTTATGCTGAAGAGGAGAATTCGTAAAGAAACAGCTGCGCTACGGATTCTTCACGAGATCCATGCTCTTCAGCGGGCGCTTGGGACCCGCCGGAAGCAGTACACAAAATTGTGTAACCCGGGACTTGCTGCTGGGAAGGAGAATGTGGGTGTGGGGCAGTAGATACTGTAGATTAGCCCGCTCACAATTTATATTTCTTCCCATTGCATGTCTCAAGCATAAATATTAAATATTGAATTTATGTTCACACCAATATGCCGTCCCGGCGGAGAATTGAATAATGTGTTCCGAGGGCCGCTTGCGGGCGTGGTGCGGTAGTGTTCCACCGATAGATATCATCTATGTGAGTCAGAGGCGAGGCTCGTATGAAAGGCGAGCTTGATTTGGTCCCACGGTCACCGTCTCTCATCTGGAAATATAGCCATTTTTAAATAGTATTCTGAAAGGACCGATTCATATTAAAGGGGTACGGAAAAGAGTACACACGAGTACGAAGTGAATTAGTCTTCTGGTACCAGCGGCTCCTGTCCCAATCCCATCTCCATAAGTTTTAAACCTGGCTTCTCCATCAAATAATATCTGTTCAGCTCGGATCCGTCGTGGTATGTCTTGGCATACTGTTGGTCGGGCGCGAGCATTACGGCTGCCTGAATGCACCCTATGTCAATTACACGGATGTGCGAGTCACCGAGATGCTGCATCGTCACATATGTCTTTGACGATGTTTGATAGAGTTCTTTGTGATGATCACCGTAGAATGAAACAACGGCGACAGGTTTCTGAACAGAACCAACGGTGAAAATTGCGTAGAAGCAGACCTCGGCAAATCGAGAAGTGCCGTCACAGTTAACCTGGTATCGAGTCAATACACTGCCAAAAAACAAATAAATGTGTTACCTTGATGTTACGTGCGGTTCGGAGTTTTTCAAGCGGCTTTGCGGATTCCTTCCAGCGTGACCGGGCAACTTGGCCATTGGGCAAGCGCACACGCGACCATCGCGTTACGTGAGGCACCCAGTTTTCGTCTTTTGTCTGCCCTTTGCCTTCGAGATAGGTCCGAAATGCCTGGGCCTCGGCGTCATTGACAGCCCGAGATGTGGAATCCATGGCAGTCAGAAGGACGTAACCATTCCCTACGTCTCGGGAGCCCCTCGGTAAAGGGTTCTCTGGAGGTTCCAGGTCGGGAATCATAGCCTTGAGGGAATTCACCTGACAGCGGCGCAGTGCACGCTCTGCCAGATTTGCGAAGGCATTGGAATGTTGTTTAATCTCCTCACCGAGATTGCCGATGGTGCGCTCCAGGGCCCATTGTGAGTAAATGATGCCAGGTCCGACGCGCGCTGTTTCTGGTGCCATATGCGAGGGAGTGTGGATGCTTGGTCGGACGAAATGAAGGCGATCAGCCCGGCGCTGACAATACAGGGTCTCGAATTCGTCGGAAAATTCAGTAAGCAGTTGATCTGCCTCGCGCAGCTCAACAGGCAGTATTTCCTCCTGCATTAGGATGCGATTCCCGCGCACAAATTTGCAATAATTGCGCCAGTATCGGTCCGGAAGGATTCCATGAAGCAGGGCTGGCCCAAGTCCATAGAAGTAAAGTAGGAATTCCCAGGCTTTGTATCCACTGGAGATCTTTTCTGCGGGATTACGAGGAGGGCGGTCAAAAGACCCCGGAATATATGGTGTCGCATCTGCGACCATTTTACCATGTGCTTTCCATACTGCAGGACTTTTTAGTGCAGCCCAGTCCCAAAGATCCTTGCTGTCTGCTGGATCACAGTCAAAGGTGGCACGCCACAGAGGAAAGAAGAGGTCGGGGATATTTAGGGCGGGGAGATGCATGATGTCCAGTGGGAAGCAACCAGGAACCCCCAGAATATGCTTCGCGGGGAAGCCGCTGAATATTGTTGGTTTTGATATACCAGTCTCCAATCTGCGCTTCTCATACTGGGTTTTATTTGGGGATTCAATGACGTACTGAAGATTTTTCTGGTATCGAAGCGCGGTTTCGGTGGAATTATGGGCCTTCAGCAGAGTCTTGAGACAAACGTCCGGGTGATTGCAGCCCTCTTCCTGGTAGGAATTCGGAATGAACCGGGCAGGGTAGTAATGTGTTCCGCCCGGCTTTCTGCGCCCTTTGAGGCGACAGTAAATGCGGCATGCATTCTTCCCGTGATGTCCGACACAACCATTTATTGCTGCCATCCCGGGACCATCGGCAGTACCCAGGGCAATAAACGGCCTGGAGGTAAACAGACGATCGAGTGACGCATCCCAAACACGGAGACCCTCCTTTTGAAGGGCGGCGACGTGGTGGAATCCCGGAAACAGGAAGCTGTCGGCATTCTTCGGCTTCCCGCCGATGACGCCTCCCGGGAGAACATACTTCTTTTTGTAGCGCACACCAGGTGCATGGTCGAGTATCATCCAGATATAAATCCAGCAGTCGGAGACTTTGTTTCGATACAGCTGTGCTCCATCAATTGAGAAGATGAGCACCATGTCGTCGGTCGTAATGCGACCTTCGGCCACTGCAGTGAGATAGTCGCTTCCGTCGAAAAAATCAACGTAAGGGGAGGTCCGTACACCGTCATTTGCAGCAAGCTCCGCCATAATTCGAGACGTGCATAGCTGCCGATATTTCATGCTCTCTGCGCCCTCTGCTGTTCGCCAAAGAGCCTGCAGCTGGGGTGCCAAAGGAAAGGTCGAAAATTGACGTCGCGGGATTTGAACCCCAGGTGCGCGCCCCGGCTCATACCGAGCCTCTCCGCAGTGCGGGCAGGCCTCGAGAGCAGTAAAAGGCCCAGTGTACGCAACACAGACATTGACACACATGTCACGGACCAGAGCGGTGACCCCTGTCAGATCTGCGATGAGCTGCTTGACCCTGTAATACGAGAGGAGGTTGTATTCAGGATTTCGGCGAAGAACTGCAGCTCGAATTGAAGTGTATGATGCTTCTGACGCGTTCCCTATGGCCAGAAAGATGTCGATGGACAGCCGATCATCAGGATCATCGACGCTGAGCCGCGCCGTGGCAGGGTTCCGAATTTGGTGCAAGAGATCTGGGTCCAGCGGTTCCGTTGTACTGTCAAGGTCGGCTGCTTTCAGAGCTTCGATGAATTTGAGAGCAATATTGATATCATAAATAACCGAGGTCGGTGCTTCGGGTCGGGGTGAATTATTCGTCGAAGGCGCAGGGGAAGGAGCGCGCTCTGGTGATGGAGGGCGCGCCTGATTTCGCTCTCGTTCCGCTCGTTCCGCTCGTTCTGCCTCTTCTATATCATGAATACACCCTGGATCACCTGGGACCTCATGAACGAGAAATTCCGGATTGTCAGGCGGATCGGGATCCGAGGGAGGATCTCCTTGGGTATTATCAGGCTGAAGCGAAATCAGTTTGTAAAATCACAGTTGTATAGGAATAAATCACCGTGTTACTGGGACCTCCTATGGGATCACGGTGATCACGACGGCGCTTGGGAAGGTTTTGGTGCTCGTGGACTTCAGGTCGTCGCTTCAAACTTTCCTTGGGACGGGTGTGCACAGAGGTGGAGGCTGGAGTCAAATGACTGGAGCGGGATGTAAGGAATGCCGCGAAGGTAGGTGTTGTCTCCACAACATCACAATCTTGCCGCCGATGTAAGGTGCTGGTGGAATATGCCCTAGAGACACCTGGACCATCTGGGCCACCACACTTGCGACGGCATTTGCAGATAACCCTGAGAGCGGGACTGGTGGCAGCGGCGTCGGCGGGGTCAGCCATCAAGAAACCGAGACTTGCGCGCAGACGGCGAGGATCACAAGGCAGCTTGTTTTTTGATGGTGATTAATTGCGGCTTCAATACATTCAGAATATTGGGCAAAGAAACTGCTTAGAGCACGGTAGATTCAAGGATATACGCGCCGGTGAACGTCAAAGCAGACGCGTGTGATGGCAATTGATTGATTTGATCATTCAAATATCTCACACGATTTCTATCGATATATTAGATCTCCCTCTCTGCGGCTCGATCCCCCTCTCTGGACTTTTCACTGGGCCTCAAGGCCCATGCAGATTGCAATTGCGCTTCCAACTCCTGTATTCGGGCCACCAATGCTTCATTCCCTTGGCGTGCGTTCTCCAGCTGCGCGACGGCTCTCCCCAAGTTCCGGTTCGTCGTGGAGCTCCAGCGTTGTGCGGTTGATAGGCCCCGCTCCAGCCCATCTATGTCGACGATTTCCTCCTGCCTTGCACGCAATTCGTGCTGAAGATACTGGCGACGAACGGAGCTCGTTTCGACGCTGCGCGGATCTGAGTGCTCCGACATCGGAACGTGGGGCTGCGCTACGGCAGCTGCGTCGCCGAATGGACTCGCCACAGCAATGCTCCAGGTGGTCCCCTCAATGTTCGAGGGTGGGGGATGTGCATTCCGGTAAGGCGTTATTATATGGACTTCTGGTAAAAGGGGGAATGAGGATGAAGCTAGAGGTCTGGCACGGCGAGTGCTCTCTTTGCGGCGTCGTCGTCTGACCCAGAGAAAGAGCGCTGAGAAGGCGATAACCGCTCCCACCGATAGAACGGCGCCGACAAGTTGCGGTGTCCTGCATGGGGCGTGTTAACAACTGGGATTGCAATTTTCATGTGGTCAATCACCCAACTACGTGGCGTGTACCGGACGGATCGTTAGTGGACGAGGTGCTTGGGGTGGATGGGGGCATAGAAACAGTTGCCGATCCCCTTCACGGACCGGCCTAATCAATATGATGTCGGTACTGAATGCTCTTCCGTCAAGAGTACATTCCGGAACAGAACACTGAAAGTACCAGCTCTAGACGCACTGGAAGCTGATGACCTTGGGGACAGCCACAAGGAGAACCAGCTTGATTTTCTTAGCTAGCCAGCCACGCTTGCGTGCGGGCGAGGGATGGTTGGTGGGATGGAAGTTTGAGTGGCCTGACAGCAATCGGGTCGTGCAGATATAGCGAAGATTTCAGCCTTCCCTGAACACGTGGGGCGGGAAGGAATGTTCATCTTGATGGAAGGTTATCTAGCATCCAGAGGTAAATTCCATCACAAGGCGGTGCTTCGCGTTAATAGAGAGTTTGCGCTGCAGCCATCCCAGCCATCAGTCGGCATTTTTACAGTGCGCAAATTGATGGCTCATCGCTCAGATGGCTCTGATAACTGAGATTAATTTGGACATGCTTATGTCGCTTGGGGGCGCACAAGGACTATACATGACTGGGGGGCTCATCCGGGGTTTTCCTCTGTCACAACACCAAATTTAGGCACCCGTTTTAGTATTCCGAGGACTTTAAATGGGCAGAGCATGTTGCTAAGGCCTTTGTTGAGGCAGACATTGTTATTGACTGGCATAGATGTCTCCCTGACTCAGATGATGCATTTATTTAATTGGTGGACTCAGCCATCAGCCATCTGTTTGCGCACTGAAAAAAATGCCATCTCTTGGCTCTGATGGCTGCAGCGCAAACAGGCTAATGGCCTTAACGTCTCCTCCCTCACCAAGAACCCGTAATGGTGCAAAGTCTTTTAACCTTAGCACCTCACTCCAGCATTCACGACGTCTACACAGCTCTGTGCTATCGGCCTCGCCATCAGTAATTAGACACAGACGAGCCGAATGGAAGTCTAGTTCATCTGCCAATCCAGATAGATGTCCATTGGTGGAGATCCCGCGGCCGGGCTATGCTGAATCACGGATCCCACCGATACGGTCGCACGAAATGAACGGCTGAAAGGACCAACCGATGTAGATCAGCAACAGCTGTAGTCCGTGGCGGTGCGTGTGCGTTCGTTGGAAGTAGCTTTGAGTGGCTGCACTAACGCTGGATTAAATCTACATGCAGTCAATGAGGGGTAGGGAGGGATGGGTAGGACCGGGGTTCGGCCGTGATTGGATTCCCCACCTAGGGCTCTAAACCGTCCGTTCCGTCGAGGTTATTGTCTCAGGCCCATACGGACGGGTCCCGTCCGTACGATGGGTGACGGCCGTTTCTGACGGGTGTTGAGATCATTTTCTTCAATACATTCTTGCTATCCTCACCGGAAGTTCTTTGGTGTGCGTAGTGGTCGAAGACGGACCCGCCTAACGAGGCTGGGATGGAGGTATGCAAGCACCCGTGGTGTATGGAACACGCGCCAATTTGGTAGGAAGTCGACACTTCTTTTAATTTCCTTCCTCCTCGCAAGATATGCGCCGACATCCGGGGTTTCATTTGATGGCGCACAGCCCCGACAGGGTTATTGTGCGCCAATTGTGAAGTTCCGTGGTTTCTCTGCTCCCACCATTTCGTCTTGCTTGACCTTCGCCTCAGTCCCCCCTGGAATGTCCAGCGACAACGTCACTGACGCGGAGTTGCTGCAGCTGGTCGCAGATTCGAGGATTACTGGATATCTCGCAGGCGAGTGCTGTGTACTTCCTTTCACCTAAGCGCCTGCCGCTCATGGCTTCCGCAGTAGCCGCTGTGTGCATCCTCGCGTGGGTGTAGTACCCAGCCGATACTGACCTGTCGTACATTTACGCCGCTGTTCGCAGATATGACCACATCGTTTGCATTCCCGAAGAGGTCGGCTTATTTCAATTCCTGAATGCCACGGACTGATTCCCCCCCCTGCAGGTCGAACTAATGTGGAAAAGCCGTTGGAGGATTGCCAAAATTATTTACGTGCGTGATGCCGGTCTCCCCTGAAGTCTTCGACTCATTGGACGCAGCTGTGGAATCGCTACTTCAGTCTCATCACCGTGAGGTGGGAGTCATGAATTGGGTCCTTAGTCGCCGATTAATTTAGGGCTCTTCCCAGCTTGAACGCAAGTGGTATGCCTGCCAAGAATATCCCCTCCTCCCCCCATTGACGAATCGGGCCTGTAAGTCATCGTCAGGGATATCAGTTCATCGCACGTGCGTATTCCGAAATCCCATTTCGACCATCTCACTAATACCACAATCCCAGGCGTAGGTCTTTTATTTGTGATGGAAGATCCTACATTGAACGGGTTGAAAGTTGCATAAGCTGGTTGAAGGTCCGTACCGTTGATTTTATAGGTTTAGTGGCCTCAAACGCAGATGTCTTTGCTCAGGTACAAGGATCGTCATCAACAATCCTGGTAGCGACCGTGGACTTTGTTCTCATGCTCAGGTATGCCAAATCCTGGACTTCTTAATGCCAAGATACTCACTCCGGTTGAAGGGTTTGGATTCTATATGGGAGACAGAGATGGATGGTGTGGTTCTTTGCGTTCCTCGGAATCTGTACGCGCTCCGGCACCTGTGTACCCGTGTTGCGTCTAACGTCGCACAGCTGAGGTCGTCATCATGTAAGGGATTTCAGACCGCACCAGTAATCCTCACCACAACGCCCTCAGGATCGTCGTCGATATTTTCGCGTTTGCGCAAATGCAAGGTTAGCTTTGTTTCCTCCTCCATCCGCTACGCCGCATGCTTCCTCTACTTTAGAATACGTCCATCTGGGGTGCGTTGCATTTAATCCTGGCGCAGACCTTCCAGTCTCACGGCCACAGGTCAATCATTAAGGGATGCTATGCCTACAGTGCGTGAAATTTGCTAAGGAGAACGCCACTAACCATCTGTCCAGATGTCCCGAGGTTCCTCACTCTCTACGCCGCTGCTCCGCTTCTTGTCGTACGTCCCTCGTTCACCCCCGTCGAATGCAGGCCTGATGCTCCCGGCCATTTCCAAGACCTTCATCATGTTTGCCATGACGCTGTATAAGTGCGGGTGGACATTGTACCAGAGCTACCACCGTGCCATGCCCATGTGGAAGCTCTTTCTCCGTGACGGCGTCGTGTGGTTCTTGCTCGTGTTTAGTGGGTGTTTGCTGCTTCCCTGTATCACCGATCATTCAACGAAGCCTACAATCAGCCGCAGCGGGCTCAGAGCTCTTGATATGGACCATGCGGAGAGAGACGTTAAAGCAAGTGCTTCTCGTGTGAGTGTTGTCCACCTCAGGTCCTCCACAACACAGCTAATTCTTATGTAATCTATGTAATCTATTCAGCCCTGCCCTAGTGTGAGTACCGATTGATCGTCTTGCATATCACTTACTCAATTAATCTTGTGGACGGTCCAGGGTATATTCGATTGTGGCCTCACGGAGCCTCCTCAACATAAAAGTGATCATGTCTCGTGAGTCAGATGAGCTGCAGATCGACGAGACTAGCGTGTCGCAGCCTATTGTATTTGTCTCGGTATAATTGTTCCCACTTGTAATGTATCGTTGAATCTTTGTAACCAACTTCCTACCAGCTGCAGCTGCGATCTAAAACTTGCACAGGAGGATGGTCCAGTTATTATTAGTCAAAAGTGTATATACTTGATATTCGAGGCCACCGATGAATGCTGAGTGTCCAGAGAATTCATGCTTCTTCGTCGACTGTTTCGCGTTTGTGGGGGGACACAATGCTCGCCCCAAGCACCTGTCCATGATAAATTCGAGCAATGGACATGCATCTCGTGCGTCGGGATAGGCGAAAGCACTCCCGATGAGAAGTTGACCAGACGGAATAGACGCCAAGACTCCTACCCGTCGATCTTCGCCATCTTTCTCCTGGGCCAGATTGTTAAGGTGCACAACTGTTATTTAATTGAACAGTTCTGGGATAACCCCTTGAAACCGGTGTTCGTTATTCGGACTGTGCCGTGTAATAATACCTACCTACCTACCTACCAATACAGTGCCAACTCTGCTACCAGGCCATATTTATTATAGTTCAGGTAATTTGTATGGATTGACTCGGGGCGATATGGTCATGTGCAGGCTCCAAGGATGAGAGGGCAGTATAATGACATATTTCAACGTGCATGCCCGGCCCCAGGCCGCCTCGTCATTCCTCTTCCAAAACAACCCTACTCCATCCTCGACACAAACACATATACATTTTCTTCCCTTATTTATTCACCCTGCACTCCGGAGCACCGCATCTTAGTATTTTGTTTACTTGTTGCGGTATAGAAATGCAGATACTGCACAGATACAAAAAAAAAAAAAAAAAAAAAAAAAAAGGTATAATCACGTGGTCAGTTGACGCCGAGAGAATCGAGAACTCCACACCAGCAAGTCCCAATTTTGCTGGGCAGTGCAGTCGACAAATGGACTCTTGGGACCACTGCAAAGTATTGTCTGTAAGAGGTCAGGCGGCCGGGCCACACGCGGTTGTGTAGGAGCATGGCACCGCAGAACACCCCCTGGCCCAGCTGGGTTGCGCGCCCTGGTAGGCCCATGGCAGGATGGCAATGCAGACTCGCGCGATCAAGCAGGTGACGGTACACCTCACAACCCAAACGGGCGAGTGGCAGTGCAGGTGAAGTCACGTCTCTGGAAATTGTTCAAAAGCTTGTCAGGAATCCCCACGGGTGCGTTGGAAAGTCGCATAGCTTGTTAATTCTCGAGATGACCCCTTCGGATAAAAGCGACACACCTAACACACCTGAGAAGAGATGGTGCAAGCACCGGTGGTTTACGGAACACGCACCGCTTCGTTGGGGCAGTGATGGTGGTGCTGCGGTGAGACGGGGTTCGACTCCCTGGCGGTGCATGCCTTGATTTTTATTGGTATTTTTATTGATGAACCGGACACCCGTGAACTAGTTACGCACTTGAGAGTAACCTGAACTCCATCGCGAAACTCGGTGGACTCTGCAACCACTGTCAACTAAGGGAGATAAGGTTATGGAATCCGAACGTATTGTCAGACCCGCAATTATGCATGAGCGTCAGCGCGAAACGGTTGGGGGAAGGGCATCCACATACAGGGCGGAAGCCCGACTCGAACTGGTGTCTTTTGCATAACTCGAGATGTCTTTTGCATAACTCGAGATGTCTTGTGACAATAAGATGCAGGCGCGGCCCACTCCAGAACTGGACTTTGATCGTGACTAGACGGACGAAATAAGGGTGACAATGGAAGCAGGGTATGAGAGGATTGGGTAAAGACGGATTTATGTAGGCTCGTTACCATCCTGTCGTATCAAAAGTGATACTGTCGATAGACGCGACAGTATGACTTTTGATGGCCACTGGTCTGGGATTCATGCCCATCCACATCAGTATCAGGGACACAAATTTCCCCACGTTCTCCGTAGTAGCCGCATTATCTTTCAAGAAATATCCTGCAGCGTGCAGCCAGGGAGGCCCCGAGAAGGCGAAACGAGAGGAGCCAGAAATTCGATTTCCGTTCGATTTCCATTTGAGTTGAAGAACGGTCGCGGATGATGCCGAGCCTGTTTCGAGTATTAAGCGGCCAGTGTATTTGCAGCAGGAACGGGGAGAGACGGTTGGGGAGAGTGAGGGGAAGGGATAACATGGGGTGCGGCTGCAGAGATGAATTACGAAGCTTGAGCGATGTCCAGTACACCAAACTGACGGAGAAGTATATGTTTGGAGACTGGACGGTGCTCGAGGTGCGAACCGGCGAGCGAGCAAGCTTGATATCCAGAGACATGACACCCAGATTTCGGTGGATGGGAAAGAGAAAAGACTCGACGCAGCAGAAGTGAGTGATTCAGTATTCCAGGGAAACGGAAAGAAATAGCGTGGCTTGAAGCCGGTGACAGACGAAGGCAGACGGATCGGGTGACGGATCAATCCGGCATCCATGAGACGTGATCCCCGGCAGTGGCCGACGTCTGCTCTTTTTTTGGAGGTTTCTGCCACAGGTTGTTCCTTTCGAGTCCCTCTTTCTCCTCAACGACCACGAGAGCCGCTTCCGGATCCTTGCGGCTATTCTCCACGACGATCCAAGGATGAATCCCCGAGACATACTCCTGGTTACATTAAGTGGCCCAGGGCGCCCTCCCCGAGGGTCATCCCATTCCATTCACTGCCGTCCCTCTGGCCGCTAGCCCGGATAATTGCGGAACTGGATGGCACTATGAAAGACTGTACCACGGCGCGACACACTCCTCTCCGTGTTCATTGTAGTCGTGGCTGCTCTGCCTCTTCTCGCGCACGCGTCTCCCGCATCTCTTTGTACATCCTGTGCTACATTTTCGCCAGCAGGTACTCCTGGAACATCACCAGGACCATTTGCATTGTTATCATCCCCTTAGACTGGCTGCCCGTCCTGAGCCACCGCTCGTCACTCATCGATCTCTTCTCAAGTCACGATCTCGCCCATCCATCGCCGCTATACATCAGGCGCCTCCCGCTGAGTGTCAGAGGCTGAAAGGAAAGTACCTTCCACGCTCCCCTTCGCCCTCAATTGGACCTGCTCGCTTGTTCGTTCAGCCTCTCGAACGCCATCGCATCCCACTGTCGCTCCACCGTAAGGTGCTCCCCTCGACGCCTCCGGGCGGTATAACGAAGCTCGTCTGCCGAGGGGGTTGAGAATGCGTGGCACCTTGAGTTCTCCCAGGACGCCACGTGCGACCTGGGTGCACCGCGTTCTGGCAGAGCAGGCGCTGCTCTCGTTGCGGCTCAGGCGCTGTCCTGCTGCGACCGTCGTATTCCCACTTCCATCGGAGACTAGTTTCTTGTAATGACACTGAATTGTCAATACAATACCTCTTGTATCTGTCCTATGTCAAATGAATTATTTGCTCGTTGCAAATAGCCTTGAAATTCAGCCTTGAAATCATATGAAATGGCCCGGCGTATAATCTGGGTACGTACCCATATTTGCCTTGAGTTTTACTTGAGAAGAACAATGGCAGTTCGCGCTCTCGCGAAGCTTTTGAGAATGGTCCCCATACATCAATCCCTATGTGGTAACATCAAAACGTGACCTCCGGAGCTCCGGAGGTCTGTCGAGCATTGTTTGTCGCGAGCCGGTTCGTGAACAGAGACTGCAATGATTTGGGTGAGGAGCAAACACGACACGCGAATTGCCTGTTTCAGAATCACGTGTTGGGGGCGAAAAGTCGCCAACTGGTGGCTGACGGGTCCTCGCAAAAAGAAGGGCTTCAAACTCATTCAATCCGAGAGATATCCCTCCCGGTTCGTTGCAACGGATGGGGCTTTCTAAGCGGGTTTGAACGGTGCCCATCTTTCCGGGCCTGTGGTGGAAATTGGAACTGTCTGAAAAAGGAAATTGGAAGTCTAGACCGTGGCAGTGCTGAATCTCTGCGCGAGCACCCCGCGCTTCGGCGGATCCATATTAAAAGCGGCCCCCAGAGATTCCGACTTTCTCACGAAGCATCGCATCTTGGAGCCACTCACAGCCCATCAAGTCCTCGAACGAAATCTCGGTCACCGAATCCCCGGTATCGTGCTCCTTCAAGCTTCAACTTCCGTGACTTACCAACCCACCGAATAGATATTGTGGAGTACAACCACTCAAGCTATGCCGTTTTTTGCTCTGTGCGGCCTCGCACGATTGAACTGCACCTTGACTCCTCGCGCAGCGAATCTCAGAATCCATGCAGGTGCATGGATGGCCTCGTTTCTGAACTAAATCATTATTCCCTACCTACGGAAACGACAAGTCGGGTAAGATACGGGAGCGGTTGAGAGTCGAGATATCCACGGGCCGCTGGCCTGGGGTTGAAATCCGATGCCAGGTACTCGTTCTCATCGAAAGATAATGCGCTCAGAGAGTCCATGGTCGGATTGCTCTGCTCGTCAATCGCCCACCGAGGCGGACTGAATCGGACTCACGCCAAACTCTTAGATGAATCGGATGGCTCTCGAAGTGGGATGCTGTTGAAAATCAGATACGTATATGAGCGGTGAGAAAGGTACGGAGCGACGCACAACGGAATCAGGGGAGTTTGAGCACCCGGTAATGGGTTACTGTACCTTCGGTACGATGTCGGCAGTCTAATTTACGGAATGGGTAAGCTCAGGACCAGACTCACGCGAAATCTGAAGATACGAATATATGGGTAACGTAGCTGCAGACTGAACCATTGAGGCCCCCGATACTGAGTTACTTGCAGGTGGACTCCACTCCGCTTCATACGCCGGGGAAGGGGGGCGTCCTGAGTGCAATTTTCAGAAGCTGTAGGACCATGCATCGTTCATGAGCGGGAAGGATATGATCCGCGAGCCGTCCACTGCCGGGCTAAATCGCCGGCTGGTAGCTCGCTACCGGTGCATAAGAGGTGCTGTCAAGCCATAGAGCTGGAGTCACAGAAATTATTTAAGCGAGGGCTGATGGTAAATCCAAGCACCAGTAGTGTAGACTGCAGATTCAAGCCATGCCGTTGCATTGCCATGTGCTCGATCTGATTCGATTCCCTACTGGTGCATAGTTCTCCACCGTCCAAGGTTTTTCCAATAGTTCTCCTGGAGAGGCAGAAACTCGGTTCGAGCGGGTCCCACTCACAAGCCCGAGTTGATTTTGTCGGACGAATCAGTGGAGAGACGCTGCATTCAGCGCCTGAATAGCCACGGCCCCGGGGAGGGCGCTAATTGCTCTGGCGACCCAAGAACCTTCTGACGTTATTGTCCCCTGTCAACGCGGGCCGTGTAAGTTGGCGGTGGGTCATTTATTACGCGAGTAACGGCTTTCTTGGACCGCGAACCGAGCCGGCATCACCAACCACTCCTCTCCACCATGGGATATGCGATTCTCACGATTTCGGTTAAATATCAGGCTCCCCCGTGTCCTCAGACCGCACAAATCACAGGACCACCGCATACGGGTGGAACAAGATGACAACGTTGCGAAAGCCATCCTATATTTCATGGGATCGGAATCCATGCCCGTTACTTAATTCTTGAAAGAAGATCGATGTGAGTGGGATTTGGGGAGGAAACAGCCTATCAGACAGCCACGTGGGAACAATTGCTCAGCAAAACCCGGCCAAGTTCGACTCGTGTGGCGATGTGTTCGTTGGAGTCGATTTTTGTTCCTTCTCACACTTTGCACGCACGGCGGCGAGAAACACGCATGTTGTGGTGGGATTATTTCGATTTTTCAACATGTGGGGTACGTTCTGGACGAGAGATGGGACCACCACTCGAGTGTGGATATGTCGTAAAAGTTTGGGGTATTAACACACGCCACTTTGTGAACCCTCTATCGTGTGAGTTGCAAATGGGCCGAACAGGGCTGAGGCGGCATTATTACGAGGTTCATTTTCCGACTCTGTCGGCATTAAAAAGGAGTGTCCTTGAACGCCGAATGTATACGCGTCCCTTGCCGATACCATAGCCGCTGAGCATAATGACACATGACTTACAGGTCTGGACCGGCCCTTTCCAAACATGGGCGTCCTTATCATTTCATCAAAAGCTGTGAGAGGGGGAAAAAAACTGTGCGTCTCAAGGTTTTCGGAAACGGTTGTAAGCCATTGGTTATGGATATTGCCGACGGAAAGCATTGTGTCGGGGTTGGTGATTAATCGGTTTACACGGAGCTTCCATACATGATGCCATGCGGTGGAGATTAGAATATCTGAGGTGGTTCTCACACTTTCCAAACACTTTCCACGCACAGTGGCGAGAAACACGCATCTTATGGTGGGTACTGGTACTTCGATTTTTCAACATGTATGATGTGGGTACCTTCAGCTGGACGAGAGATGAGACCATCACTCAGGTGTGGATATGGTACAAACATTTTGGGGTATTAACATACGCCGCTTTATGAGCCCTCTATCGTGTGAGTTACAAATGGGCCGAACAGGGCTGAGACAGCCATTATTGAGAGGTTCATTTCCGATTCTGTCGGCATTAAAAAGAGTGTCATTGAACGCCGAATGTACACGCGTCCCTTGCCGATACCATAGCTGCTGAGCAAGCCTCAGGTTGACTGATGTCGCTAATCGGATTACTAAGATTGATCCGCCATCGATCTCCAACAGGGCCCTTTCAGCGGGAGGGGATCACGTCGCGGCTGACCGAAAGCCTAAAGGTCACCACACGGTCCCGATATATTCTCTCATTGGATCCTCGATGATGACATCCCGCTGGGAAAGTACGGCTTTGCATCACTTCGGAATCATCTCAACCGAGGTTGGTCATAGCGGGAGACACACCGGGCCGTGCGACACCTAGATAATGCCGTCGATTTCTAGACCAAGGCCTCGTTCTACTTGTCACCATGTGGTCCAACCTTGTCGTCTCCAGTGTTGGAGTCCTTGCAACATATGTGCTATACCGCGTCTTTAAGATGGCCTACATGGAGCTTTCCTCGCCGCTGCGCAATCTGCCGGGCCCAAAGTCCGCCCACTGGGTCACGGGAAATTTAATGGAGATCATAGATGATGTACGTGCGGCTCCACAACTGGCGACTCACGGTCTCAGTTTCATCCACAGCTGGACTTGGGAGTTGAGGAGAGCTGGCTTAAGCGATATGGGCCGACTCTGAGGGTCCACGGATTCTTTGTGAGTTGCTGAACCGAACCTATGGTTTGTCTTTGAAAGGGGTGTGTCTCCCAGGGAGGATCAATCCTATATACCATGGATACCAAGGCAATTCAGCACATCCTTACGAACAGTCACAACTACCAGAAGCCGGAGATAGACCGATACAGTCTTGCACGGATCGTCGGACCAGGTTCGCGGTTTATTCTAGTGTTCTGACACCGTAAACAGAGGCCACCTAGGTATTCTCGTGGTCGAGGGTGACGTTCACAGACAGCAGGTTGGCGACACTGTTGCGTAGAGCCGTAACCAGAATGCTGACCACCGTCCTGCAGCGCAAGATCATGGTAGGCACTTCTCCTATTGCGTCCTCAATTTCGATTACTGTCTGTACAGAACCCAGCGTTCGGAGCACCTCAGATTCGCGAACTCACGGGGATCTTCGTCGACAAGTCCGTTCAGGTATGGGCACGAGATTTAAGTCTCACCAATTATTGAATATGACTGCCTTCAGCTTCGCGATATCTGGGCATCTGAGGCCGCGAAGAATGGAGGCGTGGCGCATGTGGAGGCTATTTCCTGGCTCAACAAGGCCACCCTCGACATCATCGGTCTTGCAGGTGCCATCTTATCATCCTCGTCCTGTTTCATTGGCTCCAATTGATGGGCAGGCTTCAACCACGACATCAACGCGTTGGGTACAAAAAGTGGACAAAAAACCGATGACCTTGCGGCGGCATTCGAGACACTGACCGGCAACAGTAGCTTCACGGCAATGCGCGTGCTCCAGTTCTTTTTCCCGCCTCTTCGTCAAATAGTAAGTCCTTTCTTTTTGTGTGTATCTTACCGGAGTTCATGTGAATGGGGAACAGTCCACAAAAGAGGACAAGATCGGTGCCGAGGCGCAGGCAACTATGATGCGGATTGGGCGGGAACTTCTGGCCGACAGCAAGCGAGCCATCGCGGAGTCGGGGACATTCGAGACTGGGCGAGCGCGGGACCTCCTCAGCTTACTGGTCCGCGCGAACACCTCCAAGGAGATCCCCGTCGATCAACGACTCTCTGACGCGGATGTTCTGGCCCGTGCGTCATTTGCTGGATTTTCTCGTGCTCTGCTGACACAGCAAGATAGAGGTGCCTACGTTCTTGGTAGCTGGTGCGCCAATTCCATTCCCACATATAATTACGCTCGGCTGATGTTGGATTACAGGCCACGAGACTACGAGGTAACGACGCACGGTGATGTGTGAGCCCTCCGTATTCTGATCCTTATAATCTTTTTTAGTACCGCTGTGACTTGGGCGCTCTTCGCCCTTACCCAGAACACAGCCGCCCAGACCCGGCTCCGGACAGAACTACTTTCACTGGACAACGATTACCCCACAATGGACGACCTCAACAATCTCCCATACCTGGATTGCGTTGTCCGCGAAGTGCTGCGGCTCCACGCACCGGTTCAACTCACTTGTGCGTTCCGGCATTTAACTGAGTCGGCTGTATTG
This sequence comes from Mycena vulgaris, assembly GCA_029204335.1. Taxonomy (NCBI): domain Eukaryota; kingdom Fungi; phylum Basidiomycota; class Agaricomycetes; order Agaricales; family Mycenaceae; genus Mycena; species Mycena vulgaris. The sequence continues at coordinate 287,008 of JARGYA010000142.1, forward strand.
AACGTAGTTTGTGGTTCCCAGTGCGCAAATCTCTGTCCGACGATGTCTTGCCCTTTGGCGTGCCCTGCGTGGACAGTAATGGCACCGTACACGATGCCCTCCGGTGCGTACCACATCCCACTCCCTGCGACAATTCTCATCTATGCGTCGCAGGATCCCCGCCGGTACATCTATCTTGATCCCTATCACTGAAGTGAACCGCGACCCGCGAGTCTGGGGCCTGGATGCCAAAGAGTTCATGTTTGTTTCCCGTCTTTACTATTTTCACGCGGCTCAAAGTGGTCCGAAATCTTTTCGCAGCCCCGAACGCTGGGAATCCCCGATCAAGAACACCATCCCCGGCGTCTGGGGTCAAATGCTTACGTTCAACGGTGGACCGCGCAGCTGCATCGGATATCGCTTCTCGCTCGTTGAGTGCGTCTCACCGGCCATCCGCATATCCCTCGCTCACGGTTCTCTTCCAGGATGAAGGCATTGCTATTCACACTTGTCCGGGACCTGGAGTTTGAACTCGCTGTCCCAGGCGCGGATGTGGGGAGGAAGAGCGGTAACGTCACACAGCTCCCTATGCTTCGAAGTGAGCCCAAGGCAGGCCATCAGCTGCCCTTGCGTGTTAGACCCGTGTTGCGCTAGTCTTAGTGTTTTATCGCTCCGCTCCCATATTTCCAGTGCTCCCCCTCCTTTGCTCATTCAAATCCGCCGCTCGTCCGATTAAGAAGAATAATAATAATAATGCATCCATTATCCTCACTGCAGGCCACATTTTGGACCTATGTCGGAGTCTAGTGACTACATCACTAATTGTAATCAAGCCGCAGATCTGTCTTGGTCCATCAAACTCCTCAGCAGAGATGAGACAACCCCGCGATGGGATCATGTCAAGCGCCTGATTAATTATGACCGCTTTCCAATGATCTTCCACGCTTTTGGAGTCCGTAACATTCGCAGGGAAATCGTCAGATATATTAACAGTGCAATCAATGAAACGGCGTAAGGCTTTGGATGAACATTGCTGCTGAGGGATTTGCATTATACATGTTGTATTGTGCCCCGTTTGCTGAATTGTAAGCGCGTTGTAGTTGGGAGATCGGGAGGCTCATCTAGACTTGATGTCAGTTTAAATCCTAAATAAGAAGAGAAAAAGGACACTAGGGGCCCCCAAATTGTTCGAAACGCCGCCTTCATTTCCCAGTTTTTGTCCATCCCCGCTGATGCTACCACCAAAGTATGCAACTCAGCTACTTAACCCCGCCGTCATCTCCCCACCATTCAGGCATCGCCGTGGAATTTAATCCGTACACTTTTCACGATGCCTGGGTCAACAGGATTCACTCCAGGTGTCCTCTTGCCTCAGAGGAACCTCACAACTTATGCTTCATGCGACTGGAAGCAACTGAAATGAAGGTGTGATATTTCGGCCCCTAGAATTGACGAGAAAACCCCCTTCTCCTCGGTGCATCTAACATCGCCGAAAAGCTGAATTATTAAATTGAGGCGACCACCCAACGACCACCATGGTGCACGAAGGGAGTCCGGGACGAACTCGCTACATAATTGCAGCCAGTAATCTCAGGTGCATCCGAGTCTGGGATGGCGTCATCACGCATGTAAATCATGAGTAGGGGCATTGCAGGCCTTCGTACCGCATCCATCCTCAGCTCCGGCGGTCGGGGATGGCGTGCTTCAGCTTATTGTGAACTTGCTTGGGCGTTGGGAGAATAAGTTAATTTCGAAATTCGGAGACCAGCAGTTTTTCGAACGGTGTTTTTGGCCCGGCATGTTCCGCCGATTCTCCCAGTACGCCGCACGTTCAGATTTCCGCCAAGATTTGCAGTTGGTTAACTGAACAATCACGCCAGGAATTACCGGTTGCCAGGAGCAGTGCGATCGTGACTCACACTCGTCCAGTGTTGTAGATAAGTTGATAGGGGCTTAATTAACCCTCATTAAGGCTTACAATCTCTAATGCCGAAAATCGGAGTTGCAGGTTTAGACGCAACTCTCCGTTCCGCGGTACGCCGACGCGCTTCTTAGCGATACTGATGAACGAAGACGAGGGCGAGAGGATGTCAGCCATGGTGTGGACATCGAGTGGGTGGAGAAAGCAGGTCGCAAAATGGCAGCCAGAGATGCGGGAGCTGGACGCGCTGTCTGCGAGTGACTCGTCAGTGTCGTCACGTGTGGCTATGTTCGGGTCTCCATCTTTAGTTCCTCCCCATCTCGTACTCTAGTTTGGCGGGAATTCAATGCAAATTATCGCCTCTAGAGTGTTCCAAAGTCAAAATCCTCAGACTACAGCTCTGCGGGACTCAGAGCTATCCCTCTAATGTCTCGCCTGTAGCTACTAGCAAGCCTGCAGAATTTGCCAGTGGGCCAAAAGCTGCTCTAATATGTCGCTGCGTTCCTGCCAGCTCTTAGACCGTTTCCCTTCCCCAAACACGCCTCTTATCTGGGACTCTAAATTGACTCTAAATCCTTGTAAGCTCAAAATGCCGAGATGACTCATTGCTTACCAATGACGTGGCGCTTCGGCAAAACGGACCTCTTTTTTGGACTGACCTAACAAAGTTCCTCTGCGCTTATGCTGCGGCTGACGGAACATCAGCAAAACCTGATTTTTGCCCTAGTGGACTGTAGGTGCTGTAGTGCACTGTAGTAGCCTCATGTATAGCTGTAGTGCTCTGTAGTGCTCCATAGTTTTGGGGATACTACATAGTGCTACATAGTTTGGCCAGAGCTACATAGTGCTCTGTAGTTGATATGTAGCACTCCATAGCTAAATAGGGGTTATATAGTATCAGGAATTTATGTAGGCCTATTAATAACAGTTAGTAACATATTAAATTTGTTACTTTTCTCAGCCTGGTTTGCCCAGCAGTGTGTATGGGTTGGCCTAGTTTGATCAAGGTTCCTCAAATCTGAACTTGATGTGAACCTACAAGGGAAACATTACTGTGTAATCTTTTTTTTTTTTTTTCATGCACATATGTTCATGTTCCCAAAGAATTTTATACAATAGTCAACATTAGTTAGATTGGTTCAAGACGAGATTTGAGCAAAATCTAAGGCTATAGTGTAAGAACACAATGTCTGGGTGATATCACAGCTGGAGAGACCACCTACTATATTGGCCGTATAGTATAGTGGTTGTTTTGTCTGACCTTAAAATTTATTTGTTCGCGCGAGGTCGTGTGTTCGATTCTGACTGGCGGCAAATATTAAATACCATTAGAATTAGAATGTAGTCGCACTCAGGTTCTGACTTGAAAGTTACTGACTCACTCTAAGGACATAACAAATCGTAAGGGTTGGAGGTCCTCCATTTCTTTTCTCAATAATTGATAGCCCCTATTCAACTACAGAGCACTATGGAGTGCGTCCCCTGAACCACAGAGCACTCTGAAGTAAACAACCTTCACTACAGCTGCTATGGGCACTACACGAGCTATGGGCTGCTATGTAGTGCTGTGTAGCTAGCCCGGGTTTTGCTGATGAACCCATCTGCCGGCTGAACAATAATTTAACGTCTCCTCCCGGCATCTGAAGATCTGAAGTCGCAACTATAGATTCGGGCGCATTAGGGAGTATTAAAGCGACGCGCATCTGCTGGCACTTAACAAAAAAACAGCATCCTCAATCCTCCATTCGGAAAATCAACAACAACGGCATGCCTTCAATCGCCACCGTAGGAGCAGCCAATGCGACTTACGCCCCCTCGTATCTCCCTGTCGCAATCTTCGTCGGCGGCACCTCCGGCATCGGGCGCGCCACAGCAGAGGCATTCGCCCGCTACACCAACGGCAACGCACACATCGTCCTCGTCGGTCGCAACGCCGCCGCCGCCAACACAATTCTCGCATCCTTCCCCAAGCCCCCCACTACCTCCTCATCGCGATGGAAGCACGAGTTTGTGGAGTGCGACGCGTCCCTGCTGAGCAACGTGCACGCGGCGGTGGCAGAGCTCCTGGCGCGCCTTCCGCGGGTGAACTTCCTCGTGTTGTCTGCGGGGTACTTCAGCCTCGCGGGGCGGGATGACACGGCGGAGGGGCTCGACCGCAAGCTCGTGCTAAGCTACTATGCGTGGTGGGCGTTCGCGACGGGGATGATGCCTGCGCTGCAGCGCGTGCGCGCCGCCGGGGAGGCCGCGAGCGTGCTGAGCGTCCTGGGCGCGGGGCACGGGCCTGCTGTAGACCTGCAGGATCTCGGCCTGGTGAAGGGGTACAGCGGAAAGGCGGGGATGGACGCGAGCGCGACGTACACGGATCTCATGGTCGAGGTACGCTTCCACCTTCTGTTCTTCCCATTCGCTTTTATTGATTTGCATTGCAGGAGCTCGCCGCGCGCTATCCCGACATCGCGTTCATGCACGCCTTCCCCGGCTTCGTCAACACTGCGCTCTTCAACTTTGAGCACTGGGCCGCGCGGCTGATGTCGCCGCTGATCAACCTCGCCGTATACTTCATGGCCAAGAGCGAGGCGGATGCGGCGGAGTATCAGCTTTATGGCCTGTTATCCGAGACGGAGGGGGCGCATCGTCGGGGCGAGTACGGCGACGAGATCGCTGCGGCACCGGTGTATGGACGCGGATCGAGCGATGCGAGCAGGCTCGTGTGGGCGCATACGGAGGAAATTGTTGGTGCGTATGCCTGAGGTGGATGTTCACTCGTGCATATGTAAGAGTGCACAAGGAGGATTCCGATGTTATCTAATTAAAATAGTAGTACTCCCTGGTGCGCATACACACCATATCTATATACCGAGTTTCATTCGTCTTCCCCCACAGTCAATCACCCCAAATAAATTACCGTCGCACCCCGCCGAGAAAGTCCAAGTCTAGCATCACCTCTGTCTCAATGGAAATAATCTGCTCATTATTTCTACGTCAGGGTTCACGTCAGTCGATATCCTTTGAACGCCGTTCAGCGTACTCAGACTGAACTCTTCTCTCAACGGTAAACTATTCACTTGGCCTCAACTCACTCACTCACGAATTTTATCCCAGTCTCGCTGTTTTTTCGGTGACTTTTATCTTACTGCCGGTCCAAGCGAGCATGATCGTCCCAAATCTGGTAACTCGATTCAGGGTACACAGAAACAGTCGTGGCCACTGCGCAGCATCAATACTCGGTCCTTTCACTCCACTTTGACCCCCCGGTCGCCGTTCCCAAAGACAGCCTTTTAATGGATGCTCGGCCCGCATCGCTCCAATTCACCATTTCTCGATGCCTCCTCCTAAAGCCCATATGTTTGTAGAGCCGTTAACGGAGCGCAGTCCCTGCCATCGCCCGGAACACCGAGTGGTCAGCCATTGCTTGACAAACGGAGGAGAACCCCCGGCGTTGACTTGCCTTTCTGGGACCTTTGGTGGCCAAAGCACCGGGGCCACCGAAGGACGAGGATATTTAAGAACGACCCTCAGTCGCGCGCGCCCTCAATTTTCCCCACATCATGCATCCCGCTCTCAGTCTTCAAAGTCTCTCGCACCTTCCAATATCTATTAGGGTGTGCGTTGCGGTGACACATCGCCAAGTCTTTTAAGACTGACACTGTTCTTTCTTTCGCTAGAGATTTGCCACCGCCGCGGCCGCAGGCTCCGAGGCAGACTTGATCAGGGTGGCGGCTCACATCGTGAAGGCACCGGAGCAATCTGCGCGATTCCTGCCTGTCATCTTCGCTACTCTCGACCCTGCGCTCATCCCCGATGTCGACATGCTGCACACCGCGTCCCCATTCCCGAGCACGGTTTCACGGCTCTCCCTGGCGTATAGGGCGCTCGCGGTGTGGGGGCTCATCTGCCCACCTTGAGACGTGTATCCCCATATCTGGCCCCGCGTATGGCGCTGGGTGCAGATCCTCGAGCTGCATCGCCAATTTCTCCCAGACACGGAATCCGCGGAGGAGGTGGTTGGCTGTCGCTTCCTCGCTGCGCTCTACGGTATGCTCCACCACGACGAGACCGACAAGGTGATACACGCTACGCCGGGAGTGCACGCGTTCTTTGGGCGCATCTGGGCCGCGCTCGATGCCACCTACGACCCGAGACGATGCCGGTGCCGCTCACGGCGCTGTACTATTTTATGCGCACCTCTGACGGGAAGTCTGCCAATATCGACGAGCTGATCGAAGGCTCGGGTGGGAGCGGGGTGGACCTCGCGGTCCTCATCCTGCGGCTCACCATCGGCTCCGAGCGCGCGCCCCTCTCGCGCATGGAACTTTCTTGCCTGCCCGGGATCCTTGCCTTGGTGCGGTATGGGGGCCGTTCGCAGTTCCTACAGCCGCTTCTATCTGAAGGCATCGTCGGCGCGGTGACGCAAGCGCTATGTCCTCTCGCCGTGACTATTCTCCTTGGGGTGGACGAGACGCTGGACACCTGCCTTGGACTTGTGGCCGCGACAATCGGCGCCTCGCCCGGGTATCCCTACCTTCCCGACGCGCTCGACGTCGGCCTCCTCGATGCGATCACCCTTCTCGGCAGGAAAGACTTCCAGACCATGGACCTGCCGTCCCATCTCCAGCGATTTCTAGGTGACATTCTCCCTGGGGCGATGGTGTACCATCCCGTCGTGTGTGCCATGCGAAGTAACGCTCCGAGCGTACGCGAAGGGCGTGACGCGCGGTTCGTCAACCCGGAGGTTCGTGCGGATTGGCTGGCCTTCCTCGAACTCGTGGAGGAGCGCGTAGACGTGCTCGATTATTATGAGTCCTCCGACTACGTCTGCACCAAAGCGTGCGATGGGCCCCAGGTGCGTTTTTAGTTCTGTTTTTAAGCTTCATTTTACTGACAGCCTCATATGTAGTGCGGCGCTCTTATCCCTAATCGTGATATTAAACGCTATGCCGGCTGTCGCCTCCATTATTACTGCTCGGTCAAATGCCAAACTTCCGAATGGCGACATGGTGGCCATCGTCAACTCTGCAAGCCTCTGCGATCCGCTCGTACGTAGCCCCCGACGTTCAGCATCCTGCATGTTCTTACCTCTGGCCAGCCCAGCCGGCCGAACTGACAAAGCGGGAGGACGCCTTCCTGCGCCTCACCTTGCATCACGACTATCAGGCCAACAAACTCGACGTCCTGTTGAAACAGCTCACAGTCATCCACCGCACACGTTCCCCGAAAATTGGCACCGTGTTCGATTATTTCAAGGGCCGTTGCACGATCCGCGTGGGGGCTTTGGATCAAAAACCCGGGTGCGAGCTCCCGCCGCAGCTCGCGGCGCAGTCCTCGATAAGGTTGCACAAAGTCGTTTTCGACGGTGGCGGGATCCACGGCCGCTCGGATGATGAACGGAGAGTGTTTCGCAGCTCTATGTTGCGATCGACGAGTGGAGCATTGACGGACGGGTTGTTTAGGATTGCGCATGCACTGCCGGATGGCGCAGATGTAGCGCAGCTGGAGCGGGGGTATCCCGCTGTCTTCGAGGGGGTGAAGATGCTGAGCGAGCTGGAGGTCGGGGAGATGTATGGGGACATGATTTGTGCACTGAATCAAGACGGGATATGTTATAATTTGAGCCATGCTGCCTTCTTTAAGAGCAGATATTTTGGAGCAAACCCTCGGACGTAAATAAAATACGCCCACAGAGCATAAACTTCCACACCAGATTTCGTGTAGTCGTGACTGGGACGTCACCGCGTAAACAAGTTCAACATGAGGGAGTCCGTCGCAGTTCAAGTCTAGGAACCGGGTATTTCTGCAGACATTCGTGACTCGGGAAGTTTCGGAACAGCCCATATGTGATTGAAGTGTACGGCCAGCCAAGGCTACAACGAATGATCATGATGATATATGTAGCGTCCGGGAATCTGATCCTGAGCAAATCTTCGGCGAGCCAGACAGGGATTTTTCGGATTGATTTATTTTGGTTGAACCTCGGCAATCAACATTTCGTGGAAGTTCCAGCACGCATTGCGTTCCGACGTCGCCTAGACTCAGCAGCCTAGCTGTGTTTAGCCATGTTCAGGTCAGTCTAGATGGCTAGAAAGAGTCTGTTTACCCACCTAAGCTGACCTGGACATGTTATTCAGCGGTGAGATAGGGTTAGGTGCTTCAGCCCGCTCTTTTTCCCAAGTAGTTTGCCAACACGTAGGATCCATTGAAATGTCAACATACCTAACGAGGCTGATGAGAAAGGGAGTAAGCACCCCTGAAATATGGATCACACACCGTCTCATTTGGCCCGGGAATTCGTTTATCCAACGGTGAGGCGGGGTTCGATTCCCCAAGGGTGCATGGGCCTCAGGTTTCTAACCTTTTTTCAGGAAGGAACGCACACGGAGATTGTCGAAATACCAACGCACCTCCTCACGTCCATAACAGGCCCACTGTGCACCCGTAGTGTATGGAACATGCACTGTATCATTTTAACGATGATGCCAAAGCGTTAGCGGTGAGATGGGGTTCAATTCTCCACGGGTGGATTGCGCATGGCTGCGCCTTTCTTTTTAGCAAGCGTAGTTCACCGAGCCACGAAAACTTTCGAAATACCTGCACCTAACGAGGCTGATGAGAACGCTAGTAAGCACCCTGGGTGTATGGAACACGCACCGTATCATTGGGTCATCATCGTATCCAGTGGTGAGACGGGTTCGACTCCCCACGGGTGCCGTCCTCCACCACACCACATACAATGGGGACCGGCAATCCCGTGATATTTTAAACTCCGCTGATGGCTTAATTTGGCCTAATTGATGGTCATGATTTTGGTTCCCGTCCAGGACCTCCTAGAGGCCTCGGACATATACACTTACCTCAGGGAATTTATTCATAATAAGCAAACTTAGGTTATGTTCGTGACATATATATTTTAATTGTACGACCAGCTGGAAACACCGTCATCGTCTTTCACTCTGGGCACTAAATAAATATTGGCCACGAACAAAACCCTCTTAATCATGTCCAAATCGAGTCTAGATATAGAGGGTGGCCGGATTTGGCCTGGTTTCGGTCATAATTGGTCAAGAGTACACACGCCCAAAGAAAAACCACGTGACTTATTTTTTGGCCGCGTCTTTCCTCGTCGCGTCTCTGCGCATTCTCTCGACGTGTCCAGGCCCTCCGAACTCATCGGCGCACATGGGGAAGGATCAATGGAAGGCTAAAGGCCGAAAATCACGCTCCCTGGCACAGAAAGCCGGCCTCTTCGCGGTTAACTTTGGCCGCATCTTCTCGGACTCGAAGCCGCGAAGCAACGACGACCTCGACAAGCAGCTTGCATGGCATCGGCGTCACGAGTTATCCACCCTGAAGAAGCGGTCTGAGGCTCAAATCCCAGGTGTTTCCAAGTTATCGAACGAGGCTTTGAAGGTCCAGGCCTTGATTGCAGCTGTGGTGCTATATAATAGTCGCACAGCAGTTGCAGCGGATTTGGGGGCGACAGCAGACAACGGAACACTGATGGAGGTGGACGGTAGCTAAATCAGAGATATTGAGATGCCATTGACTGAATAAATTAATACAAGTGTAATTATGGAGATCAAGTAGTATAACAAACCTTTCTTACTCTTAGTTTACGCTGTCCGCGGTTGTAATTCACCTTTTCTGCAAAAAGAGGTGTGGGACCGTCGCTTTGGAGGGAACAAACAAGTGTCAACAGCACGCTTCAAAACGGGCCATTGCCGGTCCCCACATACAAAAGCGCGGGAGATAGTATAGGATAGGATAGAAGAGAACGGAGTGGAATGGAATCGCCGCCGCCGCATCGTTGCGGATAGCAGCAGAACGACGCGAGGGCGGGGGGAACACCGGAACGCGGGAATGAAATCGGCGTCGCTACTTCGTTCCGCACAAGCATGAGCAGAACAAGGAACGACGCAAAGCGAGAAGGGCTGGGGAGTAAGATAGAGCGCACGGTAGAAAAATGTCATTACATAGAGCGGAGGGTAGAATGGAGTAGAATGCAAGCGCCGTCGCTCCCGTCGTTCCACATAAGCAGAACAACACAAAGTGGACAGGGAAAATATAATAGAATAGAATATGGCAGAACAGCGCCAACATGGGAGGGGACGAGGGTGGAGGGGCAGCTACGCGGGAGGGGGAGGAAGAGGACGGGGGATAGAGTGGAATGGAATCCGGAAGCCCGGCGTCGTTCTACCACACCGTATAGAACACCACGGCGAGGGGGGTGGAATGGCACGGCGTCGTAGTATCGGTACACATCCCCAGAACGACTTAGAGCAGAGAGGGATGGGAAAGAAAAAGGGGGGAGGGGATGAACGCAACGGAATGAGGACATAGGAAGTGGAGGGAAGGGATAGAATCGGTGGAAATACAACAACGCGGGGAGGGATTGGAACGAACGCGGCGTCGCTCGTCGGTCCACATAGCAGAACAACGCCAAGTTGAGAAAGGGGGAATCGAGCAGAAGTAGAGAGAGGGTAGGGGAATGGAATGGAGCGGAGTGAATGGACGCGGCGTCGCTAATATCGTACGGCATAACGACAACACGAGGTAGGAAACAGAAAAGAATAGAATAGGAGCGTCGCGGACGGGGAACTGGACTGGCGTGGGACGGAATGCAATAGCGGGGAAGGAATGGGAGCGCCGCCCGTGAACGTCGCTCCACAAAAGCAGAGTGACGCAAGGCGGAGGAGAGAAGTACAGGTGAACTCCGCCTCCACGCCCCTCGCCCCACACAATCTCCGTAGGTCGCCTCTAAGCGGCCCGTCGCCGACGAACTCCAGCCGCGTTGAGGAGGATGGTGGAACGCGATTCGCGCAGCGTTTTTTTGCGCAGGGAGGGCTGCGTGGGCCTAAGTTAGGAGGAAGAGAGGGGGGGGAGGGGAAGGGGAAGACACACGGGGCCCGAAGGCATGGCCTCGACGCTGTGCTGGAGCAGGTGCGCGGCAGGGCCGCCGCGTCCTAGTACGGGTACAGTGCGGGAGGGTTGGGGGGTGCAGGGGGCTGGCAGTGAGCAATACCTCCAGGTGAGCTAGAACTTGCGCATGCGCTTTATGTATGATGATCCGACTTGAAATGCCTCTCTAACTCTCTCTAATCGGTCCGAAGCACCTATCCAAGCCCGCGTTCGTCCTACCGCTTTTGCGGGAAAACCGTCCCCCAAAGGCCGAAGACACCGGGTCCGAGAGCAGAGAGCGCTGGGAATGGCTGGGGCCGAGGAGGCGAGCAACGTTGCTGGTGCCACGCACGTGAGACGAAGCCTCTATATTGAGTGGGAAAGAAACGTGGGCGGGGAGCGTGTATGGGGAGAACTATTCATTGGATCGGCGGGCGAGCGAATTCCACTTTCCGATTATGAATGAGGATGGAGAGAGTCACATGCACGCACAACAGAGGCAAACTGGCGGCACCGCCTCTGATGCAACCACATTGGTCCACGGCGGTGAGTGGATTCTGTCCCGACTCTATTCACTTTCTGATAGGTCTGGGTGACTACTATTTCCAATTCAAACACAAAGCTCATCGCCGGACGAGCATGCACCGGCGGGGAATCGAACCCCGTCTCACCGCGGTATCCTCAAGTACCCATCTAACTTGGTCGGTGTGTGTTCCATACACCACCAGCACTTACTGACTACCCTCTCAGTCCAGCTAAGTTCATTCAAATTCATTTCTCCCGTGGCAAGAAAAAATCTTCTGGTCGACGACCATGCACCGGCGGGGAATCGAACCCCGTCTCGCGGTGATCACTAGTACTTGACGCTATGAATTAGGTGTGTGCTCCATGCACCACCGGTGCTCCCCGGCTCTCTTCCAAATTTCGCCAGGTGCGTCCCTCGTTCATTTATCTGTAATACCGCGCTGCGGCGGGAAAGACACCACGACGTTATAAACTGGCGAGGAATCGAACCCCTTCTCACCGTTGCACCTGGAGACTTCACTTTTCGGCTTGCCAAACGGGCTTGCGCCCGCGCCAACGGGCTTGTTCGGGCTTGGGCTTGGATTTGGGTGTACATCAAAGCCCAAGCCCAGCAGATCGGCTTGCAAGCCCATTTGTCGGCTTGGCAAGCCCGTTTGCTCGCTTAGCCGAGAAACGGGCTTGCGTGTATTTCTCGTCCCCCTCAGACCAATTTCTCAATGTGAGTGAATACGCTATGTGCAGTAAGTACATACTTCTAGGGCTTGCACTTTTTTACAATGTTTTGCTCGCTGATGTGATGATTCGCGATCGCTGCCGAGAACGACACCAGGTAAAATTGTCAATTCACTTCAGAAACACGGGCTTGTCACATTGAGGGTATTCTCTTCGTCTTTATACATCCCTTGCAAGCAGAGGGTTTCTCACAACTCGAATTCCCGGTCTACTGGATCCAATTTTTCTGTGACATGTTAATATAAGTTGTTGAAACGACTTGAGATTATTATATTATGCCAATGCCGACTCCTAGTATGAACTTCAGCGAGTCTCTACCAGAGTATCATGCAGAGATATCCACGTGCTGTCTCCAAGCCATTTCAGAATTGGAAAAACAGACTGAGCACAGAACATACTGCTTCCAAACTCTTTTTGAGCCATTTTTGAGCAGAAATACTCAAAGGCCGGTGTCATACTTGATTCGGAGGCTGCCAGGGTGTAGGCGATGGAATCTTGAGTTGACAGACGCGCAAGCCCGACTAAGTCGAACACAAGCCCGTTTGTCTGATGGCATCAGACAAACGGGCTTGGGCTTGATCTTGGCCGTGACAATATTCATACCGAGAACGAGCGTCAGGAGCATACTTTACCACTCAAAGTTGACGCGTTAGTCAGCTCAAAGGGATCTGATACAGAATTCTGTGCGTAGGCTTGAAAATCTTGTTGTTGTCGACTTACAAGTTGAACACAAGCCCGTGTGTCTGATGGCATCAGACAAACAGGCTTGTGTTGGGCATGTCGATAATTTAGATGTTTTTTGGAGGGATCCTGGTATTTTTCAATTGGATTAAGGCCAGTGACCTTCTGTGTTGTCTTTTATTATCAGTTTTGCAAGAGAGCGACATTTTCGGCTTGCAAGCCCGTTTATTGGCTTAGCCCAGCCAAAATATGACACCGGCTTGTGTGCAATTCTTAACCGCCGCAAACTATATGCTTAATCTGAGTGATACCAATATGTTTAACAAGTGTCTACGTCCAGGACTTATGGTTTTTTCCATCATTTTGCTCACTGATGTGATACTATACTATCGCTGCCCAGCACGAGCGGGCCGGGCTTGGGTTCGAGCAGAACGGCTTGTGTTCCATGCTGCCAGAGAGAAAACGGGCTTGCGTCCGGCTTGCGATGCACATGGCAAGGAAAATCGCACTGAACCCACTATTTGATACTTCGTCAACATCTCCCTCCTTGAGTGTGTCCTCCAGTGTTATAAAGCATTCTGGCATGCAAACTGGCCAACGAGGTTAAGCTTTCGGTGCAAATCTCTTACTTTCAAGCATCTTCATCCTCATCTAGCTCGTTTGCTAGATTCTATGTATTCAAGGTGATATAACAACCATCAAACCAAATGTATTAACGATGAGCTTGGACAAAACGGCTTGTGTCAGGCGCCGCAAGCCGCGCTGCCCTGCCAACGGGCTTGTGCGCAGCTTGCCTCAAGATATTACCCTACCTCCTCCCGCATTCAAGTCATTAATTCCTTGTAAACCACATATATTATTACCCACTGAAAGCATTTTGAATCACTGAAGGCTGAGCAGAATTAATGAGACAGTCGTTTATCCAGAACTCCAACGAAGCAGTAGGACTTGGGCTTGAGTAGCTTGGGCGAAACGGCTTTGGTCCAGGCAAAATGGCTTGTGTCGATGGCTTGACCTTCCAAGACCAAGCTTGTGTCAATAACCTGGGCTTGGGCAAGCGGCCGTTTTGAGCCTGGGCATCAGAGTGTTTTGCTCTGACCAATGCCGGCTTTCAAGTGCAACCACACCATTTTTCATGAAGAATTGTGACCTTTATTCTTTCGGCGCGACCGGCCTTCCTATTTTCTTCCAACTGAGCCAATTCCAGTCCAGATCAAAGGCGTGTTGAGGCGCAATGAGGGTGTCGTAGTAGACGAGGAGAAGCCCGCAAAGCGCGCCAAACCTGGTCCAAAGACAGAGCGTAAGAAAGGGGGACTGAAGTGTCAGAGGGACGATGAAAATGACCAAGAGAAATCACCAAACGCACGAAAGTTAGCCGGAAGAAGGAGGGGAAGAGTGGGAGTTAAAACTGGATGCAAAAGCTCGCCGTTACAACCCGTAGTCGGCGTCGTTGCGGGAAAACTCAGATATTGTTGGTTCTCGGGTATTACATTAGCTTCATTACTTGCAGTAGAAATTGCCATAGGGGACCGAGGAATGTAACTGAACTGCCAGTGTGTTTGTGTTTGACGCATTGCAAGTCGTCATGTCGGCGATTATTTGTTGACTTGTATGTAGAGATAGTTTTGATCAATAATAGTGGCGGCGGGAACCAGGGGGGAAGCATAAGGCACCGGGTATCAAAGACTTACTTGCAGTGGTAAACCTTGGTGTAAGCGAGTTCAAGTCAAGCCCAGCCACAAGCCAAGCCGTCCAAGCCCGCACAGCCAAATTCGAACTCCGCTAAGCGGGGCAAGCCGTTTTGGCAAGCCCGTCGGCTAAGTCTGGTTGCACCTGCACCACTGCCACAATTGTGAGGTGCGTGTTCCATACAATACCAGCGCTTACTCACCCTTTGGAAAGCCTCGTGGTATGCCAGCCCCTCTCCGGCGCCCCGTGTAAAAATCGCCCCGCTCCGGAATCCGGCCGAAACAAAATAGGCGCGTTCAAGTTTGAATTGTGCGGTTTAACTCCCTTCAGCTCCTGAAATTGGGGACCATTAGACATCAACCGTCTTTAAATTCTGCATGGATCTAGGGGACTGGCCCTTAAATATGCGACGCTGTGACACGCATGCCGGCATGTTGTTATTGCAACCCCACACATCATACGGCGATGTCCGATGCCGGGCTAATCCGTATCTTCTTTTTTCCCACCTCCTTGCCACCACCAATGCCATTTTGCATTTGTCCTACGCTCCTCGTTTCCGCCTCGAGGAGGCCCTCAGGTTTGTGCTCTACCTCTATTCCCGGAAAGACACCTAGCCGCTGAATGGGCTGCCACTCCCACGCCATTTGTGCAATCTTGCCGGTGAATCCTACTTAGTCCGCATCTCGAGCGCGCCAACTGAGGGCCCGACACGAAGAGGAGCGTGGGGTATAGAAATTCCTGCCCCAGATTGACGGGTCGATGACGTGTGCAGCAGTCCGCCCTGCGTGTGGTCATTATCCCCGGTGAGCACCCCCCCAAGGAGTAGAGGAGAGAGACCAAGATAGATGGACGGGCGCAGAGAACTTCCTGCCCAAGATCGACGGCTCGACGGTCACGCTCGCACTCCTCCTGCAGCAGATGGAGCGCACCGGCGAGGCCATGCTCTTCGGGCCCGAGGGCGGCATGGTATGTCCTCTCCTCCCCTCCGTCCCTCGCATCTATTTATCGTGTTCCCAATCATGGGTAGATAGACAGAATAAGCCGGTGCGCGCGCTCCTGTTCGGCACCTTTGGCGTCCCCCTCTGTGTCTACCCCGGCCTCAAGATCAAGTACCCTTCTCCCCTCCCCTCCTTCGCCTCGCTTCCCCCGGTACGCTAGATAGGGAGGAGGGGAATGACTGAAAATGGGAGATGAATAAGGAATTGCAGCAATAGCAAAGGAAAGAAACAATCCAGGAAGCAGAAAACAATGCAAAGTCGAATGCAGAAAAAAGAGACCGACTTACCCTATCGCCTCCATCTCCTCCAACATGTGCATGAACACCCTTCTCCCGACGTCCCTCCGCGCCACCCATTCCCCCGCCTCGCTCGATACCGCGCTGCCCAGATGCACCGCCAGTTGCGCGGGCGTCGGCTGCGGCCTTGCCGGCACCGTGCCCGCCCCCCTGCGCGCGCGGCTTACACCCGGTGGCACCGGCAGCGCACGCGGGCCCTGCAACCCACTGCTGATGCTCCCGCTATCGCTTCCAGCGGACGGCGGGAGGTCGGTATACATATCCTTGCTCGTGCTCAGACTCCTGCTATACTGATGCCCGCCGTACTCGCCCTTCCTCTCCCCTTTCTAGTGGGACTCGCTCCATGTGTGCGCGGGTGCGGAGTGGGGACGTAGTGTTGCCGCGCGGCTGCTCCGGAGCCAGAGTTGGAGCGCGCGAGGGCGGCGGTGGAGGTGGTGTCGGTGGGGGGGTGCGCGTTGGGCTTGAGGTCGTCCTTTGTGGGCGAGGGCGGGCGGAAGGACAAAGTCGAGAGCTCTTACGGCCTCCGAGGTTAGCTAGCCTTGGGAGGACAGAGGACTTGAGCTTGAGACTGGAGAGCAGAAATGGACCGGCTTCTCCCGGTTCCGTGTGATGTACCCCATCATCCCACGGTTTGCGGCACCGCGTTTGCGGCGCGATTTATTTTTTATTTTTATTTATTTTCTTTGGAGCGTTTGGGATACTGTATTTTTTCGTTCAATTCGACAGTCACCCGTCACCGGGGTCGCTGTCGAATGTGACTTTGGCAAGTGTCACGCGTTATCAGCCAGTGTCGAATTATTTTTCCTGTTCAAAAATCGTTCCAAAATGCTTATCTCGCTCCCAAAGTTCGCCAGAACCAGGTGGAGGTCCTTCTACGGCACATTTAGTTCCCTCAATATTTGGTTCTTAGCTGTCAAAATTTCGCCCCATGTCACGGTCGCCTCCGGCGGTTGTCGAAGTGTCGAATTGGTTGAGAATGTCAAGTGTCCCCACCTTGTCGAATTGAATGAAAAAATACAGTAATGAAACTCAGTCTGCAGAAGCATTTTAACCTCATCCACTTGTGTTGCTGGTTTTGAGCCAGTCATAGCTAGGGAAAGTTGCTCAGAAGGAAATGCCGTCACGCACAATTTCAACTTGCCGAAAATTCACATCTATGTATATGAGAGCATACAATTTAACAGCAATGCTGCATTGAAGCCCGTTTTACACTTCATGATCAAACCCTTGGTGCTGGTGAACCCCAAACTGTATGTGTATCTGACAAAGTGTCATGATATAGGTATAGTCTGCAGGTAGGAAACATAATACCATGTATATAACAACATTCAAGATAAAATAAGGAAAACTGAGGGTCTCAAATGCAGAAAAAAAAAAGATATTATTGAATGACTGAGGATGTGTCAGTAGTATACAGAAGAACAAGCATGCATAGAATGGTTAGTGAATAAAAGCTCACCTGTGCAACTTATTTCAGCTGTGGTCCTGGCTATTATTGTCCATAGCCTGGCGTGTAGTTGATAAACAATTTACTGTACGCAGGGTGCCTGGGTGATCAGCACCAAGGAGGGCTGTTTGCCTGTCCTGGAGCTCAACGTAGAGCTGCTCTGCCTCTTGGAATTTGTTCAGGGAATAGCATGTTGCTGCCAGATTTCCCATGGCAATCATGGTGTGTGGATGTTCCTCTCCCATGACCTTTCTCCGCTTCTCAAGCACAAAAGATCCGAGCTCATTTGCCTCCTGCAATTTGCCTAGCTTGTGATATGTAGAAGCGAGACTCCCCATGGTCCACAGAGTGTCTGGATGATGCTCTCCTAATATCTTCCTCCGCTTTTTAAGCACCCCGACATCCAGCTCCTCGGCCTCTTGCAATTTGCCTAACTGGTGATATGTAGAAGCAAGATTGCCCATTGTCCACAGGGTGTTAGGATGATCCTCTCCCAATATTTTCCTCTGCTTCTCCAGCACCACAACCTCAAGCTCCTTTGCCTCCTGCAATTTGCCTAGCTGGGTATATGTAGAAGCGAGATTTCCCATGGCACGCAGAGTCTCCGGATGATCCTCTCCCAGAATCGTCATCTGCTTCTCGAGTACAACAATGTCAAGCTCTTCGGCCTCCTTCAATTTGCCTAGCTTGGCATATGTAGAAGCGAGATTCCCCATGGCACGCAGGGTCTCTGGATGATGATCACCCCAGATCTTCTTCCGCTTCTCAAGCACCACAAGACCCAGCTCCTCTGCCCCCTGCCATTTTCCTAGCTTGGTATATGTAGAAGCGAGATTCCCCATGGCGTGCAGGGTGTGCTGATGATCCTCTCCCAGGATCTTCCTCCGTGTCTCAAGCACCACAACCTCTAGCTTCTCTGCCTCCTTCAATTTGTCTTGTTTAGTATATGTAGAAGCGAGATTCCCCATGGCATACAATGTGTTTGAATGGTCTGCACCCAGGACACTTCTCTGATGCTCAAGGACTGACAAAAACAACTGTTCTGCATCTTTCAGTCTTTCTGCATAATAGGCATGTTTCGATGCAGTAACGAATCAACATGAGGCAGGAGTTTTAAACTAGCCAGCTGGATGTCTTGGTTTGAAATCCCAGAGATTGACATTCTAACTATGGCAACCATCCAATAATAATATTGGTCTTGGTCTGCAAGTGTACTGCGACTCCAGTTATGCACCAGTGGATGGATAGAATACAGTTTCCCATCTGGATCAAAGTTGACCAAGGAATATGCCTTGATCTCATTCATCACCTTGAGAAATCGGAGCGAGTTCCAATTGTTTGTTGGCCCCAAGAACTGTGATAGGAATTCAAGTGGTTTCTGTAACTCGTCTTTTGATGGGCCTTGCAGCACAAAGCCATAGAGAGAAGCTCTGGAAAATATTTCCTCAGAGATTCCTTTATAATGGAGAAATGAGCAGAGCTGCAAGATTGTTGCAGCTGGCTTGCTGAGCTTGTGAAAGCTAATATTCCATGTTGTATACACTGTCCAGACATAGTCATCATGGGATTGGGCAGGCTTTTCGCTGAGCAGTTGATCTCGATTTTCCATATACAGAGCCAAATATCCGTCTAGTGCACCCGATTCTGATATGAAAGCGCCAGCTTGGATAATTGCAAGAGGTAGATGGTACAGTGCCTGCCGAAAAATATTGAATGGTGAACAAGAATATACAATAAGTATTGTGACCCACCTTCACAATTTCAGCAGCAATTTCTTTGTTCCCCGGTGTAAAGGCTTGAGCAGCACTTTTGAGCAATAATTCCACAGCATCTGTTTCTTCCATATCGGAAACAAGGGAATCCGACGCAGTGTACACTCGGAGATTAGGATTGCGAGATGTAATCAAGATGTTTCCATGCGTGCAACGGGGGAAAAAATTGTTGAGGTCAATCTTGGGGTCATCTGCATTGTCAAAGAAAAGCAGCCATCCAGAAGGTTTACTGCAAAACCAATTGAGGCCATCCTGGGCTGTGCTTCCTGCATTTTTTGTGGCCGCTATGTTCTTGAGCCCTATGTCAGTTGTTTCGGTGGTACTGGCGTAAATGAGAAATATGGCTGAGAAGCTCCAGGAAAGGTCAGTATCATAGAAGCAAGTGGGCACCATACTCACTGAGAGGACTCTTCAATAAACTTGAGGCCAATTTGTGTCTTCCCAGCACCACCTAGTCCATGCAGCAAATATATGTGTTGGTTGTCCAGCTCCTGGGCAAAAAATTGTTGCATATTATCTAGAATATTCCGTCTGCCATGGAATATCCGAGAAGGAGGGGGACACTTGGTGAAAATTTGAGAGGCCGGGGCTGCAGATAGATCTGAAAAGCAACCACTCAGAATTTGGATTTACCTAGAGCAACAAGATCATACTGGGTAGTCCCCCTGTTGAGAAAGCCTTGTGAACTTGCAGGTTGGTATCAATGGCTGACATAAGCTGTATGGACTATCAATAAGAGACACTTATGCGAAAATGGAATATATATACCATGAAATTAGACTGCAGTTGCTGGATTCTCATCCGGTAACCAGCAATTTCATCTGCTGTACTGCCAAGCTTCATGACTTCTTTAAAATGGCCACTGAGGCCGCGGGGTTCTGTTGATAGTTGCCTGACTGATTGCAAGACATACTCCAAAACACTAGCCAACTATCATCGGACCGCACACCAGCTGGTGAAGGGAATACTCACCTTGCAAGATCCTCACACAACCCTTTAAACTTTAGAGCACCTGTATCTCCATGAGTCACCAGCTGGTCTTGAATAATCTTGATGATTTCCAAAATATTCCCGCATAGCTCTTTCAGGTCGTCTCGATTCCTCTTCACTTTCTATACCAGCCACGTTAGACAAACTTCCCACACAAGCACAATGCCAGTTGCAAACCTCCACCGTCTCCAAAATGATCACAACCGCCCCAAAAACGCCCTTGACGTACGGGAATGGGATGCATTCAGCCCCTGCTGCGATCGCTTTTGCAGTGGTAAGCGAGGGTGCAAGCCAGTCTGACTCTGATTGAGAGGAGAGTTTGACATTGGAGACCTGAGTTCCTTTTGCTGGTGTGTGAGGAAGTGAGCTGGATGCTGCATTGGCGGCGGACATGGTGGGAGGAGGAGAGAGGAGAGTGCATGCTGTCATGCTGCCAAGTGATTAAAGATCGAAGCCATTCTAACCGCGGACATGACATGATTGACAGCAGTATTAATATTGGTAGGCAGCCACGGCCTGATGGTGATATCTTTGCCCCATAAGAACCCGATTGTCGGGAAATCCCAAATTACCTGACCTGGTCATGTCCAGCAATATCAGGTCCTGTCAGGCCGTCAGGTATTCGGAGGGTTGATCAGGTTCAAAAACAAATTATAAGTCGGTGATCAGCCTGATGAGCCTGACCGAGGCTGACAAGCCCGACAAGGCCTGATGAGCCTGAAAGACGTTGATTGGGCGTTATCAGGAAAGGGACGAAAATGCTGAAAAATAAATAAATAATTGAATCAGTACTACCATTCCATGATACTAATGGTCTATTGCATTTCGCAACCACCATTGACTTCATTGGACGAAGACTGTAACATTAGTGACTGTTAGTGTTCGAACTCACGACCTAATGGAAACACTTGAAAAACTGAGGAGTGCTACAAAACCGGTAAGCTAAGTTAACATTACGAACCATCCCAAATATGTGCTATACATACCCTAGTTTTGCGGCCTGATCAGGGCTTACAGCCGCAAACCAGCCCACATCAGACCAATACCAACTAAAATGAAATAGAGGAGGAATAAATTCGCAGCAAGGGGACTGAGAAACACCGTGTATTCAATTCAATCAGTACTTGTTAATCATTTGACGATGTCCCGCCTTGCGACGCGGTCTCGCCGCCGTTCCCATTGACATCGCCCTCTGCTTCCGCCTGCTTCTCGGCCCTCAAAGCCGCCATTGCCTTCTCGTTTCCACCACGTTTCAGGCCGCTACCGCGCTGGCGAACATGGGCGGATTGTGAATTTGGAAAGACGACTCGGTCCCATTCCGAGAAGACGTTGGTGATGCTTCGGCTTCCATCGCGTAGACCCGTGGTCAAAATCTCGAGATACTGATCGTAGAGCGCGTCATAGTCGATGCCGGTTCTGTCGCCCTTATTCCGGAGGTCACCATCAGCCGACAAAGTCCAAATGGCCTTTAAAAACAACGATGAAGCGAACGGAGCGCAATAAACCGTGCCGAGGACATACCAGAACAGCAGAGCCCGCGATAACGCCAGGCTCAGTATGGTCTATTGCAAGGATACGTTCCATATTTTCCGTGTTTGGAACGGCGACGACAACGTGGGAGTCGGAGGCGCGCTGCAGCATCACGGTGGCGGCGGTCGGCCCGCGGATCAGGGTTGCGTACAGCTACCGTATAAGACGCTGGTTGGATCTAGCATCACACGCACCCGCATCAGGCATGGGTGAAGAAAGCACGTCTTGATATCGTACTCCCCGTTCCAGTCCTTGTGCAAGATCGGGAAATCGAGAGTTGAGTACGCACCGCTGGTCCCGTCTTCGATGTACCATCCAATTTGCTCCTGGAATTTCTCGAGGCGTACATCCGCGAGCAGCAGGTCGACTTTAGAACACTCGAAGATGTCCGCGCCGGCGACCCGGCGAAGCCTAGAGCTGGTATTCGACCGCTGGGACGTAACTCCCTCCATGAACTGCAATGTATCGGATACCGAACGAAAAATCGAGCAAAGAAAATTGACCAAGCGCGAAAGCCAGGCCCTCGTGCTCACCGACTTCTTTCCACGATAGGCTTCCGGGAGTAAGTTGTCGATGTCACGAAGCTGCCCCTGGACCTTCGTCGCAATCGTTTCAAACCTCTTCTTCTCGTCGTACTTCGGATCCAACTTCTCCTCAAAAATTCGAGCATTCCCTTTCACTCACAGTCCAAAGTTCAGCACGTACAGGCAGCCGACCCGCTTTATCCTCGTGCCCTCGTCCTCGTGCGCCTCCTCGTGTTCACTTTCCGACTCAGAGCTCGTCTTCTCGGAATCCTCTTCATCTTCCCCACTTCCAGCGTCAGGCAGCTCGTCACCAGAATCGTCGATTCGCATACGCTTACGGGTGGCCGCGTGAGACCGTTTCTTCTTCCGTTTTGTACGCGACTCGGATCGGTTGTCTGCGGTGTTGGTCACGTCGCCGAGTCGTCGTCGCGTGTTGAGTGCCTCGGTATTCTTCCGCAGCTGTAAGTCACGAATAATCTGCGATATAAAGCTAATTGAATGAACGAATAAGTTTCAAGTCGCGCACCTTGCGAAGCCTCTGTGGATCTTCGATTGTACTGATGTCGTCATTGGAGTCGGAGTCGGAGTTCTCGGAACGGCGATTATGGGAATGTCGGTCGTCTGATCCAGGATCGTGTCGAGCCATCGTGTAGGATAGAAAGGTGAATAAGGTATAGAAGGTGGTGGAGCAAGACAGAGCGGCGGTTGGTGTGGAGTGCGTTATTTGTTGGTGTTACATTTCGATTGCGTCATAAACACGGTCACGCATTTCTTGACTTCCACCATCATTCATGGCTAGAGGCAGACGCAAACCCACACAAAGCAAAAACGAGCTTCAGAAACCGAAATGTCAATGGTGCAAGCAGCATCGGGATGCCCGACGTTTTGATAAGCACCAGATCTTTTGCCGGACCAACTACCTCTTGCGTCGCAAAGAGCGGCACCCAGCTAGGCATGGGTCGCCTGGCGAGGAAAGAGCTGACTCGGATGTTGAAATGGAGGCACAGGTATTTCTTCCGCCACTTTGCTAGATCTGTCTCATTGGAACTCGAATTTTAGTCCCTTCCCCGCTCTTCTCCTTCACCACATCCGATGGATCTTGACCCGCCGTTTTCCCCTGGCTCGCCTGAAGCGGAGGAAAAAATCCTTGGTCCTCTCTTGCCTGGCGCATATTTCAAAATCATACCTCATCCACACAGCACGGACCCTACACCTTTGATCGTTCCTCTCGGCAGCTCGTTCGATCGTGATACATTAAATTCTACGGCGACTGACAATTTTGGACACAAACCGTGGTTTCCATTCCGGACGAGGGCTGATTTCGAAGTGGCCGAAATTGTGGTGAAAGGTGCACTAAACCAGAAACTTACCAACCAGTTGCTTCACGGAGTCACCGACGACTGGGGTACCGGTAGAAGTCGTGTAACCATTCAAAATTCGGATGAGATGCAGCGGACATTGGCCTCTGCTCGCAGATACGGTGTTACGGCAAGTCCCCTTTGCCCTTTCACTCGTTTTGGACTGATATTTTGCCCGTGTTTCAGTTCAAAACAGCCTCTGTCTTCGCAACATACAAGGGAGAAACGCACGAGGTTAAATTTGAATATCGAGATCCTTGGGACTGGATTACAACCCTGCTCGACGATGTAACTCTCGGATCAACGACAATGTACAACTCCGTCCGAACTTTTTGGTGTATGTGTCGTCCCGGCAATATATATTGTTGTCCTTTCGGGAATGGGTTCGATCTGCGCCCTCCGACGCGCTCGTGGCTCACGGCGTACTTGCAGTTCATCGGCTCGGAGTGTCATTGCGCGCAGGCCTTGGGAGAGGCGCTCGATGGCGAGGGGGGGCTTGAAGAGCTCTTCATTCTCGCTGTTGTCCTCAGTTTCGGTCTCGTCCCGTTCGGCGTCTTCGGTGCTGGGGATCCATTGGGCTTGGAGTTGTCGCATACGAGACGCTGCTTTCGTCGCGCAAGCGTGGGGGTCTGCACACCCTCGAAGTGTTCGGTCGGCGTCGCAGTCATCGCACACACAGGTGGCACGGTTCGAGTGCAGGGGGTTTGTCAGCCGTTGCGCAATGTCGAGACCAGCACCCACCGTTAGCGCGGCGTGTTTGCCCCTCAGGCATTTGGCATTCTTGCCATTGTTCTCTTGCCGCCGGGTGTTGTCTTCGCCGGGGTGGTGCTACAGTGGCATCATCCTCAGTACCTCCTGGGACGGATTAACTGTGGCGAAGTTGACACCATACTTATTCAGGCATTTCACGAGCGGTTTGTGCGGTGCGGGGGGATCCCGCTGGTTCACGGGGAACCCCTGGACCATAAGGTTAGTCTTTGACTCTTTCTCCATCGCCGCGGCTTTGACGATGTGTTGCGACAGTTTGTGCATCGCCAGGGAGGCCCAATGCGCACGTTTTTCCGGATCCGACTCCGAGAGGGACGCGGCTTTGAGCATTAGGAGGGCATCGTTCCGGGCCTCCAAGTCGAGCATGCCTATGCCGCCACGGTCGCGAGGTGCCATCAGCATTTCTTTGGAGATCATGGACGACTTGGAGTCGTTTATGAACTCCTTTTGCGCTTTAAGTATGTGCTTGGTCACCGCGGGGGGCATACCATTGACTTGGGCTAGGTACTGCGAGCGGGACCCAGCCACTATTTGGTCGATGTTCTTGCACATAATCAGGGTAGGGTTAAGGTTTGCCCATCGCACATAGTCGGAGTCAATCTTTTCTAATACGGGAGTCCACACCCCGAACGCACTGTGAGTGTCAAAGTTCATGAAATCCACGGAAAAAACCACGAGCTTTGTCAATGGAATCCATTGACATTGTTCATGAAATCCACGAAAATCAAATGAAATTCATGAAGTTTGGTTTCAGCTAGTTTTTGTAACATTCCAGCTACTCAATTCATGTGCTTTTGACATGAATCCCATCGGTTTCAACAGTGACTGTAAGACTTTCTTACAATCCGAACCACACAAGAAGACAGTGAAAATTATCATAATTGTGACTGACTACGACAGGGTAGTAGACTATTTGCCCCACCTGCTACGCATCTGTGCGGCCGCCGACCCGTGATGCGAAGCCATCGAACTTGGCACGTCCGCTGAGTAGACACCTCCCTCATCTTCTCTACCGTCATCATCGAGATTCAATGAAGTTCCCATCTGTTAATGGACCTTGGGACACGGTGAGCAGTGGGACAGCAAGAAAGAACAAATTGGAACGCACATTTGCCTCCTTAGGTACCTGGAGCAGCCAGCAGCGGTCAGACTCAATGAAACATGAGTGAGTACATGGTTCAAATGACGAGGAAGGAAACACACCTCCCGTTGATGGCCTCGTTCGGTCCCTTATATTCAGCTGGCGGCGAATACATCTCAGCAAGAAAAGATGTTATGTCAACAAATTCGCACCTCGCACCCCTTTCCCTTCATTTTTGCCTCTATTTCAGCCCTGTCCATTGGCTTCGTCGCCGTCACTAACTCCCATTTGCAGAGAATGACACACCACGAAGAGCAGCTCAGGCTACTTCTATGCGCCAGATCCCGTAATGCCGCTGCAGCGAGGGCTCGCACCTGGAGGTAATGCTTTACAAAGGGCAATCAACAACTGATTCCAGGGTGTGTGGAAGTGGTTTTCAAGACTCGGCAGAGCGTGTGGGTGCAGAGATGGTGGTTGAAGAGAGAAAGAAGTGGAGTCACAAGCGTGATGTCACCGCTGACATCACGCTCCACTCAAGTCCGATGTGAACGGACTTCGTGCTAAGAGGACTGTAACCCGTTACCTTACCCGCTGCTGAGTGCTCAGAGAGCGCCCAGATGGGACGGGCATGGGGAAGAGCCATTGGAATGCTATTTACCCTATATTCCTAAATTTGATGATTTTCACTTGGTTTCTCAATGACCAGCTTCACGGTCTTTGGCTGTGAAATCCATGCACACTCCAATGAACCCGAAAAGTACCTGAATCAACCACATGACATGGAAAGTGCATGAAAAAGTTTTTATGAGTTTTGTGCATGAATCTTGGATTCCATGGACCTGACCCATGAATTTCATGAGCTTTGACACTCACAGTGAACGCGTCGGTTCCGTTCCCTATGAAACTACCGAGTATCCGGACCGCCTCGCCCTCTTTTGCAATGTGGATGTTTGCCGGGATCGGCCCGTCGTTGTGGTTTAGTTGCCGCGTCGCGAGGAGGCGTGCTCGGAAATCCGGGGCCCCGTAGGGTATGATCTCCGTTTTCGTAACATTGAAACGAGCTCCTGATGCTAGGCACCACTTGTCTAGAATAATCTTCAGGTCGTCGAAGCTGTCGTCTTCGTGGAGGTATGCGGTATCACACAAACTTATCAAGAGCGGGTCATCGACGAACCCAATACTGCCGATGCGTGGGCAGAATATGAGGTTACATCTCCCTTTGTTGTTGTATTATGTGTTCTGACAGTTTCAGTCTGAATTGCCCGGAGCGGATCCATATCCGCATTGTCTTCTGCCGTTGCATTTCTGGCTCGACGAGGGACTTGTCACAAAGCGGGTAACCATGCACCCCATGGTACTGCGTGCCGTTTTCCAACCCGGAAATATACGCAACGTGTCTGGGAATGGCGGTGGTGTGCTCATTGGATACATGGCCGCGGTATGATCATTATCTTTTGATAGCCCGCTCCCTCTTAATAGATTGAAGGTTCGCGATCCCTCCGATGCTTCGAACAGAAACACACCACAGACTTTAGAGTTTGCCAGGTACAAGATGGACGTCTACCAGAAGATCCTCGCGGTGATCTTTTCTTCTCTGAAATCTCGCTCCTGGAATGGCGAGCCCATTCGCTGTCCTGATAGTTTGGTGCGAGTTTTCCACCCTGGTATAGTCATATGCTCCCTCGATGGCAAAGAGGCAGCGTACTTCAACGCTTGCCGTGCCGCGCTCGCCAATTTTCCGTGCCCAAAGTGCCTCGTGCACAAGTCGGACCTTCACAGAATTACTTCCACCTTCCAACTTCGAACTACTCCGACCATGAAAGCTGTAGTACTCAAGGCGTCGAAAAAGAAAACGAAGACCGACAAAGAAACCATACTCAAGAACTATGGACTTCACGATGTCCAGGTGCATATGGTTTACGAGACCGTTACATAAGCTGACGGCGGAACCCTGCTCTTAGCATTTTCTATGGGGTTTTCGCTTTTCTGATCCTTACGCTGCATACTCGTACGATACCCTGCACTCCGATGATCTGGGTAAATGGGGTCATCATAGTTGGCCCCTTTTACTGGATGAACTCGAAACCCTCAAGCAAAAGGGACCGTTGGCAGAAAAGTAAGTTTTATCTGTCCCACAAGATTGTTGAGCTGACTATTGTTATTGCCAGCATGCGATGATTTCTCCGTTGGCCAAATCTTAAACATTTCAATGAAGTAACCACGGTACATTTCACCGACGGCCAAAGTTTCTACGATATCCTCAAGGTGAGTGACACTATGGCCTTGGAAACCTGTTAACGATATTCCTGTCAGTGCATCCTTCCTTGCATCGTCCAGTTGTTTTCGAATGATAACGCACTGGTTCATTGCATCCGAGGGTATCAGCATTACCGCATCATGGTCGGCATGCATTGCATGCCTGAACGTCGGCTGCAACGTCTGGATACCTTTATTAAAGACTATGAACATTGGTCCTTCGTGAGTGAAATTGGTTCGAGTTCAACTACTCCCCGCTTACGCGGCCAATATACAGCGAGTGTCTGAGGTGTACGGGAAAGACTTTGATTTTTTCAAGCAGCACGCAGCAAGTCATGTCGTCCGCGACATCTGAGCCAAGGGAACTACCGACCACGGTTCAACTCGTCCCGGAGAGGGATTCCAGCAAGAAGCTCACGAAGCATATATCCGAACGAATGGCAAGGAAGCGGCGCACCAGGTGATGACACTCCAGTATCAAGCAGAATGAACGAGTTCTAATTTCGATCGCAGATGGCCCGCATTGATGAGACACAGGAGGCTATTGCACGGATCCGAATGAAAATTGACAATTATGATAGAGCTCAGCGCGAAGCGGACAACCTTGATGATGAGGACGAGACCCCGGTGGATCCCCAGAGTACGGCGCACTGGGCATTTGGAGCCCCATTTTCTGGCCGTCTCGTGAATTCCAGAGCGGTAGAAGACGCCAACAATGGCTCAGCAGCTTTTCGTGACTTTGATTTTCGATTGAGGCAGTTCATTTCCGACACGTACCCAGAGGAAAATATCAGATATGAAGACACAATAATGGTCTGTTTTATTTGAGATATTTCGACAAGTTTCGATTTCCTTTTTTTCAGATTCGAAGCTTCAAGTGTGTCCACATTTCATACCAGTCGCTTGAGGATTGGCGTGGTGTACGAGACATCGTCAGATGCAACCCGTCTTTTCACCAGCGCGAACGATACAACTGCTTCCTGGTGAATTTCTCGGACCCCGGCTTACACTTTGCCCGTGTACGTTCGCTGCTTCGCTGTAATTTGCCTAGCGGCCGTCAGATTGATGTTGCCCTGGTTCGCCTGTTTGAACGGAGTCGATGGAAACCCAGGACTCGTTGGGCTGGCTGTCAAATTCGCGACGAGGCCAAAGAATATTCCTTCCTCTCGATGGAACATGTTATCCGAGGCGCGCTCCTAGCCCCCGTCTCTTCCCTTACCAACGAGCCTACTCATATTCTGGTCGATACCATAGATGCGGACATGTTTTTACGAGCAGATGCAGAGCTTGTCAATGCATAGATAATTTACACATCGGTATCAACAGCGGTACTATTCTTGATAATCTTAATAGTTGGTATGGAATACAGAGAGGTAATGAGGAGCGAACTTGACCAGGCCTGATGCGGCCTGACCGGTCCGGACACAAGCTGATACTGCCTGATACCCCACAGGCCCAAGCCTGACAGGGCCTGATAAGTCAGTCAGGGCCTGATCAGGTAAATTGGGATTTTCCGACAGTAGGAAGAACTAAATTTCAGAGTGTGAATATTCACTCTGCTTTACAGTTGAGACTGACCGATCTTGTACAGTGACGGGTTCGGGTCATATACGGTAACAGACTCTACACCAGCTAGGACGACTTTCTTGGCTAAAACAAATATCACAGTCAGTATATGCGGTCAAATCAGTAACCGGAAACTGGAAACCTATCTCCACTCCCTAACCCTCCATGCCCACAATCAGAAGCTGCCATTTTCTTCATAGCTGATACGGGGTGAATCGACTTTCAATGCGCTACACCATACCTCTCACCTTCATGGCCTAGCACATATCTGACATTTGTAACGGTCAGCGGAGGTGGGGCAATAATTCACGAAGTGACACCGACAATTGGCGAATACAGGCCTTCGTCGATGACAGTGTCGGTGGTCTCCATTGCGAGCGATATTCTGCGTGAGCAGGTCGTGGTGGCAATGAAAGAGAAATGACGGGAGTATAGACGAGTCACTTCGGCCAGTCACTTCGGCCAGTCACTTCGGTGACGGGCCCGAGTCGGCATATAGAATTGATTGATCGGGTCTTGCTATGGTCAAAGATCTTTAACAGAGGTTTTTAACAGCATTGATTTAGCATTGATACTCAAACTCGGGAAGCTTAAGATCCTTGTTCCTGGAGTCACCCGATGTCAATGTGGAAGACTGTGGACACGGTGTTGCGATAGGAAAAAATCAATCAAGTTCAATGTAAACTGAATGGCATCCAGCTATGTGTTAATTTCGAATATCACGATGCAATTCCTCGCTTGAAACAGACATTCAATCAGCCTCTTCTACACCCTGGGTGAAACTGGAGGTAGTCCAGCCATAGTTGCGTTTCAACCGAGCCCCAATCCTGGATGTCAGGTAAATGCCATATACGAAGGTCTTCGGAAGGCGTCGCACCACTTTATCATATGTGGCGTTAGAGTCGAGTTAGGGTGGGACTGCGATTGCACGTGGTCAGATATCCACGAAAGCAAGAGCGCGGAAGGGGACAGACACGGTGAAATGTGATCGGCCGTGCGTTCTTAGCAGGTGGATCAAAACGTACGGAGGAGCCAGCCGTTTGGCATACTTCAAATCCGATTCTCTTCATGGCCTAAAAAAGTTCTCAGCTCTCTGTGTGCGACAACAAAGTGAAACATCCACTTTTTCGAATACGTCCCAACGAATCTGCCCCTTCTTGAGTGGGACACCATTTTCTCCGACACTCAACGATGTGTCGTCGGCGTCCTCGAGAATACGGTGGAAGACCTTTTCAGGCATGTAATCAAAATCCCTAAGTTTTAACATCAAATGAGGCACACCTTTAAAACCTTTTTGCCCAGCTTGTATCCGGAGGGCAGGAAGTCCGGCATATTATCGCGTTTGTCCTCAGCCGCTACTCCCGAGGGCCTCGAGACAGGTTCATCTTTACGTGTCTTAACTTTCTCTTTCGGCGCTCCGGTTTCGGTAAGATACGCATGGGCAGACTGAGCGACGGTCTGCGTCACGATGACCGGATCTGCTGTCTGCGCCTCCGCCCTTGCTCTAAACGCCTTGAGTCGCGCATTTACCTCCGCCTGCAACTCGCGCGCGCGTTTGAAATACTCCCCCAGGAGGCGCCGCGTACAGGTCGGCCGCGTCTTGTCCGCAACATCGTACAGCCCAAAATGTCGGGCCAGCTCACGGGGATCCCCTCCCAGCGCATAGGATGCAGAATTTTCCCACAGAGAGAGGTCGTAGGTTTCCCACATTTCGTCGAACTGGTCGAAAGGGAGGTACTGCCGACGCTCGATTCGGGTGAGGAGGCTGTTGGGCCCGCGGACGCCCTGCATGTTGAGCGTCCACGCAATGTCGCGCCACTTGTCGCGCACGGCGAGCATTGTTCGATACGTGCAGCCCCATGGTGATTCCGCGTTGGTCTCCTTCAGAATGCTGGGGGGCGTCATGGGACACATTACTGCCCACAAATCGTCCTCCATTCCGTCAAGAGCGCGAGCGTACCGCATGAGGTCTTTGCCGAATGTGGATAGTTCCATCTGCAGAACAAATTCGTGGACTTGAGGAAAGTCTGTTCAGCGGAGGTTTGGCGCACAGAGAATGATAGTTACCAAGTGCGAGTTCACCGATAACCTCGAACGTTCGGCCATCGAAGCGATCTGCCGCGTGTGGATCCTTCGCCTGTTGCGCATTACTTTCAAGGGAATGACCGTAGAAGAATATGCTCACAAGCGTCTTCATCCAGATATCACACAGAGTAAATGGGAGGCGCGTATCCTTGAGGATGATCTGGACAATAAGATCCTCAAGATCATTGAGCTGGCTATATGCGGCGTGGCCGGCGGGTGAACGATCCAACTGTATGTTGGCCAGACCATCGCGACTCTGCTAATCGAATGGGTGTGGAGGGTTGAGTGGTAGAAAACACTTACTCGACTGCGGACCAGGCAAGGGGCGATATTTTCGCTGGCACTGATGACCTGCGTCATGTTGGACCAGAGATGTAAGGAAAGCCCCTCCATCTTAACGAAGCACGCGATCAGACGTAACATCAGGTTACGATCCTTTTTGTACTCTCGTTTGATTTGACTCGACGTGGTCAGCCCCATGTCAAAAAGGTCTTCCAACAATTCTGACGCATGGAGCCACACCATGTGTGCCAACTATATGTAAGAATGTTATCCAAGGTCTGATCAAGTTTGTTAGACGACGCACGGTCACCGAATACACACGACCACGGAATGCATCGTCAATTTTGTGTAAACGAACCCAATCCTTGTCAGGACTTTCCAAGACTTGAGGTGAGAGAATCGTTGTTTTGCCCCGCTGCAAGAGCTCGTCGAAAAAGCCCTCCTGGTCCGTGTGCCAGCCCTCCCACGTGTCGCGAATCCTGTCCTACACAGAAGTAAGCCCTG
This sequence comes from Mycena vulgaris, assembly GCA_029204335.1. Taxonomy (NCBI): domain Eukaryota; kingdom Fungi; phylum Basidiomycota; class Agaricomycetes; order Agaricales; family Mycenaceae; genus Mycena; species Mycena vulgaris. Next base: position 318,884 of record JARGYA010000142.1, read on the forward strand.
TCTATGAAATCGAGAGAACTCACGAATTCTGATAATGCGATGGCTCGAGCGGTCACCCAGTCCATGTCGGGCATTTTGTGTCCGTCCAAATGCGCCGCTGTGGGGAAAGTGAGATCTAAAACGAAAGGAGAGAGATGTGGGAGCACGAACCATGGCGTCGGGACAACCACTCGATAGAACCTTCGCCCCGCCTACGCTTGATAGCTGGTTTGACCCGCACTGGAGCAGCCAGATCCTTCATGTTGACATAGTCGGCGTACATGTGCAATGCCTCCTCCGATACACCTGATTATGTCAATAACAGTGAATCCACTGAAATGGAGACTGATACCTAGATCAAACTACCCACATTGAGTGCGGATTGTGAGCACAAATATAGGTAATGTGAGCTCACGGCCGCCTGCGCCCACCAGGGACCTTCAGTAGGTGGAGTTCCAAGCATCCGTCGAGGCGGCGCAGCGGCACACTTGAGCATCGCCTTTCTGGCACCGTCCTGCCCAAACGATGCCACCAGCCTGCGAGTTCACACCTCATTGCCGCCATAATGTCGATGCTCAAGAGACTCACCAAGCCTCAAATCCGCGTTTTCCTTCCGGATTCTTTCGACAGTATTCCACGGCATTATGGAGCCACTCTGCGTTGAATTCACTTGCTTGCCACACCTTAGCGCGTCTCAGGTGAATGGACGACATGAAGTTAGGAACAAAGGTAGCCGACTGCCGTGATTGCATAATATACACAAACTTCCCACGCTTTGCAACAATTCGATGTCCGGTCCCGCTATTAGTTACCACGCCATCACAACAGGCGTCCTGCATTATTATATAAGCATCCGTTTTGGGAAAGCACGTGCATAGTGCAACGCGACGTGACTTGACGCGTTTGAGGTCTATCCATCGGGATCCAGGCGGTGGGGATCCTCTCCTGTTTCCTGGGGGTTCTTTTGAGTGAAGAATCGAGGAGAATTCACCAGACTTAATAAATTCCTAGTCTCACTTGCAGTCAGACTCCACGAGATTTATGACAGTCGATAAATCTTCAATATGGAGTCTGATTTTACTGGCATGGCGGATCAAGGACCTCAGTTTTTGATGAGAAATTGTAAGCTTTCCCACGCCCAAATTCGGACACAAACCTTGTAGCGCCATCGCAAAACCGCTAGGACCTTTCTATTACAGTTTGAGACATTTTGTGGCATTTTAAATGGAGGTTTCACTTTTCCCGGAGAAAATCGGTGTGGAAGGGTAGGATGGACCGCAGGTCGCCTTTTCCCTTTTCCTCATTTCCTTATGTAGGCTTCGGTACATCGGACATCGGACCCGTTATTTGTTCCGTACGTACACATTGCCAAATATCACCTTCTTACCCCCGAGCCACCACCATCGACGCGCCCAGTGACCCGAGAGCTCCACCGCGAGCACGGCGCCAGTGAACACTTTCCACCTGAGCACCACAATATCGCCCTCACCGAGTCTTTTTGCCCTGCACCCGTACTCTGAGCCTCCACGGCACTTTTCCCCGCATCGACCCGATTTCCATTCCAAGCGTATACGACATTTCCGGGACCCTTCGCTCACTTTCTGCTTCACCCGTACCCCCCATATCCCGGACAACCGACCCATCATTCTGTCTACCAGCCCCGAACTCCGTTCTGCGACATCGGCTGGAAAATGAAGGTGTTACATGTCATTTTCTGTTATTCACTGAAGAGGAAATTTTAGGGTGTTGCTCCCTCCAAAAAATACAGAAATGGTTCCAGGATCATAAACAATGCCTTTGAACTCTTTCTAAGTGCTAAAATGAACTTGGACCCCCGGGAAGTATGCGAACCATGAGTCTCGACCCGATTTGGACGTGGGAAAAAGGTCACGTTCCGGATCGAGGTCCTTGATCGCACCCGCCAACAGATTCAGACTAATAAATTCCTCGGGATACGGTCGAACGAAAGCCGAAATTGCCGAAATCCGAGTATATACCAGAAGAATAGGACTAGGACTGCCCCAGTCCTATGAAATAGGACTCAGTCCAATGGAATAGGATTCAGTCCCATTATCTCGGCCGATTGTTACGTTCAATCGCTTAACATGATCATTCTCGCTAACCCTCGCGTGTATATTCTCGACATCGATGAAGTAATGTTACATACACTATCTAATCTTATCTTGCAGAATTTCTTCACCCCTTGCACGCCTCGATGCTGTTCGACTTCGCTTCCCTTCAACTTCATTTGCAGGATCCACCTCCGGCTCACGCTTGCGACGTCGCGCTCGAGACGGCCCGGAAGTCTCCGTCGGTTGATCCGCCGGCGGTGGCGGTGGTGGTGACAGCAAAAGCACGTAGTCCGACCCGGAAGCGCTGTAGTTGGGAGCCGACGAAGCCACAGGATCATCCGACCCTCCTAGGACTTTGCCGAGTAAGTTGTGCATCTCGCATCAACACAAGCGTGCTTACCATGATAGTTGGGTTCAAGTGCGGGATCGAGCACAAAGCCCGTGCTCCAGTGGAAGAGTGGCTCGGCCGGATGTTCCGCGGGAGCCTGAGGTGGCAGGGCAGTGTCGACGGGCATAAGATCGTCGAAAATCGGATCTGATCAGGCTTAATGAATGAACAATAAGTCAGCAGTTCAACATACTGTTTGGATTTGAGGGAAAATAGTCCAGCTGGGCCATATCCTCGTCCAGTTCTTGCTCCGGCTCGTTATTGGGGTCATCTGCTCCATCCTCCGTGAGAAATAAGAAAAACTAAGACTCTTTACTCACTCATATCTGGCACCTGAAGCGGTAAACGCAATTCTGTATCTGGGCTGCGTAAGAAGAAGAACAAAGAACGAGACAAAATAATTGTCTCACCGGGTATCATGTTATCCGTTTGGTCGGTTATCGTGCGCGTCCAATTAATTTGAACACCCTTCAACGGCCCCGCTCGCAGCGCCTTCATTTCGACATCGATCTGCCCACGCCGAACAACCCAATCGCGCCGAGCTTGCTTCTCAAATTCCACTGCAGCCCGCAGCGTCTTGATTTCCTCGCTCAAGTCCGTCCGTCGCTTGTCGAGTTTCAACTCCGCCTGCACCAACTGAATCTGCTCTTGGAGCGCATGACCACGTGCGAGGGAAAAGCGCCATTCCTCCTGCCCCTCCTCCCGATCCTGGGCCAAGGCATCATACGTCGCAAGATCGTCGTTGCGTTCGTCCCTCTTGTGCGCACTCCATCCCGCTCGTTTCTCGGCAAGGCGCTCGCGCTCAGAGGGTCCGTTCCAGCGCTTCCGCATGATATCATCGCGCGCAATTTGGTGTATTTCGTCGATATCGTCTTTGTCCCGCTCTTGTGTCCTGGAGACAACTCAATCAGATGTCCAAATCATGCGCAACATAGAATGACTGACGCAAGAATAGCGGGAAGGAGCGGCAGACTTGTGGATGTGTCCGCATTGGTCGAAGCGTGAGACGTCTCGGCGATATTAGTTGTCCGAGGTGTGATGTTCCAATCGTCCCGCGAGACTTTCGAGAGATGCGCGTTGACGGAAGGAAGGTACCATGGATTTCGCTGCTTCTGAAGGTACCACTCTGAAGGGCAGTTAGCCCAAATCAACAGAAGAGAGCCACAACTTACGCTGGACCTTCGGGTGCGTCTGACCTGCGCAGAATGCATGCCATGCGTCGATCTCCTCTTGCGAGTCCAGCCCAAGGATTGATTCAAGGCGGATGATGACATCTGGCAAGACATTGGACTTGGAGAGCTCGTCTATGTGGCTGAAATTAGATTAATATTGCCTGCACCGTTGGAACTGAATGTAAAAATTTCACGGACCGTTGGAAGTGAACTGTACACGTAGCTCTGTGTTTCCAGAGCAGAATAGATGGGTTTCAGCGCAAATTTGGAATGTCGGCAACATCCGCGTCAGCGAAGATCTTGTAAAGCGGGCCCCGGTGAGGTAGCAGCAGGCAGCCGCCTTACCGAGATGGTCGTTTATCAGAGAAAGTATGGCATGCCCACGATATCTGTCATTCTGTCATGTCATTCAAGCGATGACTGTCATTTCAAGCGACGACTGTCATCCGCTGTCTAATACGGCAGCGAGTCCTATTCCATAGGACTCAGTCCTACTCCATAGGACTGGGGCAGTCCTAGTCCTACTCTTCTGGTCACTCCTCCATTTCGACAGCCGCCAAAATTTGGCGTGACACACCAAAATTTTCGAAATTCCGAACGAAAATTTCTTCTTTTTTGCATCTCCCGGTCACTTTTGGGCTCTGTGTCACGCTCGGGAGGTTCGACAGAGGCCTCCGTGACACGTGACCCCAACCAAAATTCGACATCGACAGAGGGGTCCGTCACCCGTGACTGTCGAACTACGTGAAGCCCCAGATTCGAGGGTCGGACGAGGACAAGAGTTCCGGAAGATATTCCCAGATCGTAGTTCTTTCGACCACTTGAGCGCCCTCGCATGAGCGACTAAGCGCCGCGATGGCATACAACGCTTGCTCCCGCACGCCGTTGGCCCCGTTACTACGTCAATGAGTGATATAAACACGTTGATAAGGAATTATGTACCTCATAGGAGACACTGTTTGTGCGCAGAGTTCTGGTCCCAGCGTGGCAACTGCTGGGAATTTATGGATGCCGAGATTGCCTAGAATCTCGCATGTCCATATCTGGCCGTCGGTGTTTGAAGACTCCAGGAGAGCAGGGATGTGCTGCACGTCTCTGCTTCCACCACTCGTGCAGCGCCTCGCCAGCGACTTAACTTCGAGAATACGTATACTGCACATCGGTGCAGTTCAATATCAAGTCCATCCGAGTCCCTGAGCCAGTATTAGCTATTTTGAGGAAGAAAGAATTTGTAAATACCGTAACAAGTCCATGATTCGTATGCAGGTTTCATAACTCAAGATGGCCAAAGACGCAGACTAATAAACCGCAAGATCACCCAAAATGTTATCTGCCCCATTCGCAACGAGCAGCGACCGTGAAACCGAACTCACGACGGGAAATACGTGATAGAGGAGTTTTTGGAGGAAAGTGATTGCTGAAAATGCCTATTAGCATTGCACATATTCCGCGTCATGTCTTGGTGCATGCGGAGGTGAGCCAAGTGAATCTATTTAGCAGATTAATCTGAGCAGAATTAGATAGAATATATCCCGCCAATTACGAGGTACATTCAACAGCCATAAGGAGATCCAGCTGGAAGCGTTTTATGACCCGAAACTGGTACTTTTGTGCAATTTAAACATTCTGTCGTTCAAACCCACCATTTCAATCGGGCCAGACCCAGATCCTCCCATACTCCCCGTTGCGCGTTTGTGGCCGGACACCTCTAGTTGCGCTTAAGTTCGCTTGGGTTGAGTGGGGCCCGTTGCGGCTGGCACGGGGACGCTCGGCCGAGGCATAGTTGGCCGATTTGAGATCCCCAGGTGCGACTTGCCGTGGCCCCGCCACTTCACGGTAGCGGCCCCATAGTTGTATATGGGGGAAGGCTTCGGGACGCGAGTGTGCTTCTTGAATGTGGCATCAGAGTTGTTCGGAATGACTTCTCGCTCATCTGCGGAGCCGTTCAGCCATTGAAAGGTATAACGTTGTTCATCCAGGTATTTGACATTGCCTTTGAGAGTCGGAGCATGGCGGGGTGGAATATCGTCAACACCAAGAACAAGATTCGGCGTCTGATGAGGACGTGAGACGAGGGAGCCAATAATGTCGAAGGTCGATATGCGAGAGCTGGAATAACCGCAGAACAGGAACGCGACTGTTTGGTCGCGTTTGGCACTAATTGAACGCGTCGCGTGACATGTGATGCATCCGCGCTTTCAGGCGATGCAATATTTTTATCATTATTTAAGCTAGCTCTACCCTATTCCATTTACGACACCCCCCTCTGTCGTAACTTGGTCTATAACTCCCGAGATTCTTATTCAAACCCTTAGGTCTCTTCGGATTCGGTAGTAACGTCTGCACGTTTGGTACAGACCATGTTGCAAAAATTGGCTGCTTCCTGGGGATTATTCCATTATTCCCCATTTTTTCACCCTGGATAGAACCCTCCGAGAGATAGTTTCAAGTCCCCGGGGCGCATCCTACCATCAATAACTTCCACCGAAAATAATTCAGCTCTGGGGCAAGGAAACCCGTTGGGGCACGTGTAATTTACCCAGACCTCCCTGTGGGTTGCATCTGAAACACCTTCGTCCCGTCGGGTTTTAGCGAAACTTACTATGCCCAGACGTTCCTCCTATTACTGGATTCTACCACTACAAGTGTAGGGGGTGTATAACAAACGTTGTAGAGGGAAAGCAGGGCTACACATGTATACCGAAATGTTGTGATTCCAAGATTCCATGGAGAACTGAATTTTCGCAACGGGCTCGCATCAGATCGGGCCAATACAGCTTTTGCTAGGGCTATCCCTTAACCTGCGACTTGAAGAATCCTGAGACGTCTACTTTAATCGTGTCAAACATCTTGTACTCTCGTCCTTGAGCAAGAATTGGCTCTTGAGCACCATCTGGGCGATGCGCATTACGGCGTTCAAACGGAGTGTCGGCTGGCCCGGCACCATCGGCAAAGCCGGATCCGGAACACGAAAGCTCCAACCACAGTGCTCAAACGGCGGACGCGATTCGCAGAGCAGTTAAGACGCCCTGAAGATCTTTTTATGACTGTAAAATAAACAAAGCTCCGGCGCGCAAACTACGACGCTAAGAATATCGCGAGTTCGGATATACACTGCATCTCAAGCGAGGGCACTAGATCTCAACCAGGCGAGCGTAACTCCGGTCAACCCGGCAAATACCATCACCTTCCCAAGATTGCCACCAATCCGCCGACTGGCCAATTTCGAATCCCTTGCAATCCTGGACAATACGCGCATCAATTATCGTGGGAGCAAACGGAAGTCAGAAAACACACGTTTTAAACCGTGCAATTCGATCGTTAATCACTCCGTATGTGCCCTCGCGGATGTTCTCCCTCTCCAATCGCATGATTGAGCCGTTGTCTGGCAGGAGCCACGAGCATCCGCTCGTCGCTGGGTCCGGGTCTGTTGCAGCATAGAGCACGGTTTGCGCGACGCGAGTGGCCGGGAGCAGCTCTGAGCCTGTCAGGACGAGTCGTGCCGTGAGAGACAGATTTGTTGTATCTGTTTTAGTGAGAACAGAAAAATAAGAATGGTATCAACGAGAGACAAACCTGCCCACACGGGGTCGACACACGCGATTCGAATGTTGTCGTGTTCCACCAGGGGGTAAAGTGAACGCATCAAACCACGAATGTCAAACTTCGATGATGTATACATCGGCGTGAGCGGGATCGCCTCCCAAGATGCTGATGGTATGGTCAGTCAACGTCAGAAACACGGAGAGGAAACGGCCGACCCATCGACCCTATCAGAATGAGAGCTTTCCACTGGTCGGCGCCTGTACGAGTGCTTCTCAAATAATTCAGGCCAAGGTGAACGGCTGAGGACAATTGCATGAGCGAGAAAAACAACTGTTGCAATACATACTTTGAACTGCCCCAAAAAGATTGATCTCCAACGCAGACTTACCCGATTGGCTTGCGAAAGTGGCTTGGCCCGCTTAGCGGAGTTTGAATTTGGCTGGGCGGGCGTGGCGGGCGTGGCTTGCGGCGTGGCGTGACTTGTGCTCGCTTACACCAAAGCCACACACTGTAAGTGATTCATTCATATCCATTTCTTAAAGCCTCCACAGCATCTGCATTCACCGTCATTATGTCAACCTCACCCCTGTGCCCCGCGCTGCCTACTTGGAGCGCCGAGAACACCAAGTCTCACACTTTTAATATTACGCCCTGACGAACACATTTATTTCACATATTTGGAGCTTCTGTACTCTTTCAATGACAATATAAACCTATGTTGCTCGCAACCTCCACTGAGACCAAGTTCATACTCATTTCAACCGCAACTCACTGCATTCAGCGCCCTGATAGCCGAGGGCCACGTGGAGCGTCTGCCACGTCTGGCTACGTCCGCCGATCCCTGGCGAAGCTTCGGCTACCTTCGTCACGTCGCTTAGCCACGGCAACTTAGCCACAGCCCGTGGAGCGCCAGCAAGGTGATGGCTAAGTGTTCGGCTAGGCTACGGCGAGCCTTCGGCTAGCCTCCGGCTAGGTGGCGGCAGTGCCTGCGGAGCTCTGCCGTGGACGTCAGCCGCGGCTAGCCGCATGGCTCCACAGACGGATGGCGATGCTCCGCTGCGGCTAATGGGGGCTTGAATGCAGTGACTTCCGCCGAGCTCAAGTTCAATCAATAATGATCCTTACCACGACGCCTCCATTATAGCTAGTACACACAAGGGTTGGAGTCCCGTATTTAAATTACAAGCTACCAATTTGCATCTATGCTACCTTGCCCGAACGAAGCCGACGAGGTGTGCCGGGCGTGACCATTTGATCTGACTTCTTTGTCTTTTTTTTTTTCGCTCTTTCTGGCTCGTGTTCGTCCGTTTCGCCGACTTCTCTCCTCAAGGCCACCCTATGCCTTGCGCTTCAACACACCCTCAACGATGACCGGAATGGCGATATTCGGTTGAATGTGAGATGGACGGTCGCGCCGAAAGGTAGGTGGTTGGAATTCTTCGTCAAAGACGGTGTGATCGCGCTTGAATTTTAACATTTGTTGAACTAAAACACCACTCTCGGCGGGGGAGGATTCCAGGGCAGCGAACATGACATTGAACGCGTCGTCCCCATCGGAGCGACATGGAACAACGCTGTTGTCCAGAAGGTCCTCGATCAGGTCGCCATTGAGGTCCAGGGGTTCTTTTAGCTTGTGCTGGACTGCGAGGAGCTGCAACAGAACAGAGCCCACACCCATTACTCGTGTGTGGCATTCGTGCTCCGAGATGTCGGAGAGTCCGGGGTGCGCCATCAAACTGATTAAGGGAGCCGAAAGGATGGCCTCCACCTCTGGCGTTGGAACGAGGCCAAGGGTGCGTATCCACTCCGCAGCCTACCGATTGCGTAGATGGCTTTTTTTGCCAGAGAAATATTCATTGAAGCTCCTTATGGCCGGGTGATTATCATTCCAACTGACCAGAACTTATGCGACACGAGGAATTGCGGCATCAAAGATGGAGGAGAGTGTGGGGTTTTGGTGATTAGGATCGTCGGGCTTCATGTGGAATGGCAAATGGATCCGTCCGATCTAATGGAATCGTTAGACTAGTTCATTCAAGTTGTTAAGGGAAACTCCTGATTCTCCGTGAGCTTCACCCCCTCGATTTCCTTGAGGAATTTTCGGTCCCGAACGAGTCCGAAGCATTAGCATGGGCAGATTTGAGTGGGCGCTAAGATATACAGCTCCGTCGGTGCACTCAAGCCATTGAAATTCATACACGTTGAACTACCCTTTTCGCTTTATGTCATGTTCAATAAATCGGGCCGGGTACCACAACACATCTGGTGTATTCCAGTTCATGGCATCCGAAGATGGCAGCAGTACCACCTGGCTCGGCTCGAAACTGGCACGGTGAGATATTTGACAGACAGAAGTATGCATAAGAAAACTCACAATTCAGCTGCGGCTTCCTCACGACACCATCCACACATGAAGTGTTCTTCGGGGTCATTCCAATCCATGCCAGGATGACACTTGAAATGCGACCAAAGTTTGGACCTATCGCACTGAACTTTGTCTGAGTCATCGTCTCGAAGGCTTGCTCCGCAGGGCTGACAGCGGACAGGACATGGCGTCGTGAAATCTGTTTCGCCAATTACATTTGGGACATCGCCGGGCGGCGGCGAGCTCTGATCAGGTATAAAGAATCGGTCTGGGCTGCCTAGAGGAGGCGAGACCAGGCCATTCTTCGTCGGTGAGGTAATTGAGTCGATGGGCATTTTATCCAGCTCATCATCGGAGTCAACCACCGGGTCGAGCTCCCTTGACCGCACAGGTATTTTTGTGAATTCAACGGGAGCAATCAATATAAAACAAAAACAAGTAGCTGTAGGGACATATCCAAAAGCACAGATCAAATCAGTGACCAGGTTATGGCAGAAGTTTGGAAGTCCTAATTTTGCCTTGACGCGGTTCAGTTCGAAGGTTGTCACTTTACGATCACTTTATGATCACTACGTTCAACTGCGATCAACTAAAAGCACCCACGGCGTAATCGAGCCATGCCAAAGGCATTCTATATAGACACAAGCCAGTTGGAGCAAGCCACGCCCAAGCCACGCCACGCAAGCCAGAAACAAGCCGACAATTTTCAGGCGAGTGATGAATAACTTTATGATAATCACGCTGCCTATTTTGTCTCAGCATGCCATCGCAAGCCACTTGGCTTGAGCAGAATGGCTTGCGGCACGTGACACAAGCCATTCTGCTCAAGGCCACGCCCGACTCATGCCCATGCCTAGAAGTCCTCAAGAATAATACTCCGTTGAGTGTATATGTACAGATTTATGATTTACCTGCCTTCCTACAATCAACTAATTTTCAAGCCACGCCCCCGCCCGTTTGATGGCATCAGCCAAAATGGCTTGTGCATGCCATTTTATTGGCAGCGATGAGCAGGGGCATGGAAAAATAGTTCATTGGTACAAATCCATGGTTTACAAAGGTTTACACACCCACGCCTTCCCACAATCAACTAATTTTCGTCGCAAGCCACGCCCCCGCCTATTTGATGGCATCAGCCAAAATGGCTTGCGCAAGCCATTTTGCTCGCCGCGACTAGGGGCCGAAATAAATGGAATAAACTATTATTTGGAGTTCAGTGACTCCATATAACAATGTAAGCAACAGTAGAATGATCTCCAAAGCTTGAATTGAAAATCACTGGGCACAAGGGCATGTGATGACATTTGACACATTCAAATTTTCTCAACCCGGTGCCAATTCACCAAGATATCACTGCAACATGCTAGGAGCAGGTAAATTAGATATAACTGAGATGGCATTGACCTTATTATGGCATGAATCCCTTAACTTTTCGTAACAAGTCGTGCCCACGCCCATTTTGATGGCATCAGAATGGCTTGCGCAAGCCACTTGGTTGCCAAAGGAAAATAATGATTTCCTGGCATATCCTGGGCCCGACAATGCCCCAGATTATTCAAACGTGTTCATTCGGGGAGTTTACATCAAAATCTTGAGTATTTACGCACATTCGACTGGTGACGGTCAAGAACCTGGTTCAACTGATGTCAACTAACGAAGACCGCAACCTAGAATAGATGTCCAGAGAGCTGGCTTCACCTCTGGAGTATCCAAAGTTTTTGTGTGAAGGAATCTGTTCAAATTTCAGTTTGAGCTACTGAAACACTTGTGTCGTTCAAAAGTCAGGTGAGTTGAACAGCGAATATCTTTGCATGGTGGACACTTCTTCCAATATTTTGAATACAGATGGACACTCAGTAGCGTGAACCATCGGTTAAGCCTCACAAGCCTACTGGCTTGCATGTGGGGTATGAGTTGCCGTCATTTTTCATGGCGACGAAGAGTATATTAAAATTATGTGACAATTGATGTCCTAGGTACCTGCAGGGGACATATACTAATGTATTTTCCACATAAAATCCAACGCTAGGGCCCTACATGACGTGCAGTGAGCGCAAGCCACTTTGGTCAAAGTGGCTTGCCAAGCCGACAAAATGGCTTGCAAGCCGAAATGCCGGGCGTGGGCGTGTGATGCCACGCCCACGCCCGAAACAAGCCAATCGGCGCGGGCGCAAGCCACTTTTGCAAGCCAAAAAGTGAACTCTCATCTCCAACGTCGACATATCAGGTGGGAGGGGTTTGCCGTCCTTGTAGTCCAAGACACCAGAGCACGCGTCACCATGTTCGCTCACACCGGCGCAAGGGATCTGCAGCGAGGAGATCGTCAGTCGGGATGGACCCTGCGGATAGAACCACGCCCGCACCACAACGTCCACGGAACCAAAATGAGAAACCGCGCTTTCAAAAAGGGCGATCTGATCTTCCCACTGCAGAACGTTACACTGAACGTATATGGCGTTACTATTGAACGGAAGATTCAGTGAGTACTCTGTAATCCTTCATGGCAAGCCGCATACCCGCCCAGTTCACGAATCTCTTTAACCACCTTGCTCGCCGCCTCGCCGTTAACATCGCCGATCACAACTTTGGCGCTGCAGTGAAAATCAATGAGACTGTGAAAAAATTCACGGTATGAGAGACATACCCGTAGCGCGCAAACAAAATGGCCGTTTCACGTCCTATGCCATTTGCACCCCCTAACATTGAGATTAGTACGACGCAGAGCCAACAGACAACGCCGGTAACCGACCAGTGAGCACGACAGTTTTCCCCTCTACCCTTTTCGCGTACTGGAGGAGCTCTTCGAGGTCCATTGAGACCATTGTGGTCCTGTGGAGGTCTTGTGAAAGGAGATTTTTTCACTACTCCATCCAGACATCTCTGAGTCGCGACTAACGTTATCTGGGCAAGCTTCGTGAGAATTTTGGACCAATCGGGCTCTCGGGGCCGCCGAATCTCGTAGTGATCAAGTTGTGACAGCTCAATATTAATGCGACATTGAATTAGTTTGTATCAGTATCTCCATTGGTCCCGCCCATTCCTGCAGGCATGAACTCGCAAGGGAAACGCAGGGAAGGCGCGCGGGTTGCATTCACACCTGTAAGATGCATCACATCCAAACAACAACGGGTGGGATGGTTGGATATTCTTGATTTTCGGCGGTGATGGTCGGATAATGCGACAGCCGTATTATGAGTGCCCAAGTATAGCTGCAAGGGAAAAGAGAAAATTTACGACTTCACCGCTGCCTAATTACCGCCGTCCCTGCACGGGGCCGTCTCGGTAACCCAGAGCTTCTAGTGCGATTTGCGGATTCGTAATGTTATCAGCGCGGGATTGATCCGGCGGAGTTTGTTCTCCCCTTTATAAAATTACGTTTGTTCGTCTGTGCCGGGGCGCGGAGCGCCCCGGCGCGCTTATAAATAAAAATGAATGATGGGCGTGGAGATGGGCGCCACGGGCGGGAGTCGACGACGGGCGAGGTCGTATGGATCAAGAGCATGCTGACTTATCATGGGGATACATCAAGCATGAGCGGCGAACGCGGCGGGAAATGGAGGAGCGATTCATACGAGGTATCACGGAGCGCAAATGAGATGTCTCCGCTCTCGTGGGAGCGAATTGGAGCGGAGGGGGTCACGGAGATGGGACCGCGCAGAGGAGTGCAACGAACTCAAATGAGTTATGAACCTAAGAATGTTGCAGTTGGATTCAGGTACCTGATTCCATCGACCTCTGTGCCATGTTGTGCCGTTCAGGATTCAGGTGTGCCACACCTGTGAGATGGATTTCTCAGATCCCCACCGCTCGGCACACTCATTCGAGCCCGCCGTAGCCATTTTGGTGAGAACAGTGATGAGCACACAATTGCTGGTGATGTGCCGGCCCATCCTATGTATCTAATCCGTGTACTTGGCCCCAAGTACGTTTTCTTTGAGCCGGGTTTTGGGCTTTAAAATAACGTACTTGGGGCCAAGCATACAGATCAGATACACAGGCCATCCAAGGGGGGAAGGAGTACACAATCTGGGAGGGGTGAGAGACGCTTCCGGGAGAACAGGTGGCTGTAGACGGGTTCACTCGCACGAGATAGGTGTAGTACACCTAGCCAAGGACCTGCGGCAGTTGAACAGGATGTGGAGGAGGGAGAGTTCACAGTGGGGCTTCAGGGACGAGGATGGTGAGCTGCTCCGTACACTAGGAACATAAATAGGCCTCTTTCAAAAGCAGGCAAGTGACCGTGACGCCGTCATGCGCAGGCACTGCTTCCTCCTCCCTCATTCAACGAACTGCGCCTGTCCCAGATCCAGGCCGGCATCGCTGGCGTTGAAGTGAAGCAGTTTCAAGTTGGTGGTGATGAACGCCGCGCAGGCGGACGCTTCACCATCGCAGGCCCTACGGTCGCATTGCTGTTGCCAGTCCATTAGGGTAAAGAGAAAGCCGACGTTCATACAGTCCCGGACCTGGACGTAATCATTTCCGGAGTCAAGGAGGGTATTAGTGAAGATCGTCAGAGTTTCGCCGTCTCGCCAGACTAGGAGGACTTGATCGTTCGTCGCGCGGTTACCTGAATGATAGGCCGTCGTTTTGAACCGCTTTCTAGAATGTCAGCCACGTCCCGCGTCTGACAAAATATCATCATGCGGTCACCCTTCTGGTAGAATGCAAGCCCCATTTGGCATTTGGATGTGTTCGAAGACGGCGTCGTGCATGGCCAATTTCAAGGGGCACTCCTGGACGTCGAGCTCGCAGTTTGGTCGAAAAACCGACATTCGGATGATATCCCATTCGGGAATGCCGGAGCGCGAAATGCATTCTGTTTGCAAGTGTCCTGCAATTGTGGCAAAAGACCGAGAATCTGGACACCGAAAGCGACAAGGTTAGGGATGCAAGCAAAGATGGGGCGGTGGGTGAGATCGGTGAGGAGTTTGTGGATCTCGTCAAAGATTATCCACGACAGTTCACCGCGTTGTGCAATTCCATATATTGCGGTGAGAAAATATGCCTGGCACATGGGCGATTCGAGCACGGGTATCAGTGTTTACAGAGTGGGCAGCTTACGCAGCGCCGAGTCGGACCATACATTTTCCGACGCCGAGAATAGGGCGTGTGGAGCGTGTGGATGTCGTGTTTCGAGCGGAAAGGGCAGCTATTTTGAGAGCCGAGACGAAGTGCGTCGGAAAAATAATCTTTGTTTCGAGGACGGAGACGAGGTAGAAAAGGCAATTATTATGACGTCCGCGTGGAATGAGAGCAGAAAATACAGGAAGCCAGAGAGAGTTACAGAAGCGCAAGCTCTAATCCCAGCGGAAACAATCGATGGCAAGAAAGTAGGCCACGTTGGGTAACTTCGATTAGGCAAGGCGATCGCTGTGATTTCATTTCGGAGTGCAAGGATGCCAGCGGAGAAGACAAAGAGGCGTTGGGATACTTATAAGCGCCCAAGTCACATATGTTGGTGAAGTGCTAGCCAGCAAGAAACGGCGGGAATAGTAAAATGCCTGAGAGAGAACCACAAAGTCAGCACAGTCCGCGACGCGGTAAGATTAGGGCAGAAGAAAGACGCACCGCGACATAAGGGTACGAATAGATGTCGCTGCGCGACGTGCCAAGTGACAAGGGCGATCACGATGTGCCGAATGCAGAGCAAGGGATCTTCTCGATGCACTGCACGAGAAGTGGGACCCAAGGCGACCCCAGCCAGAAGACTACGAAGAAGAATACGAGCCCCCGCGGCAAGAAGCGGATGGCGAGGCGGTAGAATTTGACCCAAGAATAACAACTCACGGAACAATAGCGGATACGTTCCGCATCTTCACAAAAGGTACCCCCCGGAACCTCCAAGGAAGAGCCCCAAGAACGCAACGCGCCCCCGACCTCAACGCTGAGAACACCACGGTGTATACGGACGGCTCTGCCCTGAGAAACGGCCAAGAGGACGCGCAGGTAGGCGCCGGAATCTTCTTCGGCGAGAACGACCCGAGAAACAGGGGTATACGAGTCCCTAATGAGGTGGGCCGCTCAAACAACGTCGGGGAGATTGTGGCCATAAAGGAAACCCTCGAGATATGCCCAGTGAACGCACTACTGGAAATCCACAGCGACTCCCGAATCGCCATCGACGGACTAACAAAAAACCTAAGAAAGTGGGAAGACAGGGGATTCTTCGGGATCGCGAATGGGAAACTATTCCAGAAGACAGTGACGAACCTTCGTAAACGGAAAGCTCGAACAGCCTTCAAGTGGATCAAAGGCCACGCTGGGAATGAAGGGAATGAGGCGGCGGACGAGCTGGCAGGCGAGGGAAGCACGAAAGACACACCGGACCAGATAGAAATGAGACCGAACCCAGCCTTCATGCTCCCCGGAGCCAAATTACAAACTGTAACCCAGTCATCAGCATACAAAATAATAAGAGAGCTGAAAATGAACGAACCGACATATCAAGAGAAACTTAAGAGGCCAGCGACGATGAGAAATATGGTATACGCGAAAGCGGCAATAACGGACCTCAACGGAGAAACACCGAGGGAAGGAAAAATCTGGAAGGCCACAAAACATAAGGATGTGTCGAGGAACATCCGCTACTTCTTGTGGATGATCCTGCACGACGGATACAAAGTGGGTAGATACTGGGAGAAAATAGTAGGCCACGAGGAAAAAGCAACCTGCAATAAATGCGGAGTTACGGAATCCATGGAACACATCCTAACGAGATGTGACGCCTCGGGCCAGAGTGACATTTGGGAGCTTGCGAGCGAGATGTGGAAGCTGAAAACAAAAAAGGATCTACCGACGCCCACAATGGGCCAGATCATGTCGTGCGCGGCGATCAAACGCGGTGATGCTGGAACGACGCGTCTCTTCAGGATAATGAATCAATGATATCGGAGTCGGCGCACCTGATATGGAGGATACGGTGTGAGAGAGTGATTCAAGCCAAGGAAGCGGCATCACCACGAGAGATATACAGCCGCCGGCTCAAATCAATAAACAACAGGCTAGGCATTGACTGCGCGCTGACCAACGCCAAAAAATACGGGAAGAAAGCGATTAAGAAGTCACTGGTAATTAAGACATGGAAAAATGTTCTGAAGAACGAGGTAAATCTCCCCAAAGACTGGACGTGGGAGACCGGGGTTTTAGTGGGTGTCGGCTGAATCAACAATGATGGGAGACGGCGGCCTTGTGCCACCGCGCTCCCTGAGTTGAGGAGATCGAAGCCCCACACGCCGTGTCGCGAGAATCGGGCACGAGTGCGAGCGCGCATCTCCTCGGGTGGTAATAAGTATTCCTCTGGCCGGGTTCCAAGTCCAAGGCCTCAAACTAACGGGTTACGAACAAACGACTATGTCGGTCCGGGAGGTTGAGTTGCCGCCTGCGGGCGCCCAACCAGAACGGGTAGCAGTAATGCTATTGTTCAAAACTAACTAAACGTTCCGCAAAAAAAAAAAAAAAAGAAACGGCGGGAATCGGTCCGACTCGCTGCTGCCAAACACAAGCACACTTTTCTCCTCATCACCTCGATCTAGTCCTCGTTGCGCTGGGCTAACCCTCTCGTCTTCCGACGCTTACCCCTCTGACAATAGCTCCTCCTTCGGCGCCTAACCCTATCCCCTCCACTCGGCACGGCCACTACCTCCAAGCCCCCGCGCTTACTCCAGTCTCTCGCCCAGTGCGACCGCTCAAGGTCGCTCAGGCTCTCCGTCGACCGCGCGTCGTCCGCCGTGTCCTTCTCCCTCCCGCATGCCACCTCCAATTTGACCTCCACCAGGCCTGTAGCCCGCGCAATTCCACGCCGCGTTCTACGCGCAAGTGTGGTGCGCGCAGGTATCGGGCGGTCATCCGTGACTTGCAAAGTCTATCCAAATTTGAATCAAATCCATCTACGGCGAACGTCACCAGCTTGTCGCATCGCCGTCCCTTCCGGGCATCAGCACCACACGCCGGGTATGTATTATTCGGCGTCGCAGTTGGACTCGTCGTCGTATACCTCGGTGGACAGTACCAGTAGTCCTGGGATCGGGAGTGGGACGCGGTAATCGTATAGTACAAGCGGGAGTAATAATTCGTGCGTCTTTCTTCCTTTTCTCTTCTCCCTCAGCTCCCTTCTTCCTACTTCTTCCTCCCCAAATCCCCGCACTCCCTCTTCCTCTCCTCGTCCTTCCTCTCTCTGTCACGAGCTAACTGAATCCGCTTTACAGGAATGCCTCTTACGCTTTGCAGGAATGCCTCCTACGCCTCCTACCACTCCACCTCCGCCTTCTCCGCCTCGGGGACGAACAAGAAGTGGTGGTCTCTGGACGGCACGAAGGGGTAGACGAGCGACGCGGGGTGGGGATGCATGCTGCACACGGGGCAGAATCTGCTGGCGACGGCGGTGCAAAGGGTTGGTGGTGAGTCACTTTTGGTTTTCTTCGTTTTCGTTCCTCTTTTTGGTCTGTATTCTCCCCGTTCACGCTTCCATGTGCGAGCGTTCTTTTTCTTCGTCTGTATTTTTTTGCACGCTACGTTTTTGGTGGGGAGCTTCGCAACGTTGGACTAGCTTTCGTTTCTTATTCTTTCCTTCCTGATATTCTACTCCGTTTTCTCCCTCCCTCCCCCTTCGTTCGTCCGCCCCGTCTCGCCCTCGTCGCCACTGTATGTGACCCTCACGCAGTCACGTTCACGTCACCCAACCCCGCGACTTCACATTGTCCTCCATACCCTCTACCCAAACGCCCTAGCCGTCCCAGTATGACGTGTGCGGGGGTGTCGCGCGCCAGCGCCCGTGCTCCCTGGGGACGCTGGACCGCAATTCGGCTCGCTGGCGAGGCACGAGCGTTTTGATGACGCGGGGATGCGACGTTGGTCATATTCGGTCGTGGGTAAAGCGATTGCTTAGCGCGGCGGAGGGTGAGCATGTGGGTGTGCCAGAAATCAGCAGCGGTAGTCGTTTGCGCTGCGTGGTGGATATCTTGCACTCGAGAACCTCGAGTTAGAGGCTTTTTCTCCCAACTTTTCTTCCGGCGTCGTTTCTATTTGCGATTTCTTAGCGGGGCGGGGCGTATGCTCCTTGTATACCGCTCTTTCTGCTTCTTCCCTCCCTACTATCCCTCTCCCCCGGCGTCATACACATGCTAACTTACCTTCTCCTTAGAACCACCACTCACACTACCCTCTGTGCCGCTCTTCCCATCAACTTTGACGACCACGCGCGCCTCCTGTCCTTGTTCCTCGACGCGCCCGCGGCACCGTTTGGGGTGAGACGGCACGCTGCAACAAACGGAGGTGTTCGCGGCCTTACACTCGCCCGCCGCCCTCGCCGCTGCGCATTCGCACTCCCAAGCGTCTTCGGGGCACAGCTCGTCGCGCGGGCACGCTGCGTGATCGTCCGCGTCTGCGTCGTCGTCGTCGAGCCACTTGCACGGCAAGGCGCCCGCACACGGGAAGCCGGAAACGAAAGTGCGGGGAAACCGCCCCGTATTGCTGTTCCTCGGGATTCGGCTGGGGCCCGACGGGGTGAACCCAGTGTATCATGAGACGATCAAGGTATGTATTTTTCTCTTGCTTTCTCTTCCTCCTTTGTAACCCTGAACGCTGACGCCCTCTTTTGCAGATGCTGTACACCTCCCCCCAGTCAGTCGGCATCGCGGGCAGCCGCCCCTCGTCATCGTATTATTTCGTCGGCGTGCAGGGAAACGGCCTCTTCTACCTGGACCCTCACCACTCGCGTCCCGTCGGCCGTTTGCTCAGCCCCGAGGCGTACACGCGCGGTGGCTCCCTGAGTCCCGACTGAGACTCTGCACGCGCTAGGTTGATGAACCCCGACTACGGGCATGGGCAGGGACAGGGGCATACGTCTATGACGGAGGACGAGTTGGTATACACGCCGAGAAGCTCGCACAGCGTCAGTGCAGATCCCGCAAACTGTGCGCCCTCAAGCCATCCATGCGTGGACTCCGGCCCCCGTCCGAATTCCGCCTCGCATGCGACTCCCGGCTTGCCGATATACGAGGCGGGCGATGCGCGGCCCCCACCCGTCGCTTTTCCGACCCCTCCGACCCCGCTCTCCTCGAGCGTCGTTCTATTCTCTCCGCCCCAGCGCCGGGTGGCGGTGCATTGCCTTTTTCGGCATTCGGCGCTGCGGAGCGGCGCGTTTTCTTTTCGTCTTTTTTGTTACACGTATAGTTTCTTGTGAACTTACGAGCTTTGCGACTACGCTTATTTCCCCCATATCTCTCGATGATGTACCAGGATTTGTTCAATACATTTATTTCGACCATCGTGCGCTGAATGTGTCGTGTTTGAAGACAAGGCTGGCGGCATATACACCGAAAAAAATCTATCGGGTTTTGGGTGAATGTGCCTTGTATTTTATTGAATGTGGCATGAAATACCCTTCTGGCGGCAACTCGGGCCGAGACTCTCTCGGGCCGAGACTCTCTCGATAATGTACCGCCACGTAGTTTCGGTGGAAATTTCTCGGTGGGCGCATACGTACATCTTTGATTGAGGGATTCGATTTGGAATCATTTCTAGACCCCCTCGTGGCCTCTTACGAGTCAAATCCGTCTTTAAATTGCGGCGCATTCAAGTCTTGCTCGGATGAATCCCATTCTTACCACGCCATCCGCTCAAAAACGCGTGAAATCCCAAGAATCCTGACCTACTTTACCGGACTGTGCCTGACGATCCGCGCAGTATCCACGTGTACTCACTATCCGTCTTATCCGAGAGCGTGGGCCCAGGTTCTCTGTCGGAAAAATCGAAAACGGCGAATAAGGCCGGACATGGGCGTATCCGGTCAAATCAGGCCGTCAGGTTAGGAGGGCAGTTATAAGGTGCAAAAAACCCCGGAAAAGCGCTTATCACCTTATCAGCCTAACAACGCTTATGAGGACATTTTGGGGGATTTTCAAAAACCCTGGACCCCTCCATGATGAGGGGTTTTTCGACTCCCTACCGTGGTGGGGAGATCACGAAATGGTACAAATGTCTGTAATGCATATAGGCTAGTGTATTACTTGAGCTAAGTACATAGAAATAAATACTACAGTCAATCCACGGACCTTGCATGAGCTTTTAGAAATCCGCCTTTCTCGCCGTAAAATTGAGCTTTTAGGATGAAGTAAAGTACCTAGATGGTGTGGAGAGACGTGTAGACTATGACCCTACAAAAAAGTTTGAAAGAATTCCTTGAGTTTTGCGCTTTTTAGCCGAATCGGCACAGGTCGGATTTTCGGTCTTAATCGGTCCTTGCATTTCTGCGCAAACGAGCCACGCACGACCTCGGTACACAGAAATTTCGATGGTTTTCAACATTTTAGGCCTCGATTCATCTAGCTATGCATGCATTGCCTTATCTGCTGGTCGATTTCCTTCACATCTCCTCCTCCGACTCAAACTCCGGCTTTGAGTCAGAACTTTCTGATGAATCATCCCCAGACAACATCTCTACATCCCCGCATCCTGTCCGAGCGACTTCCCCACCCGCGGCCTCGCTCGTCTCGGCACCCTCGTCGCGAAACCGAGCTGGTGTAGGCCCACGCTTTGTTTGTGCGGGCATCAACATCACGTGGACGCGCAGCTTTCTCGTCGTAATTCCGCACGACCCGAGCAGTTGTTGGGCTCAAATTTTCTGTAAGGTAGCCCCCATCCACCCTCGACGAACATCACGTGGTCCGATGTGACAGTTTCCTCTCTCGGATGATTCGAGTAGATAATTCTGTAAAGTAATCACTAGACCTCATTCGGTCAAATCCTT
This sequence comes from Mycena vulgaris, assembly GCA_029204335.1. Classification (NCBI taxonomy): domain Eukaryota; kingdom Fungi; phylum Basidiomycota; class Agaricomycetes; order Agaricales; family Mycenaceae; genus Mycena; species Mycena vulgaris. The sequence continues at coordinate 340,152 of JARGYA010000142.1, forward strand.
CGACCAGAATCCGGATATGAGTCTAGTGGTCCCTCCCCATCGAAAAGATGAGGTCAAGACCCCCGATTTGGTCCCAGAATTAGCCCATCTGTAAAGCGATTGATCCAAGTCAGGTGCCACGTAACTTTCTCAATCATTCCTTAATTGAATGGTGTAGAGAGGCCAATGAGCCATACTTATTTATCTATGACCAGTTTACATATGTATGTATAATCTGGTCGGAGGGATTTGCCCTGGAGGCCCTCACTGTTCCAAAAGAAAATGTTTTGTCTGTGCGAGCCCGAAATGGAAGCGTGACTAGGACGACACGTGATGTTCGTCGAGGGTGGATGGGGGCTACCTTACTATTTTCCTATGATGCTAAATCCCATCCTGGTCAATTTTCTCAGTCAAAATCAGCCCAATCCTCAAGGCCCGGTTGTCGGCAGTGCAGTTCTGGCCATTGCACCACATATTCCCCAATTCCGAACCAACCTCAAATCTCGAAAAAAATGTGGCAAGCAACGTCATATCATAGGGAGAGAGGTATGTGAAAGAAACCAGCAAAAATATGGACTCTTGGCTCAGAAAGAAAATCTCGTGCAAGGACCGCGGGAAATGCAAGGTCCGTGGATTGACTGTACTCTAATATACAAGGTTCAGGTTGGAAGGACACCACCTGAGTTATGTACCTCGTTCGGCCCGCGGGATCCTGCTAGGATTTTTTTCAAACGGAACCGTTTAACTTTGTTTTTTCATTGTTTCAACACATTCGAGTGTTGTAGACATACCTAAGGCTCATTCAAAAAGTTGTCGCAAATTTTGCTTACCCTTGGGATGGGGCGTATCTGACGGAGCCTGACCAGCCCTGATATGCTTACCCATATAACCTGAGATCGTCTGATCAAGGCTTATAAGTTCGTCAGGTCTCGCCAGCCCCTGATAAGGCAAATTCGATTTTTCCGACAATATGAACCAGCAATTATGTCTGTCAGCTAACCAACAGCCAACCCCGAAGTTGCCTGTCCACCATTTCTCGATATTCCTCTCCAACCGATTTCGGGGACATAAATACCTCCTGTACAGCCATGCATCAACGCCGACAAACCGTCACACAGCCCAACCGCAGGTTCCGGATGATTGTCAGAGAGGGGAGTGACCGGCGTTTCCCGCTGTGTCATGTGCCACATTATCCCAGCGCTTCACTACCACCTGCCAATCAAAGCAGCGGACCGCGACCGCCGGACTCACACCGCCTAATCGGGAAGCCATCTCGTGCGCATGACCACCACGACCTATTTTCTTGCTTCGCGGCATCCGCCCGAACACCTTGTCTCTCGCACTCACTTTTAGCCACTCTAGCTTCTATTCTAACCCTAACGCAACGTTCCCGTCGCTTGTATAGATCAAACTGAGACCACGATGAGAGTAACCTGAACCCCACCGCTAAACTCGGTGGACTCTGCAACCACTGTCAGCTAAGAGAGATAAGGTCTGGGAATCCGAACGTATTGGCCTAAGCAGACCCATAATTATGTATGAGCGTCAGCCCAAAACGGTTCGGGGAAGGGCATCCACAGACACCCCGACTCGAACGGGTATCTCATAACTCGAGATATCTTGTGACAGTGAGATGCAGGCGCGGCCTACTCCGGAACTGGACCTTGACCATGGAACGGGAGGTGATTAGCGGGAACGGCGCAGGTCCAGTTCGGGTGGCCCCGCCATACTTCCGACCCGCCGAAGGGGAATCCTGTGATTCCACTCGTCTGCCCGATGCGAAGACTTTGCTTCATTCCGCCACGTTCTCCAGTTTTTTTCCTGGTCATGCAAGACTGCCAGCTTTTGCGTGCCAGTGCAGCGTGCTGTTGTCCGCTGCCGTCGATAATCTTAACTTACTCTGCAAAGATTCTACGGCTGCACGCACGCTTGACACCGGGACCGGGGTACAATTGCCATAACTCTGGATCAGAAACAGTTATACATGCACTATACACCCCAGAGTGTGCCGTCTTCGTCGGAATCTATCCAATTTCCCTGGTCATTGAGTAAAATTGGGCTGGGAAGTGGAAACTGGTACACATGTGTGTAAGTAAGGTGTGCTTGATAAAATCAGATGAACATGTTGAATTCAGCGCCGCTCAGGATCGGACTTACGCGCCACTTCCCGATACGCCGCTGGAAAGGACATATTCCGTGCCGGAAAATGGATCGTCCATATGCAGTGGCGTGCTGTTGGAGGTAGTTTTTATATATGATCAAGGATCAGAGTATGGAGGCAACTTACATCCTACCCTGAACAGACTGCTGTCCAGCTAAATTGCTGGCTGAATACTGAAATCCTCCATGCTCTTCGGAATCGACCGATTCAAGCACGTCAGATATTGGCTAATTTCAACTGTGATTCAGTAATGTCCAACGCAACATGGTTAAAACGCTCACGTGGTACTTGCTTTCCCCACCGGGTTGACCCTGTCCAGCGAATTCGATCTGGGGTCCGTGTGAATGGAACCCATAGCAATTTGTGTCAGGTAAATCGTTGCGATGGCAGAATCAACCAGCTCCGTATATTTATAATTATCCACAGGTATCGCCCAAATCATCAAGTTCCTGTGGAACGTGCCGATTGATTCGAAATTAAGGTTCATCCCTCTTTGCCATCCAATGGGGAAGTGTTACCTTCTGAGGTTGCACATTATGCTGATACCCCAGACGTTGTCGTCCGAATCGTACGTACAAACGAGCGTTATATCTGCCACACGGATGGTAAGATTCTCTTCGCCATGCCCAGTCCTTGAGAGGATATTTCAGGTTGCATAGATCCCTGGACAACAGTTGAAAAAAACACTCACAAGTTCCAGGTTTTGTTGTGCAGGAATTTTGCCTCGGCCTGCGGTCGATTTCGGGTTAGAGGCACCGAGAGCTGGAGTTCTGTTGGTTTGCCTGGGGTTCCTCCTCGCCAGCGAGCTCCGCCTATGCTCTGATCATCTTTGATAAGCACACACCCATGAGCGCCGTCGAGGAGCTCGAGTGTCTTTATAGACCAGGTGTCCGGATTCCTACGAGCACCAGCACATAATGGGAGCGTTTGGTGCATGCCAGGTTGCATAGGAAGAATGTCGAGCTTCTTGCCAAATAACGGGGAAAACCACACTACGTGGGGATCCGGGAAAAAGGCAGTATGAGGCATATGGGTAAGGTTGACAGGACATGCCTTCGCTTCGCTCCGGCATATGTGGGACAGTACTCCGAATTTGTGCACACATTCAACAGCTATCTCTATTACTTTCAGAACTGAATGGACATTAATGCTCGCGACGATTTTACGTCGACAGCCGTGATTGACACGGAAGTATATATATTGAATTGTCTGCGGTTGCACACACTGGCAAATACTCCCACGCTTCGAAATCGGCTACTATCGCCACGCTACAGCAGAAGCAAGCCGCACACCCCCAATGCAGATCCTCCTCAACTGGGACACCAGTCTGGACAGGCCGTTCCGTCAGATGAACTACTTTGGAATGAATGGTGTGTCAAGCACATATAGCGTTCGGCTTGGTATCTCGTCGGGACTGAATTCGCAGCCGAGGGCAATGAAAATTGGTTAGCTCAGGCTTAAATGTTGTGCCAGTAACAATCAAGAAAGAAACTAAAGCATGGCTCACCGAGTACGCAAACTTCCCTTACACTGAAGGCTGATCGAACATTTTCCGGGTGAACAACTGGAGTATTTTGAAGGGGCGATGGCTTGCGTGAGGGGGCAACCATTCCGAACGTAAGGGCCGAGAGATCCTTGAAACCACGGCGCAAGTTTGAACGTTGCTTGAATCTCGCAAGATCGTGCCATAGATGGCTTCAGTGCGAGGACGATGGGTGAGGCAGGGAATTTTCTTGAAATTAAACGACAGAGCACAGACATAGAGTCAGAACCTCTTGAAGCGCCCAAGACTTGATCACAGGAGGCCTAAGCTTGAAAAGGCGAAATGGTTTGGACAAAATTGAGTCTTGAGCACTTCTTGATGTTTGGTTTGGGTTCAACAGGTGAGAATATGACGTTTTGAAGGATGCATCCTCTTTGGAAGCCGAGAAGCACAGTTGAGCACGCGAGGACGACTCGGAACCTTAAGGAGTGATTTGAACCAGAACTTGAGTTGGACAGGCAAAGCGCAGGACTGTGAGCAATGGGGGGCGGGACGGAGATGATGGGGGTGGAAAGCAAGAAACGGGGCGACAGTTGACGTCCCTTATGAACGGCGATTGAGGGCCGATCGGGGAAGTTAAATTAGCTAAGCGCCTGAGCGTCTAATCTAATTTTTCAGACGGAGGACGGTCAGCTGCCTGAAAGGATTGGCAAACGGGGTAATTTCGGGCGTACAAATATGTACACTCTGATTCGAGGGATCTCCTTAAGATACGAGCAATCGTGATTGGGAACCTAACCTATGGTAAAAGATAGGCGCCAAGAGATTTAAGATACGAGTAATACTCCGTATAAGGATTGCGATATTGAAGGGAGGAAAAAGCGAAATGATGAGGGGGAGAGGAAAGAAGCGACCCAGCCGGATCTCTTTTTTGAGGGGGCTTTGCGCGCTGGACTTACGGGCATGTGGTCTGCTTAGAAAGGAAGATGCGTCATAGAGTACATTGAAAGTGCTACGAAGTTAAAGTGGATATTCGGAGGAAAAATGTGACAAAACGGTCTAGAGGCAACCGAGGTAATCGAACAGGATGGGACTGATGGAATAAAATCGGAAATGGGATGGACATACGGCAGCTGCCGGGCAGGAGTGGGAGAAAGAGAAGAATGTAAACATATGCACATACCATCACCGCATCTGCTGAAGATACGAGTAATGTGCAAGATTTGCTGCTTTATACCCCTTCGCCACAGTCTACGTCACCGAGACAACGGGGTGCACAAACAACGAGGATCGCCACGCGTTAGTGGCCCTGCAAATAATCTCAGCAATATGTGGCGTCCTGCCCACAACAAGCCCACAATCAACACGATCTACTTACGTCACAGTGGGCCATTGTTGGCGCAGGTAGATTGAGTACGTAGTTTGGACGCGGTGAACGTCCAGCAACAGCATGGTTTAAGTTTAAACCACATCGTCTCCAACGATGGCCTGGTTTAAACCATCTTGGTTTAAACCGGTTTAAACCACCCTCCTATAATCATATAGGGAGCAGGCTTTGGTTTGAACCACAGTGGTTTAAACTGGTTTAAGCCATGGTTTAAACTGGTTTAAGCCATGGTTTAAACCATTGTGGTTTGAATGTGGTTTGAAATTATCATGGTTTAAACCGGTTCAAACCAGATGGCTTAAACCGGTTCAAACCAGATGGCTTAAACCGGTTCAAACCAGATGGTTTAAACCGGTTTGAACCAAAGTTGTTTCGACATGTTTTTTTTTTGGTCTTGACTCTTGTTTTTCCTCCTCTCTTAATATTAGTGATCGCCCCCGACCCCTGACTCTTTCCAAAAAAGGAAATTCATATCATTTGGACTCAAAAAAATCACAGAAAAGTTGTGAATAATTGCGAAAAAATTGTTTAAGGCACGAATAGATTGGTAGATGGCACCTACCAAAAATGGAAATCCCATCAAAAAAAATGAAAGTCGTAGCCCTCATTGAGCACTACAAGGGTGACCAATTGACTACAGTGATCAACTCACCGGTTGGGCCAAAAAGGCAAATACTTTTGAAAACACAGTTCATTTTAGGGATTGATTGGGCCATATGTCAGTAACCGCTGGGTGGATTTCCATGATTCTAGTACTGTTAGACAACTTTTCTGTGATTTTTTGAGTCCAAATGATATGAATTTCCTTTTTTAGAAAGAGTCAGGGGTTGGGGGCGATCACTAATATTAAGAGAGGAGGAAAAACGGGAAGTCAAGACCAAAAAAAAAAACATGTTGAAACAACTTTGGTTCAAACCGGTTTAAACCATCTGGTTTGAACCGGTTTAAGACATCTGGTTTGAACCGGTTTAAACCATGATAATTTCAAACCACATTCAAACCGCAATGGTTTAAACCATGGCTTAAACCAGTTTAAACCACTGTGGTTCAAACCAAAGCCTGCTCCCTATATGATTATAGGAGGGTGGTTTAACCGGTTAACCAGGCTATCGTTGGAGACGATGTGGTTTAAACTGAAACCATCCTACAGTACGCCAAGGATGAGTCAAGGTATTGTGTAATTGCTCGTAATTGTTTCACGGCCATCGGAGGCCGACAGGGGGTTTTCATTGCAGCCCAGGCAGGCATAGGCGAAGTGAGCGGCGAGTGACAGCAGAACAAACCAGTGATTTGTTGATCCGGGCACCCAAGAATTACAAGATAGCCGCATTATGCACCTAAGTTGAAGTTCCGTCCCTACCCAATCCCTAC